>JAHHFK020005592.1:0-264152 GCA_024533555.2 Aedes koreicus | reverse complement strand
TATTGTATGGTTACAATACATTTTATTGTCAATCTATTATACTTTTTTATTCGGGTAATTATACACACTATTGTTTCTATTGTATGTGTTACAATACATTTAATTTTAAATCTATGAGAATTCTTTCTTCGGGTTTTGATTTCGGCTGAGGCAGAGTCAAAAAATAACAAAAATTTGTTGTTTCATTCGTTTATTGTAACTATTGTTGAAAAGGACGAATAACTCATTTGATAAAAGTCGAAATTTAAAATCAGATCCTACTGTGAAATGACATCCCTAGAACATATTTGTTTCATTCCTGCTCATCGTGTTTATGAAAACAGCAAACAATTTTAAAACATAAGCAGCCACAAATGTCGTGTTTTTTCAATTAATTAAGGCTTATGAAGTTACTCGAAACAATAGCTTACATTCATTACTTTCTTCTTCAACATGTAATTTTTTTTAAATAAACTCTGAGTTTTATTAAAAGCAAGCATGGGGCTATTCTTGTTTCACTCATTTTTTCACGAATATTTTGACTTAAATGTAAATGTTTCACAATCTTGCCAACATAACCAACAAAACCGAAGCAAAAAAAAGTAATGACATTTAAAGCTGAATTGAGCATAAATGGTACGCAAAAATCCGGAAAATATGTTGGTGGTGGGTGCTATTTAGACTTGTTTTGCTCAGTGTGTAAAGTGCATGCACCTTAAGAGACATCAATTTTGAGCATATTGTAATCTTATGTAAATGTGAACCCAGAATAAATGATATAAGGGCTGTTCATTTCTTAAAGAGGACACATTATTTTGCAGTTGTTTAATTTATTTATTCAAAATCAGTTTTATAAGTTATAATCACTATTTTCTCAGCATTAGGGAAATCATATAATTTTCACCGAAATACTCCTAGATATGAAACTGATGCACTTTTTGACGAATACCCTTCATTAGCCTATCCACAGTTCTCTGCAATACCTTTCGGCTAGCAGATGACCACATTTTTTTTGAACTCATTGACAGATTGTGTGTCTCTACCATCCTCTCGGAGGTTCTGCTTGATTATTGTCTAGTAGCGCTCAATCGGATGAAATTCAGGACAATTTGGTGGATTAAAAATAAATTTAATACCGTACTCCTTCATCAGATCCAGCGTAGCAGAAGCGTAGTGAGCGGATGCAAGATCAGGCCAGAACAGTTGGGGACGTAGTGTTTACGATACAGAGGAACAAGACGCTTTTTTATGCATTCCCACGATCAACTTCACCGTTGTTTTTTATGAGCAAATACCCTGACACAAAAGAACTTTTTGCCAAACTTGTCCATTCCGATTTTTCTTCTGTCATCAGGTACGTTTTCTCCAACAACCACATTATACGGCCCGGTAGCGTAGTTGTGTCCGTTTTGCAATATGTTTCGTCATCGGGCTGCAAAATGGTGTGTAGATAGCTGGGATGGAGCGTGCGTCCTCGCAACATAGCTATGGTCCTCACAAGTTCCTACCTCATGCTTCCACGGGTCAAGAGATGACAAAGACCGCCAGCTAAGGGTTGCGTACTTAGCTGGTAGTGCAGCCTGGGCACTGTTGTCCTTCTGACTTCAGCTAGATTGAGGAGGTGCGTTCCGAGCGTCTGTCTACCAAGGAGGTGCGGCTCAAACAGCGTCTGTCCTGGCATCCAGCGGTTGAGTAAGAAACGCAGTATCGCGTCAACTATACATTAGGTGGCAGCCGCACCAAGGCGAGGTAGGCAGCGTGACCCCGGTTAAGTAGCATGCTGAAATCTTACTCTGCATCGAAAAATGGAAGTATTCTTTATACGGTATATAATCTCAGATCATCCATAGAATTCCCGGGTATTGTGTAATGGGTTTGAATTGTTTTCTTCCCCCGTGGCTATGATAATGCAAGTCCGTCTACAATTGCAGCAGGATCAGCAGACATGCAGACATTACAAATATAATTGTTATTATCATTTTATATTATAACATCCCTTCACAATATTTTTTTATGCTATTTTCAGCTTCGCATTTGCATCGTTGTAAGTTTTGGCCCACCTAACTCACGTTATGTATTTGAAAAGATAGGATGGTTTTTACCTTTTTTTTAGAGAGAGGAATATATACGACAAATTCTACAAAAAAAAATTCGTTTTGGATTTATTGAGTTTCCGTTTTTGGGCAGTAATCATACTCATATGAAATTTATTTGCCTAAATTTTCTTTGCTATTTTGCTAGGAGGCCAGGTGATCAATTTTATTTCATTATATCACGTTGGAATTTTCGCTATTTTAGAGTTTCAATCATCTAACATCGCAGCGGAAGAGGCAAATAGCGGCATTTAATTATTATATGTACATTATGTAGTATTTCTTTACAACATCGTATTATTTCCATGATATCATACCCTTCACATTTTCATACAAAAAACCTGATTTAGGCGGTATCTGGCTTAAACACGAAATATCCCTTCAATTTATGACATCTAGCATCTCCATATATGTCCAGTATATAACGCAGAAAATTACAGCTGTGGTAGGCTTTTGAAAATTACGGAATTTGTGGTAGGCTTTTGCACTTATTGCTGAATGTATTTTTCATTTCCGGTTTGCAAATGGACTTTTTACCAATTCTGAGCTGAGCTGATTCATGCAGCGCTGTGTGCCATTTGGCTAGTGTTTGATTTTACATTCAATCTTTGTCATTACTTCATCATAACATACAATATCATTATATTTGGTAATATTATTTTATTGATTTTACTTCATAGATGATATAAACATTACTTATTGTTTTTTTTAAAATTCGCCTATTGATCTTAAACTCCCCTCCAGTTAAATCTTCCCATTCCTAACTCGGAAGCAAGAACTATTAAATCGGCAAACATAAAAGGGATTGCTGCTATAAAAACAACATCAAAGAAATAAAAGGAAAATAGTGATCATGGCAGCAGTAAACTAAAATGTATAAATGTTAGTTTTGTAAAATTTCAATAGATTTAACAAAATTTTTCAGGATACCTCAAATCAAGATTTTGGTGAAATGGTGCTATAGCTGAAAACGAACAAAAACGTGCTTAAGCGCCACTTTAACACTTTACAACATTTCTTGCATTTTAGGATCAACTGAATGAATATCATATATAATAGATACGAGTGCTTGTAGTATTTTTCATTTACATATACATATATACACTATTATATAAATGTTTCATGGGAATGGGAGGGACCATCAGGGCACCCGATTGAAGCACTCTGGATGGGGAGAGAGGGAATGCTAACTCCCCATTGCTAACAGTTTGGGAATAGAGGGCAAAATCTTCTCCCTTGCCCATTGGGGCATCCTCATGTTAGATAGCTTGCTCTTTTGACCAACTGTTCAGTCTTGTTGTTGGAAGGAGATTTCTTGATATCCCCGTGGATATGTGGTAGTGCGATGTTGCATAATGATCCACCCAACCCCTTCCTGGCCCTCCAAGGTGCACCGGCACGATTAGGATAATCAGTGGTTATTAAAACTTGATCAAGTCTACTAGAGGGAAGAGCCCATTGGTGCGTCGGACTTATGGCACTATTAGACAACAATCAGAGCATCGAAAAAAAGCCCGAATCCGGACGGCCGACGACCCTGACCAAAAAGAAGCTCCAAAGGATGCTGAAGAGGAAGACCGAGGGAAAAGTGGCTACATCGCTGCATGCGCTTGGCCGGGAGGTCGGTTCAACCGGCCAAATAGTGAAAAAGTGCCTGGCAACCATGAACATACATGTCAGGAAGCGAAAGTTACGTCCACTGGTTTCGGAGCTGCCGGCAATGACGCAGCGGCAGCGGCTGAATAAGATGGTCAACTCGATTTTGCCGGTGAATCGCGACGTGGCGCTGGTGATGGACGACGAGACCTATCTCACCCTGGATGGCAACGACTGGCAGGGCACTTCGTATTTGACTTTCCCCCCGAAGGAAGTGAGCTCCGAGGTGAAGTTCATTTCATACACCAAGTTCCCCAAGAAGGTGCTGCTGTGGCTGACAATTGCGTCCCTCGTTCGGACGGGACGTTGCGTCGTTCATCAAAAAATACCATAAGGGCGCCGACGCGGTGTTCTGGCCGGATCTGGCGTCAGCCCACTACTCGAAGCGATCGTTGGAGGAGATGGAGCGGCTGAATATCGATGTGGTACCCAAGTCGGCGAACCATCCCAACGTCCCCCAGCTGCGTCCCATCGAGAATTTCTGGGTCAACCTGAAGCGTAAGATCTACTTCAACAATGTTGTCGCGAAAAATGAGGAGGAATCGAAAAATAAAACGAAGCAAGAACTCAAAAACATGCCTACACACATGTTTTCGTCCGCCATGCCGAATTTTCCGGTTAACTGCCGGAAAATCGCTCGCAAGGGCGTAGATTTTTTTTTTTGCAAGTAAGCTTAAATAATTAACTTCCATGGGAGATTTATCAAAAGCAATTATCTGTCTTAGCTTTTTTTTATCACCAACCGAAAAAGTCCATTTTTTTAATGCAAACGTTACAACTCTTTTGGAGTTTGTATGGTAGTTCCTTGAAGACTAACTCTCGTCGCTTATCTGTTTAAGAGTTCTTCCCTACTCCATCGCTTGGGCCTTTACCGTGTGCCGTTGCAAAAAAGTGCCAATCAGCTGGAACGCCAAAGTCTTCTCGATGGTACAGAAACACCAAGATGTTAAACCAGTTTTTGTTTTGTGAACCGGCACCGACAGAGAAGTAATAACTTGTTGTCAGCTTAGTCAGCTGAGATTTAAGGAATTCTATGACGCCTCGTCACATTGAGCGCATATTTTTCGACCTTCAAAAACATTTTTTACGTGTTGATGATATTTGTCGTGATAGTGGGGGTGAAATTATTTTTAAATTTTTTGTGTCGAATGCTGACATGAAAGCTCAAAGGATTACGGCATCGGTTGTTTGGCTGTGAAAAATGCTTTCACAAACAGTTTTCAAACTTTGAACACCGAACCGAAGTTTAAATAAATGCCATTCCCGGGATGAGAAGTGTAAAGATGACCGATGTTGATTTCCAACGGAACCTTTTCTTTTTAAGCACAACCCTATAGAATACTCCATGTTATTACCACAGAGAACAGCCATTGGTGTCCATAAACCTTTTCCTGAAAAACATGTGTAAAAGTTAATATCGGCTGGCATAAGAAGCAAGTGTATCAGCCAATTTTGGTTCGAATCGAAGAGGGTCGATGCATTTCTTCGGTCACTTGATATGGAATGACCCATATATTATATTTAGAACGTAAATAACATACATAAATTCAAAAACAAAAGTTAAGGAGGGGATACAGGTGCCAGATGAAGTGTAGGCTGGGTGAAGGATTCGTGGATATATGCGCTCAAGTCATGCATGACAATTGTGCCTTCCTTGATGGAAATCATCAGATCGAGATCAGCGAGCGTTTCATCGGAAGGAGATTCTCTATCCTTCCCGTGCGTTTCCTGTATGTGCTTCTGCTTACGGGTCCACACCACCGTTTTTGGCCCTTTATACAACGGAATAGTGAGGATTACAGGTATGTACAGTTTGATCTTGCCATTAGGTGAAATTATACGCCATGACAAGTCCTGCTCAAGTAACAATCCTTCTGCCTTTTAGCTTTTGTTCTAATTTATAAGGGCTTTAATACTGCAATACACATGCCATTTTTTTAAAAGCGGCTTTCAATTATGCGCAAGATGTATAGTTAATTATTTTACTTTTGGCTGTTTTTATAACCTTTTCTAGCAAAAAGGTGAAGTCCAAAACAGTCTAGCTTTTAAAAATAATTGACGAGGAAATCTATTCCCTATTCCCTCATAAAACCGTTCAGTAAGTCAATAATAAAGCTCGTTCATATTTGTTTAAGAGAGTCATGATAAAATATTTCATAAGTACGCATTATCATTATAAAAACCATCATTAAGCCATGTGGATTTTGACGAGAGCATACAGCATATATTGTAGCATTTTGAACTACATAACGAGTATGATAAGCTGCTCTACCGTTGTTGTCATAATAAAATAAAACAAAGATGGATTCGCAAAGCAACAAACTTAAAACAGTGAAAACAATTTAAGCGAAAAATTCAGATAACTTCTTAAGCATTCTGAATAGTGATTTGCCAATTACCCATCAACTAAGTTCCATGAAAAAACAACAACATTAGTCAGTTGTCAATGACCGCGCGCACCTTTCCACCGCCAGCAGAGCCGCTTGGAGCCGTTGGATCATTTGAATTCAAAGTTATCGGAGAAGCTGTTCTTTCGGAAAAGTCGGCTACGCACCATGATGATTTTACCATTCATCAATTTCGTCCGAGATGATGATCCAGATAGAATAATCGTGAGGCATGTTTCGCATCGTTCAATTGTCTGCAATTTTCTTCCTGCGGACTAAGCTTGAATTGTCAAAACTCTTTTCTGGCAGCAGCTTGGTTACCATATAAGCTGTTTGACAGCTAAACGGTCTTGCATGTAGCAAAATAGCTTAGCAAAGAAGCAGTTAAGCCTCAAAATTATTTTCATAAATGCAACATCAAAACATGATTTATTTATAGATGCTTTCGTAAAAACAAAACAGCATTTTCAATAATGGCTTATGAAAAATCAATGTAAATGTCGTTGCCATTTTTATTCCAATCTTCATGGAAGGTTTATAATTTCCATACATCAAGATATATTTCGATTGACACGGTTTATTATTATACAGCAGTTTATGTGGAATAAAAAAAGGATTAAATAAGATTGATTGAGCAAAAAGCTTAACTTCAACGAAGAATTAATTTTTTTTTGAATAAAAAAATAAATAGCAAGTACAACGTATTTCGAAGGCGGACTAAGTTTTTAAGCTCTTTTCAAGCACTTTACACAATGAATTTTATTTGGCACTTGAAATTTGAGACTAGTGATAAATTATGATAAAACAATATAACTGAGTTAAATATTTTACCTTGAAAATACTGATGGGTAAATGTTTTCTCCAATCAGAAGTGTTTTTTGTCGAAAAGAATTTGTTGAGACTAAATAAATTTTATGAATACGATTATAATATGAATAAAACTGTTTTGAGTGGCTTAGGCAAGCGTCTAGAGGAAGTGGCACGAAACAGGTTTTTATAAATGTAAATTTGCTTTTATTGTAGCTTACATTTGGTTTTCAAACGGTTTTTAATTCGGTCATTATAAAATCTTTTTTATTTTAATCCAATCTAGAACTGCCTCTTAAATATACCCTTCAGAACCTCTGCGAGGGTGAGCCAACTAGCCAAATTGTAGTCTTTATGAGGTTTTGGGGGAAGGAATCAAGACAAATACGCCTTGACCAGAGTTTTATGGATGTCGTTTTATAACACCCTTGTAGGAATTCATAAAACTTAAAATGTTACTTGGGTGCATTGGAGGTGGCTTCTTATCACATCACATCACACATCACAAGAAGCAGCTTTCAATACTTGTTAGCTTAAAATTTTGCATTTAACCTATTGAAATCATCAAGATTGCAATGAGTATAGTCTTAAACTTTCGGTTTGTATTTAGAAACATAACATGGCGTTTTTTCGCTCTGATCGGGACAAAAACCGCTGCGACTAGTTATTTGATCTGTTGTGGTATATCCCGTATCCTTTGTTTAGTGCATGTTGAGTTACTTCATCACTATTGAGAAATGATGAAGTATTCGGTGCTGTTACAGTTGCCATTGTTTATTATGTTGGCAATGAATTGACTTTCATTGAATGTTTCGGCTATTTTAACCCTTTGAGGAGTGCGACTACTCTTCAAAGGTTCGACCCTTTATCAGTCAAAATCGGATTCTTTGCGCAGAAGAGCATTCAATGACTCTGGATGCTCACCATGCACCAGAACCCTAGTCAAAATCAATTCAAACCAGTAGAACATCAAATAGAAAATGAAAATTCACAGTAAATGAAGACTAAGACTTCCTTATTCCAAGCTCATCCTCGGTGGCTCAATCCGAGTATTGTCACTTTTCACAATGCATTAATGTAATATGGACGAAGATATGTTCCTTTGACTACAAACAAAAAACAAATATGTTACCCAGTTTGAATTACTGGTAGGACTAGGGCTTCGGTAGTAGATCTGATATCCCCGTAACGCACCACAAAAATGTGATCTACCAGCGTTACGGGTCAAAACATGGCGTTGCTGATCGTTAGGTTGCTAATTGAATAAAAAACAGCGTATATCAACAATAAAATAAATTTAAGCCTCTTATTTTCCAGTCAAAACGGTACACCATCAAATACCCAACCAAACATATTCAAGAGGCAAATGACCTTATGAATCAATGCAATGACCTTATGAATCAAAACTACACACTGCACTGAATGGGAAAATAAAATGCCTAAAACAAAAACCATACACATCGAACTTCGCAGGTCCAGCATAGCGAGCCGATGATGCGGTAGAAGTGAGCCATCGAAACGGGTTCAATCAAATCAATATCACCGCACGGGGCTTAGCGCACGACCGCGGTCTGGCTTTCCGATACTCTGGGCACCAAGCAAAGCAACGAAACCGCGTACCAATCCAACGAACCAGCCGGGCAGCAATCATAAATGGCCTCACACGGTCTAGCCCCGCAAGCCCATCCAGTTAAAGGACGACTGCGCTGCCCCGGGAGAAAGCACGAAGCAAAACGCAGAGAGGCAAAGATATTGAAAACATATTAACTTATCAATAATATTTATTAAGACATAAATTGTTGTTCGTGAATATTAAAATACACATAATATTTTATTATTTATTTATTTTATGTTTGTTATTAAGATATGAAATGATGTTTAAATATTGCCGAGCCGTGTTCGAACCTTTTATGCTTGATATCGCGCATGGAGGATTGTGCATTAAAGCCCATAGAGGAGGTGAAGGTGGTGCGACGAGCGTGTAGATTGCCGTTTGTTCCTTCTGGTGCTGAATGGTGGAGGCTTCATAAATTGCATTCCAAGGCGACCAAATGGACACTGTCTGCCGCTGAGGTACGTGCTGAGGAAGCAATCGACCAACCGAGAAGATTCTGTACGCGCGATGAACATGCAAATTTCTCTTCCTCTACGGCTCGACCACAAGATGGTAACCTCGCATATACGTAAGTCCCACCGCTCGACAGCGAGCCAACAACGAATCACGAACACTGCTGCTTACGTGTAGGTAAGCATGAATCGGGACCGGTCCAAATCGCCACCCCCGCTGAAATTGAGAAATTACGGATGGCCGAATGGATGGCGATGAGAGTTGTTTGTTCAAAGTCGAGAATCTTGCCGCGGCGTGGCGTGGTAATCGAATATGGTCTTCATTTTTGTTTGCCCTGCTTCTTTCGTTGCATGCGAGGTACCAGGTACCAGGCGACGGTTGTGAGATATTCTTGATGAAGCGCGCGTTCGGATTTCGGACCCATGTTGATACTGGCCGCAGGCTGTGGTTACCGCACACGCTCAGATACGGCGGTTGGTTGGCCCAGTACCTACAACAAACACCGCAAGAAGTTTGGGGGTCTCCTGTTTGCTGTGTGTGGTTTGACGAGAGGGAGCATAATGGACGTGCGCGCGCATGCAGATATTGCACCAGCCGACCAGGTTGGCCGACAAGGAGGGGGAAAGATACGAAATTATTATTTATAGAACATGATATTTACAACTTAATCCATATATCATGTGACGCTGAGCTGAAAATAATGTGCGATACAAGTTGGTCACGAACAAGAAGCCTTGCGGGAATTTACTGGGTCTTGGGTTGGTGAGTTGCTTTTACCATGAGATTCAGCTTACATGCTTACAGACACACCACGAAAATTATACCTTCGCGTCTTACTTGTTTTTTTTTAAGTTTTTAAAGCTTGACAGAATTTAATAAATAATATTTGCTTAGAACTAACTCTTGAATAAAAATAAAATGTAGTTTCATAGTTTTGTATATTTAATTAAATCACGAAACGGAGCCTATGGATTTAAAAACAAATAAGAAGTTCTAAGGAATGATATTAAACTACTTATCTCGAAAAAAAAAGCCTATAATGCAAAATACTAAAGCGCGCATCAACCATATCTAGAGGAAATCAGCATGCTTACTCAATATGTATAATTGACCTCAGCACCGAGGGTTGAAAAGTTTGTTTTAGATCATAAATCCGAAACAATTCTTTTAACGTAGGACTACGTTTCTCTTTTCTGTACCGGGTGTCATTTCGAAATTTAAAAAATTGAGAGCGTTACGCTTAAGTGAAATTTTTTGAAAGCAAATAACTCTCATTTAACCGAACAGAACGGCTTCATTCATACACCATTCGTTCGGAAAAACTCAATTTTTTTTTAAGTTGAATTCAAAATTTAAACGTGCAATTATTATAAGTAAGGTGTGGCCCATTTAGTATTGGAACAAACATATTTGATTCTTACAGCGACCTAGTGGTCGCATTTGTAAACTATGACATCTTACGTGTTCCCTATAGCAATAACAACATCAGAAGTTTTTTCTCTCGTGGTGCAGTTCGAACGTTTTCGGAGAATACAAAATGGAAGAAAAATAAGAAAAATAACTATGCCGAAAACCCTTCGTGAATTAGGCCAAAACTTGCAAAAGTGTTGGGTTTTCCTCAAAAAAATACGTGTAGCGTGTTTTGAAAAAGTACAGAGAAACGTTATAAACGGATCGCAAGCCTCAAAACAAGCTGCGGAACAAAGTCATCAAGAACATTAAGGCAAACCCCAACATCTCGCGATTTGGCCAAAAAGTTTCGCGTTTTGGGCTGAAAAAATTATGGAGAGGAAGCTGAGAGGTGTGAAAGGCAGTGTCCTCAAAAGCACCAATGAACTGAGAACCAAGTGGAATAAGATTGCCTAAACTATCAACTGAAATAAAGAGGAGCGATACGGTCAAAATTTGGTGTATCAACTTGACGTATTTCTCTTCAATTTTGCATTTAAAAAACCTGAACACCCCTCATTTTTGAAGGTGTGTGTGTGTAGAATGTTGCTCTCATTTTGATTTTGGAATTCACTCTTCAGTTGTCAAAATGCCGTCCAAGCAAGAAGAGCAGCGTATCAAAATTTTTGCTCGCGCATCGCGAAAATCCGAGCTTCTCGCACGCAAAGTTGGCAAAATCGCTAAAAGTTGCCAAATCAGCAGTACAAATGTAATTAAGTGTTTGGGGAACGTTTGTCGACAGCCAGGAAGTCTGGATCGGAAATCGAAGCGATATGAGACGACAAAGAGAGTTGCCGGTAGTTTCAAGCGAAACCCTAACCTATCTCTCCGAGATGCCGCAAATGCTTCTAGGTGTATCGTCTACAACCGTGCATCGAGCCAAACGAGCCGGACTATCGACTTACAAGAAGGTAGTGGCCTCCAAATCGCGATGATAAACAAAATACAGCAGCCAAAGCGCGATCCCGGAGGCTGTATGCGACGATGCTGACGAAGTTTGACTGCGTGGTAATGGACGACGAAACCTTCGTCAAAGCCGACCCCAAAAACGCTTCGGAACGGGAGTTTTAACGAGCAAAGAAGGGGAAAGGTAGCAGATATTTTCAAGCACGAAACTGTGTCAAAGTTCGCAAAAAGAAATATCTGGTTTGGCAGCCATCTGTACCTGTGGCTTGAAAAGCAGCATTCATAGCTTCCGGGACTGTCAACCAAGAAATTTACGTGAAAGAGTGTTTGAATAAACTTCTGCTGCCTTTCACCAATACAGTTAGCCGGATTTGGCATCTTGCCATTACGGTAAAAGACGCTGGAGTGGTACGCCGCCAACAACGTGCGGGTGGTTCCCAAAGACAAGAACCCTCCAACACGCCAGAGCTCGCCAATTGAGAAATACTGGGCTATTGTCAAGCGGAACCTAAAGAAGACCAAAACCTTTAAGGACGAGCAGCAGTTCAAAGGCAAGCCACAACAAGCGAAGAAGGTGAACTTGGTGGCTTGTACAAAATCTGATGGCAGGGGTCAAGCATTAGGCCAGCTTGGTCAGTTTGGAAAAGCGGAAGCCTAACTGAATATTTTCCTGAATTTTATACTAAATTGAACTTGAAAAAGAAATTTTATTTTATTTTTTAAAACAAGCGATTTCACCGATTTTTGCGCGTTTTCCCTTGACCAAATTTTGACCGTATCACCCTTTAATGTGCGCCAGTTGATGAAACGTATTCGGAAAATCGAACATGTAAGTTAAAACAGAATACCATTTTGATAATGTATATCTGAAATATGCGCAATGGTCTATGTTCCAATTCTTACTGGGCCACACCTTTGTTCAATTGTTTACTATAATATGGTAAACTTTTGCTCCAATTCAAATTTGATTATGAATAGGTTGAAAATTTGGTTTTCCCTGTCAGGGTCCTCAAAAACGAGTAGCAAATGGTTCAAAACTGCCTTCTTCTTTTTGATTCATCAAATTGCATTCCATATTTAATACTACAATAGCCCTACATCAGCTGCGAAATAATTTAGCTTTCTTGTCAGTGTCTGATTTTATAACTGAGGCCCCGTCCCTTTAATGAGTGTTGCTCCATGAGAACTTTTTCTTTCTAGACTATGCTACTTAACGCCAGTAAAAAAAAAAAAAAACACGAGAGACGAACCGAAATGATTTTAGTGTTAGACATTAGCTCTCTGCTGATGGTTCACACTAGACTTTGCCAATAAATTAGTTAGGAATTAATATTATAAACATGAAACCGTGGGCCAAATTTACCCGGAGGGCATCAACTTGTAGGTTAATGTTTGGTCCTAAGTACAACTAAAGGGTGTCCACAGTTAAATTGCATCACTTTAAACTCGTCCTCAAAAACAAGTCTCTCAACCGATTGTCATGAAATATTCAGGGAATAAAATACAATGTGTTAAAACCACTGGGCACTAGGTCCGATACCACCGGAATCAGCGGAACGCAAACGTCAACGGGTGATTGACAGCTCTCGTGACAGTTCTTCTTTGACGTCCAGCGAACGGGTGTGTGAGTGGACAGCCAGAAGTCAACGTATCCATCTTCTAACAGTTCGATACATTTGTTATCCTAGTTGCGCATTTATTTCATATTCTAAGTTGTGGTGAAGCTCTTAAATCTACCTAAAATACTAGCTAACTCTATAGGTAAGCAGTATATACTTATATCTAACGAATTTGTTACTTAAAACTACGATTTCTATAGAAAACACGAGTGTGTTTTGTTTAAGCGACTCTGCGCACACATTTTCTGCAGCCAGATAGGAACGGAAAACTAAATTTGTAAGTTATATACCTCATTTCTATTTAAAATTAGACTAAATTATTATTAATTGTTTATAGTTTGAGCTGAATTAAACCGATCTGCTACAAAACTACGTTTTTCTTACCGCTTTCCGAACACAATGTATAATCTTGGCTAGGATATTTTTATTTCACTGTATTTCTTTACCAAATCCAAATGCCTGAACTTTCTTCTTAATACCACGCATAAAATTTTGTACAACGCTTGAACCGACATTTTTTTTCCGTTTTCAACCATGAGTTCAACATTTCGTGTTCTGTAGTGACAACTTTAGGATGCTTACGCAATTCGTGCATCATTATAGCCCAATATTTTTCAATTGGCCGCAACTCTGGAGAGTTTGGGGGATTAAGATCCTTCGGCACGAAATTGACACCATTCGTCTTGTACCACTCCAGAATATCCTTGGAGTAGTGGCATGAGGCTAGGTCTGGCCAAAAAATTGTAGGAACGTTGTGTGTTTTGAGAAACGGAAGCAGTCGTTTTTTCAGGCATTTATTCATGTATACTTGACCAGTTACAGTTGAAGTTGTCACGAAAGGCTTGCTCCGTTTACCACACGAACAAATCCTCTGCCAAATCATGAATTTCTTGGGGAACTTTGACACTTGCTGTTTCCTGAGAGACTCTGGAACATCGAACTTGTCTTTTGCAGTCACATACTGGTTGCCGGGCATTTGTTTAAAGTCCGCTTTTACGTGTGTTTCATCGTCCATGATGCTGCAGTGTGGTTTCGTCAACATTTGTGTGTACAGCTTACGCGCTCGTGTTTCAGTTGTCCTATTCTGTTTTTTTTATCAAGTTTTCATTGCGGTTTGAAACTTTCTGAACTTTGAATGAACGGAGACCGGCTCGTTTCTTGGCTTTCTGCACGAAACTTTTGGTCAAGTGCAGCTTTTTCGCCACCCCCAACGGAACGTTGGTTTTTTTTATACAGCCACACTCCCCCCCTCTTCTTCCCCCCCACACGACCACTTTTCTTCCCCCCCCCCTCCTCCCGATCAACGTAAACGTTCCCCGAAACGTTTATTAACCGAGACACTGTAGACTGGTGAATTTTCAACGGCAGCCCTAAGTTTGCACCTTTAAATTGAAGAAATGATCCATGATCCATTCTTTCAATAAAACACGTATTTATGACCCATAATGCTCTGATGAAAATCCATAAAAAAATGAAAACGATCTATATATTACAGCAATTTGATCCATAATTTATATAAATTTTAGCAAAAAAATGTCAAAAATATACCGTTTTATATCCAGGGTATGATCGATAAAATTGTTCGGATTACCCATAAACATATTGCAAATGTTCCGTAAAAGGTTCAATAACATTCCTTATACTTGTAAAATTGATCCTCAGAATGTAACGTTTGTGATCTAAAATATATGCACATGATGAATAAATTATTGAAAAAATCCATAAATAAACCACCAATGATCCATAAAAAAAAAAACAAAAAACCACACACATATATATGAGGATTTTTTTTTAATTAACGTCGGCCTATTTCCTCACATGACACCCCCACCCCAAAAACACTCCACCCCCCCACCCCCCCTACCACCACAAATAGCCCCGCCCCCGCCCTATACCCCCCCCCAAAGAAGACCGACCAAATTTTCCCCCCCAAAAAACCCCCCGCCGCCACCTGGGTAACCCACCCCCCTGGGTTCCAAGCCCCCCCCCCCACCCCCACCCGCACCACAAATAAACCATCCCAAACCAATCTCGCCAACTAAAAATAACAAAAAAAATCTTCAATTTCTATATCATCACTAAAAACACCGACCCAACTCCTACCCATATTACTACAGATCCATTCCCAAGCTTTCCAAAAATACCTAAAAAGAATGAACACAGGAACAAATGGACAAGTTCACAAACTAACAAACTTAACCACCTCACGATTATACGAAACCAAACCCCACACAACACACCCAACCAATTAATTAGTAACACGCACCGCACAAAAAGAATTTAGTACCCACAAAACAAAAAAAAAAAAAGACACAAAAAAAATTAAAAACGTTCTCTATAAACACGTCCTCTAACCCCAAAACACTGCCGGCGTCGGTGGTGTAGTGGTAAGCGTGACTGCTACTTTGCGCCCCAGTGGGTCTGGGTTCTATTCCAGTCGACGTCGGTGGTTTTTCTGAGGCGAAAAAATCTGGTCACGTCTTCATTCGGAAGGGAAGTAAGCCGTTGGTCCCGGCTCATATTAATGAGTCGTTAGGTAGGGTCCAGGTGGTGGAGTCGTCTTCCTAGCGTTGGTGATTGTCACCAAGTGAGGAAATAGACCGACGGAAAATAAAAAAAAATAAACAAACCAAAAAAAAAAAAAAATTCTTAACCAAAAAAAAATTAATCCTCCTCTCCTCTCTCCTTCCCCCCCCCTCCCCTTCTTTTTCTTTTAACCAAAAAAAAAAAACTACCAAAAAAAATAAAACCCTTAAACACATCCCTCCCATCCCTTTCTTTTCTTTCTCTCCCTATTTTTTCAAGATCCATATACTATTAAAATATTATACATTACATATGTCAGGCCAATTCTGGAATACTGCAACCTAGTATGGAACCCGTACTGTTCCATACACGACGAACGCATAGAATCCGTCCAAAAGCAATTTCTTTTATATGCCCTAAGGAAATTGAATTGGACTGTATTTCCACTGCCATCTTATGAAGCACGCTGCATGCTTATCAATTTACAGACACTTAAAGAACGCCGCGAATCTGCAATGCTTTTCTACGTCAATGACATTATTTCACAACGCATAAAATCAGAAGAACTACTCTCGCAATTGAACTTTTATAGTCCCAGTCGGCATCTTAGAACACGGAAATTATTCTTAGAAAAGTCGTACAGAACTAATTATGCAAAAAATGGCCCCATTAATCGAATGATGCGCCAGTATAACTTACATTGCGAAATCATCGGCATCACTATGTCTAAAGAACAAGTAAAATGTCGTCTAAAAGACAACAGAAATAATGTATAGTATGTAAGTAGAACATTGTAACCATTGTATGTAGTCTACATTGCTTGACGAAATAAATAAATAAATAAATAAATAAGAGTAACTATTTTTTAAACTATCATCGACCCCAACATACATTATAGGTATTTTTTTTTGATATATTACTTAAATTAATATTAAGAATGATGAAGAATAATGATAATTATAATTTTTTTTTTTTTATTATAATAAACCAGTGTGTTACGAGAACAGTTTGTTTTTCACGGCGCTCTTTTTTTTTTTTATTGTTTTTTTATTTTTTTTTGTAAAAAAAAGGTTGGCTTCTTTCTCCATCTTTCCCCTGTTTCCCCGGCGCAAAAAATGGGGTTTCGAGGGGCTTTTGCAAAATGTTCTCGCGCACTTGCTGATCCTTCGCTTCCATTTAGGTCTCGTCGTCCATCACCACCGCCACGTCGCGATTCGCCGGGAAAATCGAGTTGACCATATTGTTCAGCCGCTGCCGTTGCGTCATTGCCTGCAGCTCCGGAACCAGTGGACGCGACTTCCGCTTCCTGACATGTATGTTCATGTTTGCCAGGTACTTTTTCACTGTTTGGCTGGTTGAACCGACCTCCTGGCCAAGCGCACGCAGCGATGTAGCCACTTTTCCCCTCGGTTTTCCTCTTCAGCATTCTGTGGAGCTTCTTGTCGCTCAGGGTTGTCGGCCGTACGGAACCGGGCTTTCTTTCGATGCTCTGATTGTTGTCTAATAGTGCCAAGATGTTGTAGATGCCGGAACGGGCGTATCCGGCGTCCACAAAGTGCCGCACGATGTCCGTTTTCGACGCGGCGGGGTGCTGTTCTTTGAACGCGCACACATATGAACGGAGTTGCTTCACTGTTTTTGCCATCACGGCTAGAGTTCGACTGATAGAGTTGTCAAATTTTGTCTGCTGACTCATAGGTTACTATGATTGATGCTGAATGGGTAGTTTTGTCGTTGCGAGTAAAGATAAACCCATGAAAAATCAGTAATTTTTGTCCTTTTTCTTGAAATGCAAACGTTTCTTAACCAGTCTGCCGTTTCCTAATTTTTAAAAGTTATAACCAGGTAACCCGACTTGAATGCACAGTGTCCAAACATGAGCTTAAGGGATTATATACCTTTTTTGTCGAAAAACAATAGGAAACTTTCGATATTTTTAGGTATGTAGCAATCTTTTTATTACATGAATGATTTTATTTTCTGACCGTACAGTCTGTTGACAATGTTTATGCAAAATTTTTTTAAATAGTTTTTAAGGGGTGGCTGTTTCCCTTAAACGCCTTTTTTTTGGAAGAGCCTTGCGGTGATAACTTTCCAGGTCAAACAGGTCAACCATAAAAATAAAAAAAAATTCATTAGCTTAGAAAAATTCCGTGTATCTGAATGATCGTTTTTATAATATTTTTTTTTGTGCATTCGGGGACGTTTTATGCAAAAATTGAAATTTTCGGTTGCTAGAGGTTTTACTTAAAAATTCATTTCGAGGAAATAAAAATTTGTGCATGAAAATGGATCGTTCAAGCACACACAAAATTTATTACAAACATTTTTTTAAAAAATTGAAGAAAATCGGTTCAGTAGTTTTTTGCCAATCCATATCACCACAAAGTCATTTTGCAAAAAAAACCATTTCGAGACATTCGCGTTTAAAGTTTCAAATTTAGCTTGGGGCCGGAACGAGGCGCGTGGCTAGGAGCGCTGTAACTTTCTTTCTACTGCTCAAGTCTCTATGAAAATTTGGGAAAATGTTCTCAAGGAGTTTTTCTTCAAGATAAAGCAATAACAAAATTTTCGATTTTTTAAAATGAAAAAGGTGTATAACCCCTTAAGTGCTTAATTTCACTGTTCTGCAACTTAAGCTATAATAGCTTTTTGTGTTGCTGCTAGTTGTTGTGTAGTAAGCTGCATATTAGGATAGCCTTTCAGTAGGATACCCAGCTTCACAACGTGAACCTCTTCCTCTCATGTAATTAGTTTTCGACGCATTGATTTTGAGTCCAATCTTGCTAGCTTCGACCCTAAGTCTGATGTACGTTTCATTATCATCTCAACGTTGCGTATTACGATATCAACGTCGTCGGCGAAATAAAAAAGTTGGACTGACTCTATAAAAATTGAACCACTCCTGGTTTTCTCCGCTCTTCGAAAGAGTTCCAGAGTAATGTTGAACAGTAAACAACCAACAGGCAAATCCCCCGAGATTCTAAAAGACTAAAGAGTGTGCCAGAAACTCGAACAACGCACATCACACGATCCATGCTTACCTTGACCAACCGCATCAGTTAATCTGGAAATCCATGTTCGGTCATAATCTGCCAGAGCTGGTCTAAGGAGTGTATCGAAAATAAGCTATCCACAAACTTTCTTTCAAATTTTGTTGAAAATCGATATTTTATTCATACAAAAAATTGATCCTTTATTGTACGAGGTTAAACTTGAACATAATGAAGACCAGATGAAATTTAAGTTATTCCTTCACGAATTTTCGAACTTTGGATCGAATGCTCTTCATCAAGTTCCGGACAAGTGTTGCATCGCATTTTTTGGACGCTTGAGCCCAATTTTTTTGAACTCCTGCATGTTCCCAGCTGCCTTACCAGTCTTCTTGAAGACCCTCTTCACGATTGCCCAGTAACGTTCGATGGGTCGAAGCTGAGGGCAATTTGGTGGATTGATATTTTTCTCAACGAAATCTATACCCTTTTCCGCAAGCCAATTGAGAGTGGTTTTGGCATAGTGAGCCGACGCTAAATCCGGCCAAAACAGTGGAGGTGTACTATGCTTCTTATATAAAGGCAACAATCTCTTCTGGAGACACTCAGATCGATAGATTTCCGCATTTATAGTTCCGGTAGTGTAAAAAATGGTTGACTTCAAACCACAGGAACATATTGCTTGCCATACCAGTACCTTTCGACCGAATTTCTCCACTTGAATCGACCTGTCCGCATCGCTCACATCCTCCTCAACGACGGCAGTAAAGTATTGTGGACCTGGAAGGGTTTTTGAGTCCTCCTTTACATAGGTCTCATCGTCCATCAAAACGCATGCATCCGGACGCTGCAAAAGACGCGAATACAATTTCCGGGCCCTTGTTGCTGCTCGCTTCTTCTGTTCTGCACTTTGTTTCGAGATTTTCTGCTTCTTGTAGGTCTTCAGGTGGTTTCGCCTCTTGATACGCTGGATCATTCCGACACTCGTTCCTGCTTTTTTGGCCAAATCACGTATTGACATTGATTTGTTCTTCATGATTAGAGATTCTGCTCCAGCCTCGGGTTGGAAGAACCTCTGGCTCTTCCTGGTAGCTCATCCAAAGAATAGTGTTCCCCAAACTTATTAATGATGGTTTTAACACTCGCATGATGAATTCCAAACCGCTTTGCCAATTTTCGCATAGTAATACCCTTCTCACTTAGCCATGTGTCCAGAACCTTAATCTTCACTTCCTTTTCAATACGCGACATTTTGAAAACGCAGCATTTGAACCGCACAAACAAGTAAAAAAAAAAAGCTGACAGTCAAACGCACAGCATGCAGTGTTCAGAGCATAAAAAACCATCACAAATACATGCGTACAACGCAAATGTATGTGGATAGCTTATATTCGATACACTCCTTAGATCGTTTGTGTCGTAAGCTTATTAGAAATCGATGAAAAAAGGATGTTAAATACGTTATTTATGCGGCGTTTCTGCAAAACTTTCCGAATCGCAATAATAAATTTAGTCCGTGGTAGGCCGGGCACCAATGAATCCCATTTGGTATTGATCCATGAGTACCTTTGCAATTGATGATAGGCAACACCGGTCGTCTTCTTTTAATCGCTTAGTACGTACCACAGCATACCGTTCATGAGTCTTTCACCATGTAAGAAATGCCACCAAAAAAACCATCATCACTCTCATTCCTAACCAGCTGAAATGATCAGAAATGGTTTACCTGGTTGAACAACAGCTCTGTGGAGTGGTCTTTTTTAGATCGTCATTTCATGTGGTTAAACTTGTAAGCTTTTCTTTCACTTGCATACGTTGACAAACCAGCACAGCGGTGGTGCGAGGTTTGAAGTCAAGCATAGAAAAACATAATAAACCTTTCCGTTTTCTTATAACCAAATAGAGAGGAAATTTTAAAATCATACTACGAAACTTGAAGGATTTTTCTGTTGTTCGTATGGAGAATTGTACTTCAAAGGATTTGTTGCAAAGTATTTACTTTTATTGAACAGTGCATTTGAGGTACGTAGATTATTGATCGAAAAATTATTCCAGGTAAAATGTATTCCAATATTAATCAAGCAACGTTCATTTCCCTCATAATTGTATGACAATTAGATTCTCTTAGTTTAAGTACTCTAAAACATTCGGTATCATTCATCAATTATTCGAATCAATATATTGATAGCAATGTAGTAAACGTTGTCTCCATCATGTTAAAAATGATGTACTTATGAAAATAAATAACCACAAATCGGTTGAAATATCTCCCCAAACAATTCAAAGAAAGTCAACAATAAAGAGCGCCAAGACCAAAGACGATTATTTGGGTATTTATCCATGAAATAGTTTTCTATGCTTTATGTCCATCAGTACACTACCCTACCGCTGAACCAAAATAACTTAAACTCACTCATTCAGTTCCCATGAAAAACACAAGCCACAATGCTCATGTGCACACACCGTAGCGCTTATTCAATGTGAGGCTCCTCTGATCGACTAGCTCCCCCAGGAGGCCGGTACGGAAGATCCGGCGAGGTCATCTGATGGAGGAAACACATAAACGGAGTTCACGCGCTCACTGGGCATGATACATGGTCAGTTTTTGCCCTGTCATTGACCAAAATATTCATTTAGACTGCATGATTCGGAGATTTGGAAGCTTATTTTTTTTTCGAGGGTTCTTACCATAGTGAGGATCATATTCGGATGAAGAAAGAAATAATTGATATATCATTATAACATTAATCTAATAAGAAACTCCCAAGCGTGATTCCCCTTCCGCTAAGGAATGTTCCGGTTTTTTTAGCAATAGTGCTTGGAAATTTTCGCATGGTATTATTTATTGTTTCTAATATCTCAAATAATGTGTTTCAAATTAATGTCAAAATAAATTATATAATTGGTGTTAATTAAATTGGTCGAAAAAATCCTATTCCTAGCTTTTCAGTTTTTCAGTAAATCGATGATAAATATTAAGTATAATCGCTGACTACACAGTTTGAAAGAAACATGTAATTTTATGCGTTATCTTATGCACATATACATATAAAATGCTAGATTTGTCATAAAATAACGGGATATTTCATGTGAATTTAAGCTAAATGTAGCCTTAATCTGGTCTATTGTATGATTTCAACCAACGGAAATTGTATGCGTCTGTTAGAAATAATCAGTTTTTCTATGAAGAGCAGGCAACACTCAGGTGTGGTTAAAAGGTAAAATAAATTCAATGATAAACTTATCATTATTATAAACTTAAGTTCTGCAAAACATCTTTCAGTTAATAATTGTAATTCCTAATAATTAACCGAAGCATGTTCCGCAAAAGCAAAAATTTGTAGGAAATTTGACTCATGAAGTCTAGTATTTGAAATTTATCACATTTGTTAGTACATTAAAAACATACTACATCAAAACAGGTACTAACAGCGGCAGACAGTCTTCCAACACTTCCATGAAACTGGAAGCTAAACCAACGACTCGATTTCAGCTCTTCCTGAGCTAATTAGCAAATCAATTTGCTCCAGCAAATTTAGGATTCCACGCTTGTCCCTGTCTCCTGCAGACAATCTCACACTCGCTTACCTACCCTGCTGAGTCTAACGTAGAGTATGTCTCCAGCAGAAAACCCAGGAGACCTTCCAGGTCTGTATCCCGTCTCCTCTCTGTCACATTATGCAAGCGTCTCGAGTAGACGTGGTCTCATTTTTCGTCGTCCACAATTTGTCACTTTGATTAGTGAATGAATCAATAAGAATCTTAATTTCCATCGCATGGGTCGTTGCCGTCGTCGTCGTCGTCGTCGACTTCAATACCCCTGGGACTATCTCCGTCTGCTATCCAGCGCAAAATGCTACCCACCGTCAGCGCACATACGGAACCAGTCAGTGTCATGCGATCGCCTTTTTAATCGCCCCGTCATCAAACACCGATCGAGTTAATTTATGCAAATTTTTACGTTGCCAAGGAGCAGCATTAATGTGACATTTTTTCGTCGCTGTTTAGTACGAAAGTGACAGAGGGGAACGCCCTGGTCACGGTCTCCGGCCTTTCTCACTATAACCCATCTCAATCCGGAAAATCCCCCCCGAACCCTAATCAACTTATATGCGGTCGCACCAATTTCTCAAACCCATCGGCACGCTGCCGATTCCACGCGTTGACTTGTTCGTGACTTTATGTGAGCTGGCCCAAACGTGCCGCAACGGGCAAAGAATTCCACTGAGCGTTCGCATTCCGGCCATCTCCCGATATGGAGCAAGCAACGACCATGGAAAAAATCTGGCATACCAAAATCTTCCCCGGGGTCCAGTCAGTGGAAACCGCAGATCTCTAATCGCACCCAGCGATCGCAATAATTTCCCTGCAATTAATTACGGTATGAGGTATCTATTAAATCGTAAATTTCCCCATTCACTCCCGTATCCGCGTGGATGGTACGCGCGGGAAAATATTTTACATAAATTCGTAACTTCCTCGCGCGTTATCTCCTGCGTGGTTGATCGGGGATGGTCGATCGGTTTTCACTCAATGTTCCCACGCGCAGTCTGGCAGCGGATTGAAAACAATTTTCCGGACTCCCGCCAGCTCCTTGGCACATTCCACATCCAACCGGGTGAGCTCAACCTTCTAATTCTTTCTAATAGAAAATAATTAACCACACAGATCAAAAGATTGCAGCCTCCTTCGGACTGACGGGCAACGTGTTGAATAAAGTAATGGGCTTAAGTGCCGATTATTCCAAAATTACTTCCTCACTTATTGGTCGGCATCGGTGGCGATGGTGGTGGTAATTGATTTGCGTTAGCCGGAGAGGCACGCTCAAATACCTATTATGTGAAGTTTTCGGATCGGTGAAGATCGAGAAAAATACAAGCGATGAAACGTGGGACACACGGTCGATGGAAACAGGTCGAACGTGTGTAGATGATCCATCATGGATTTCAAAGATATGATTTTTATGAATTTTCTCAGCAGAATTAGGCTGTTGTTTTTTTTCGGAATCTTTATCTACAAACCTCCAAGATGTCTGCATTATTGAGAGCGTTTATTTTTTGCGTTTGTACTACTGAAAATATAAAGAATCCTACACTGGAAAATTAATTTAGTAGTAATAATTCAGACAAATAATTTTAGCCTGCGTCAGCAGTAGCACCAACATGTACGATAGGCTGCTTCCCACTTAATTAATTTCGTACAAGGTATGAAATATGGTGTAAAGATGATATTTTGTGAGATGGCAATGTTCCCTACAATTTATGAAACATGTGTTATATGTTCCAAACCAATTTTCACAAAACGAGCGAAGCGTTTTTACGAAAAAATATTCTCAGTGTAATGTAACCAGTAATGTATTCATGGTAATTTGAACTCATTTCCAAATAAATGTCAGTTTGTTCTTTCATGGAATCTACTGTCAAAATTTGCTTCATTTCCATGGACGCTCCTTTGAGTTTCTTGGATGTACTTCTGAGAAAGTAGTAAAGTAAAGTTAGGTCTGTGTTGTTTTGGCCTGATTTGGCGTCTTGCCATTATGGTAAAACGGCTCAGGAGTGGAATCCAGGAAACAACGTCAACATTGTCAACAAGGACTGTAATCCTACGAACACCCCAGAACTTCTTCCAATTGAAAGATATTGGGCCATTATGAGGCGAAGCTTTGGAAAATTGAAAGGATAGGCAAATAATGAGAAAGATTCTGTTAAAAAGTGGGAAAACGCTTGCAGAAAGGTGACTAAGGACACTGTGCAGAACTTAATGGATGGTATCAAACGTAAAGTTAGAGCATACGGATTTAACAAGTCCGAATTATAATATTTTGAAGTAAATGACTTTGTTACGATGATTTTTTTTTTCGATTTGCAAATAAATAGAAAAAATGTTATACTGCGAGTTTTTCTTTGGCTAGATTTTGCTGTGCGGATACATTAGTTCGACCATAACACACACGGATCATATTTTCGTTGCGCGCCAAATCGCAGCGTGGTCATCCCGGTAACAGCCATTACACCGCCATCTCAGTGGAGCCATTTAAAATTCCCTTCGAGCAAGCCGCAACAGAGGCGTCGAAGTTCCAACGGGCCCCATCTGTGATCTGATCATCGAAAACCTACGCAGGTAAGTGTTATAGCTAAGATTCGAGGCCATGTTTGCTCTTGTTTCCTTTACCGTCGAAACTGTCCAGCATGAATAAACAATACTACAAATAAGAATGATTTCAAGTTAGTTCAGATAGCTACGCTTAACGTCAGTGGCGTGGAATAAATGACTCAATAATTTCGGGATCTTAATTCGTTATTTTCTAAATTAAGTAGAAATTACTAGGTTAGTCAAAAAGTTTTGTAAGTGACACCTATGGAGCAGTAGAAAAACCTAAATTTTTACGCAATTTTAATGTTTAATTTTTCATAAGAACGTACTCAAAATGTCATTTCGATCTGTCAGTTCATTCTTTGTTTACAAGCCTTTTGAAGTTGACGCGTCAGTGTATTTTTTAACAATGGAAAAATCTAAATATCGTGCGGTAATTAAATTCTTTGTTTTGGAAGGTTTATCGGCTACTGAGATCCATGCAAAGATGGTGAAAGTAGGGTAGGGAACGGCTTAATCAGGGGTCACTATTTTAATCAGTTGTTAGGAAATAGGTCTATAACTCCTACATTTTCCAAATTATTTCACTTTTAATGATACGATCATAAGCTTTATATATTGGGTCAATGATTTGATTTATGAATAATGATTGATTAGCAATTTATTACTGTCATTTTGAAGATTTAAAATACATCATCTAGAAACCATCAATTTCTTGCTTGCTGAAGAAGTTCGCTCAAATTTTGCCTTTGTGTATTTTGCATTTAACCGCGTGTACCGGAGAGCATGTCTTCATCAGCTCTCTCTCACAACTAGGCTTGTTGCCAGAATGTGATGTTGAACATTGAGTTAAATTTATTACATATTTAGAGAATCTGAAATCGCTATTTATTTCATGTTTCTTCCAGTCATTGGAGGTTGATCCCTGCTTATGATTATATTGTCCATCATCTGGCACTATCATATGCAATAAAAAATATGTTTCGGAGCTGTCCAATACTAGTTAACGATAAATAATGCTTCGCTGTTGAGCGGCAGCTATGGCATCACTGTTGCTTTTGAGAGGGCCCATGTTTCCTCTCTTCTTTGTTAACTATGGATATAGCGCACCGGTAATGTAACGTGAAGCCTGCTGTCTCTTGCATTTGTTTGTTTTTAAACGAAGCATCCTGTTTCTCGTCACAGTCGCTTTGGCTAACATTTGAGTCAGGGTAGATGAAATAAGAAATACACACTGCCAATCTAAAGATCAATGACAAACTAAAAGTTTGGTCGTGTACGTCTGTCTCATAACCTGCTAGTAGACGAGTTTGTGATCGTAGCAATCGACATGTTTTGGTTGATTGTTTTCGAGAGCGGATGGGAAAAACGAAGGAGCGGGTTGAGGAAATTGACGTTTGCAGCAAATCGTGAACTGGCCTATTTAATTTCGCCTTCGCACACATGCACAGAATCGCACTCATACAATATTGTTAGTTTATGTACAGATTGAGGAGCCGAAGAAAACATTTTTTTAATCGGAAAGCAATCCGCATGCGTTTAAGAAGTCCCTACAATTGGGAACTTAATTCCATGGCTATGAAATTTTCTGAGCCTAATGCTCGTTGCTGAAGGTATGTTCCGATAGACCAGACGTAAGCAGAAGGTTTAATGTCCGAATATTGGCAGTTCTAATTATAGGTTACATACAGCTTCATCAAATGCATCAGTTGCTGACTAAACTGCTTAAAACCCGTCCCGTACTCTATTAAAGGAGTCTTCGCCTTCATTTTTAACCGTTCACCGATGGGTTTTGGAGTTTAAGCGTGGCCGTGCAAGCGTTGAAGGCGATCCACGCTCAAGAGGTCCAAAAAGTTAATCAACACCAGAAATCACTGCGAAAATACAGGATATGGTTTTGGAAGATCATCGATATACTGTGGATGTGATAGCTGACACCATAGGCATCTCTCATGGAACAACATGGCATATTTTGGCTGAAGTTTTGGGTTTCAAACTGTGAGCACAATGGGTTCTGTATTTGATAACATTGCAACAAAAAAACATTTGTTCGACTTTCTAGGCAACTTTTGAAGCAATTTCGAAAGGATAAAAATGATTTTCTGTATTGATTCATCACTATGGATGAGTTTGGGTCCACCACCATGATCCTGAATCAAAACAGAGGCTAAGGAGTGATGTAAATAAAGGTGTTAGCGTCAGTTTTTTGGGACGCAAAAGGAATTTTATTGATAGATCATCTCCAAACTGGTAGAATAGTCGACTTTGATTATTATTGTGACCTTTTGGACCAGATAGATGAAAAAATTTGCAAAAAAAGACCCGTTTTACAGAAGAAAAAATCATTCTTCATCAAGATAATGAACCTGCTCACACAGCTCCAAAAACCATCGCGAAATCAGTGAATTGGGGTACGAATTGTTGCAGCATCCACTCTATTCGCCAGATTAAGCTCCCTTTGACTTCTGACTGTTCTTGCATCTCAAAAAATTCCTTCGTGGAAAGCATTTTTCGTCAAACGAAGAGGTTATAGACGTCGTAGAGGAGTATTGTGCAGGCCTTCCAGAAAGTCACTTCTGTGATGGGACAACAAAGTTGCAATATCGTTGGACCAAGTGTATTGATCATATGGAAGACTATACTGAGCAATTAAAGTGATTCGCCGAAAAAAAAAAAAAAATTTATTTCCGATTTCAAAACTTTTTGACTAACCTACACAGGTAACTAATAAGCAGTTCCAAAGCGTCTTAACGGCAGCCTATCAAGCAATTAAGTCGCCTTAAATGCAACATAAATGCCGCTTTTGGCCCAATATACGGCTGCTTTACTGCAATGCTATGATAATGCTTCATTAATGCTATTTTGCATTCGAAATGCTTATTACAGGCTGCAAGCATTTAAATGGCATTTGAAATTCAACTGTACAACAGATAGCATACAAGATGCTGATATAATGCTAATATAATGCTTGTAGCATCTGAAATGCAGATTTAGGGTTGATTTACTGCATATGCTAATGCTTATTGGTTACCTGGGTAGTATTTTGCAGTCCTTAAGGTACATCAGCTGTTGAAGGGAAGGAGGTTTAGCTTGTGTCACAGAAATTTTGCCTATTTTCCCCATTAACCGTTCAAGACTCAAACAGTCTCTAAAGTCGGCTTGCAAGTCCTCTTCAAGCATGGTTCAAGTCTCATGTACATTTGGTGCGGGGTGAACCGTTTTTGACCATGTTTCTTCTGTAGCCCATAATAATCACGGCTGATGATGTGCCTTTGTAATTCACGACTAACATTGTTGTCTGCCGTTAGCAAGGATCCAAGGTAGACGAATTCATCCACCACCTCGAAAGTATCCTCGCCTATCGTAACACTGCTGCCCGCTCGCTGTCGCCTGTTATTTGCATGTAATTTGTTTCCAAGCAAGACCTAGGGGGTACAAGGTGCCCAAGGAATTGAAAAGGAGCAGCCACGAATCGGACATTATGGAGGGATATTGTGTATCAGGCTATGTTATAGTATTGTGACGTTATGCCATGTAAATAAATAAATAAATTGTTTCCGACGCATTCTCTGTCAATCCGACTTTCCTTGTTTCACGTTTCAGGTGGGTGTAAGGAGTGTATCGAAAATAGGCTATCCACAAACTTTCTTTCAAATTATGTTGAAAACCGATATTTTATTCATACAAAAAATTGATCCTTTATTGTACGAGGATAAAATTGAACATAATGAAGACCGGATGAAATTTAAGTTATTCCTTCACGAATTTTCGAACTTTGGATCGAATGCTCTTCATCAAGTTCGGGACAAGTGTTGCATCGCATTTTTTGGACGCTTGATCCCAAATTTTTTTGAACTCCTGCATGTTCCCAGCTAGCTTACCAGTCTTCTTGAAGACCCTCTTCACGATTGCCCAGTAACGTTCGATGGGTCGAAGCTGAGGGCAATTTGGTGGATTGATATTTTTCTCAACGAAATCTATACCCTTTTCCGCAAGCCAATTGAGAGTGGTTTTGGCATAGTGAGCCGACGCTAAATCCGGCCAAAACAGTGGAGGTGTACTATGCTTCTTATATAAAGGCAACAATCTCTTCTGGAGACACTCAGATCGATAGATTTCCACATTTATAGTTCCGGTAGTGTAAAAAATGGTTGACTTCAAACCACAGGAACATATTGCTTGCCATACCAGTACCTTTCGACCGAATTTCTCCACTTGAATCGACCTGTCCGCATCGCTCACATCCTCCCCAACGACGGCAGTAAAGTATTGTGGACCTGGAAGGGTTTTTGAGTCCTCCTTTACATAGGTCTCATCGTCCATCAAAACGCATGCATCCGGACGCTGCAAAAGACGCGAATACAATTTCCGGGCCCTTGTTGCTGCTCGCTTCTTCTGTTCTGCACTTTGTTTCGAGATTTTCTGCTTCTTGTAGGTCTTCAGGTGGTTTCGCCTCTTGATACGCTGGATCATTCCGACACTCGTTCCTGCTTTTTTGGCCAAATCACGTATTGACATTGATTTGTTCTTCATGATTAGATATACAACTTTCTGCTCCAGTTTCGGGTTGGAAGAACCGGGTTTTCTGCCTCTTCCTGGTAGCTCATCCAAAGAATAGTGTTCCCCAAACTTATTAATGATGGTTTTAACACTCGCATGATGAATTCCAAACCGCTTCGCCAATTTTCGCATAGTAATACCCTTCTCACTTAGCCATGTGTCCAGAACCTTAATTTTCACTTCCTTTTCAATACGCGACATTTTGAAAATGCAGAATTTGAACCGCACAAACAAGTAAACAAAAGAAAGCTGACAGTCAAACGCACAGCATGCAGTGTTCAGAGCATAAAAAACCATCACAAATACATGCGTACAACGCAAATGTATGTGGATAGCTTATATTCGATACACTCCTTACAATTCTGCCACCGTCCCAAATGTTCGGCTGACAATGTCCATATCACCCGCGAAGCAAACAAATGGGCTGGATCTCGTGGAAATCGTACCTCGGCTGCATTGCTTCCGTTATTGCTTCCGCTGTCTTGGTCCTCACTGTCTACATTCAACGCGCCACTCAGATGCTCGTCGAAGTATTGCCTTCATCTTTCAATCACCTCACGTCCGTCCGTCAAGATGCTTGTCCCTGCACATTTCGGTTCGAGGCACAAAGCCATTGCGGGATGCATTGAGCTTCTGGTAGAACTTTCGTGTTTCTTGAGAACGGTATAGCTGCTCCATCTGCTCATACTCCGCTTCATCCAGACAGCGTTTTTCCTCTCGGAAAAGGTAGATCTGCTGTTTCCGTTTCCGTTACACGTTCTGTCGGGTCCCTTGCTGCAGCTTTACCACCCGCGCTGCGTCCTTCTCCCTCAAAATCTCTCTAAATTCCTCGTCAAACCAATCTTTCCGGTAGCACCGTTCTACGTACACCGACAATGTTCTCAGCTGCGTTGTTTATGACTGCTTCCACAGTTCTCAAGTAATCCTCAAGAGGAGTCTACCGAGCACACACTCGTCCGGCAACGCTGTTTCAAGATGGTGCGCGTACGCAGTGGCGACGTTCTGTAGTTTTAGTCGCTCTATATCGTACCGAGGCGGCGCAGTTTAACCATCACTGAGAACGTGGTCGATTTGCAATTCCGTCTCCGTGGTGATCTTCATGTGTAGCGACAAGGGAGGCTGTGCTGAAAGTAGGTGCTACGAATGGCCATGTTTTTTGAGGCGGCAAAATCAATGAATCGTAGGCCGTTGTCGTCCGTCAGCTGGTGAGCGCTGAACTGTCGATCTGAGCTCCTCCTCCTGGCCAACCTGAGCATTCAGGTCTCCTGTGATGATCTTCACGTCTTGGCTTGAGCAGCGTTTGTACTCGCGTTCGAGCTGCACGTTGAATGCGTCCTTGTCGGCATCAGTGCTTCCGGATTGTGTGCTGTGCACGTTGATTATGCTAAAGTTGAAGAACCGAACCATGATCTTTAACATGCACATTCTTTCGTTGATCGCTCACCAACAGATCACGCGCCTCTGCATATCGCTCATCACAATGGGCTATGTTCTTTGCCATTTATTCCGATCCGCATTCCTTTGTTGACTATCTGACCTCGCCGGGGGTGGTGTTTTTTTTATGGACGCCCAGGAGATAACATTAAACCTGAGCTTCTAACCCCGTTCTTCCACTCATAAATCGAGTGATAATCGATAATATTTCTTGAAAAGTATACTTGCATAAATCTATCGTTTAAATGTCATCACTTACTTGACATCTATAGTACTCTATATTTTCTTGTTCACCGCAAGCCTCGAAGGAAATAACAGCGGCTTGGACATTCCCTTCTCACAGAACGTCACGACAGATGGACCTAATTCGGGAACTAGGTGTGATATATGTTTGACATTAACGCTTACCTCCTTGGTGGGGGACGAAAAGTACCTGCCCCCCTGCCAGTCGTTGTCGTCCAGCGGCAAGTAGGTCTCGTTACCCATTATACGCATGACTTCGCGCTCCGCCGGAACAATGTTTTTCACCAGCACATTCAGCTGCTTTTTCTGGGTAAATTACTGCTTCTCAGACATAGCTGGCCTCTACTGACGCTTCTGCATATCAAACTCCATCTTGCACAGGTACTCTTTAACCGGTCACCAAGGAATGTTGATGCCACGTTGTCCTCGGTCTTACTCTTCAGTTTCTGCTGCAATTTTCCTGTCGAACAATATTGTCGAGCGGCCGGAACCAGGCTTCCGCTCGACGCTCTCGCCTTTCTCTAGAATCGAGAGAATGTTGCAAATGCCAGATCAACTAAATCCGGCGGACACGAAGCACCTCCGGAACTTCATCGCATCGGAGTGGAGCTGACAGTAGGAACAAGCCGTCGAGCGTAATTGCTTTACTTTTTTCGCCATGGCTGCTGCAAGTCAACCGATAACGCTGTAAAAAAATTTCTGTAAACAACGGGGTTGCTACGACTGGCGATGCATATGTGGATTAACTCCCAGGTGGCAGAGTTAACGCATGAAAAATCTCTAAAATCTTTTCATTTGTATTGCAAACGTTACTTCAGTTCAACAGCTACAATATGATGTCTTTGTTATGAAAAACAAAAGATTATTTTTAAACTGTGATAAGTCAATGTGGGGTCATCAGGCGTTTCATTGTGTTTTCGGCCCAATGAATCAGTGGGTCAAGTTTGTCAATTAGAAAAGGTGTTGATTCTTAGCAGAATCTTAATAGTTTGCTTCTCAACAACAAATCTTAATACACTTAAAGAAAGGTCAAAACATTTGAAATCCGTTTGAGAAAACAGGGTAAAGTGCTGTCTGTACCCATAGGCTAATAACATGATCTGAAAACCTAGTGTAAAGAAGAAGAAATTTAGTTTAATGCAAGATTCTCATTTTTTTGCTTAGAACTAACAATAACTTGTTCTTAGATCTCATAACAATAAGATATTCCTTGTATGCCATTGTAACCATTGCTCAAATTCTTTGATAGACAAATTCAAAAAAAAAAACAACGATTTATTTTATGTTTATTTGAAAAGTAGTAGTTGAAAAGTATTTCGAGGCACAAGTTTTTTTTCAAGAAAATAGTTTTGGGAGAACTTGTACATATAAGAAATCATTTTTTACAAAAACGTTATATTTGGGGGAAATTTGTTTGGAGAAATATTTCAGGGAAAAGAGTTTTTGGGGGAGTACTTGTAGTACAATACTTGCAAACTTAATTCTCCATACTAATCAGAATCCAATTTTCAATCAAAAACAAGAGTTTGTCTTTTTTTTCGCAAATGCTATTGCAATTATAATCACAATTGACAGCACTATCCTCCCATCCACTCAATTTCTGTCACTTGAACCTTCAAAACGAACGTAAACTGCATCGAAATAATTGGCCAATTAATTGCAACTCATATCCACACAGAGACTTTGAATGCCAATCAGGTTGACCTAAATCTGCCTCGTGTAGTATATAGTCGCGATTTATTTTGTTCATTCTACGTATAAGTCCCATTCCACACTTCTCACGCCTTCCATCCTCCGAAAAAATCCACCTGCACTGTGCCAACCCGCAATTAGCGCAGGCCATTATCGAAGACTGATGCCCATGGCGGGGATCAGCGATAATTTCTGGCAAACAAATTTCGCTGAAATTGATCGTATTAATCTCGGCAGTGGCCCGACTTGGTCCTTGGCCGGTCGCGCGAGAGATCGGCTTATCGATTCCCGCAATCGTGTTCGAAATTAAAAAGTGAACAATCATCATCATCAACATCACAAAATGCTGCTGTTGTTCCCGGAGCTACCCAAATCCGCTAGCCAACGTCCCTCCGGTTGCACCGCTCCACGCTGCTGCAAAGAAAAAGAGAAAATCACAAACACACAAAGCGGATCATGTCCAGTATGAGAATCGAGAAAAACGGCGAAAATTAACAAATCATCATCGATATCTTAATTTCCATTTTATTTGACTTCTTCACCATCCCAATCCGGTCAGCTCCGTTTGTTGTTGATGTTGGTAGTGTCTGATGATGCCTTATTATTTCGTTGCTGCCTTCCTCTTGTGGTCTTTGTGGACTTTGATCTTCACGATTTCAGTAAAAGATGTAAGTCACTTTCCCAGCCCGGAATACACTCCATTTCACGCCGATGGATAGCCTTCCAGTGAGTGAGCTAATGGACTTGTCAGAATACATCTATTTATTGAACTGTTGCTTTTTGACAGTTTTATAACTCGCTGAATGCAAATATTGATTGATGCTCAACGAGGGTTATGAAGGCTAGTCAAATTATTACGGAACTGCTTCTAGGAGAGTTTGTAGGTTGTTTTAAAATTATGAATGTTATGGATTGTTTAAAATGCGTTCTAAAGGGCGATACGGTCAAAATTTGGTCAATATCAACTTGACGTATTTCTTTCAATTTTGCATTTAAAAAACCTGAACACCCCTAATTTTGAGGGTGCGTGTGTGTAGAATGTTGCTCCTATTTTGATTTTGGAATTCACTCTTCAGTTGTCAAAATGCCGTCCAAGCAAGAAGAGCAGCGTATCAAAATTTTGCTCGCGCATCGCGAAAATCCGAGCTACTCGCACGCAAAGTTGGCAAAATCGCTAAAAGTTGCCAAATCAACCGTTACAAATGTAATTAAAGTGTTTGGGGAACGTTTGTCGACAGCCAGGAAGTCTGGATCGGGGGAAATCGAAAACCGGAAGCCGCTGAGACGACAAAGAGAGTTGCCGGTAGTTTCAAGCGAAACCCTAACCTATCTCTCCGAGATGCCGCAAATAAGCTGGGTGTATCGTCTACAACCGTGCATCGAGCCAAAAAACGAGCCGGACTATCGACTTACAAGAAGGTAGTGACTCCAAATCGCGATGATAAACAAAATACGACGGCCAAAGCGCGATCCCGGAGGCTGTACACGACGATGCTGACGAAGTTTGACTGCGTGGTAATGGACGACGAAACCTACGTCAAAGCCGACTACAAGCAGCTTCCGGGACAGGAGTTTTATACGGCAAAAGGAAGGGGAAAGGTAGCAGATATTTTCAAGCACACGAAACTGTCAAAGTTCGCAAAGAAATATCTGGTTTGGCAAGCCATCTGTACCTGTGGCTTGAAAAGCAGCATTTTCATAGCTTCCGGGACTGTCAACCAAGAAATTTACGTGAAAGAGTGTTTGAATAAACGTCTGCTGCCTTTCCTGAAGAAACACGGTTGTTCCGTACTGTTTTGGCCGGATTTGGCATCTTGCCATTACGGTAAAAAGGCCATGGAGTGGTACGCCGCCAACAACGTGCAGGTGGTTCCCAAGGACAAGAACCCTCCCAACACGCCAGAGCTCCGCCCAATTGAGAAATACTGGGCTATTGTCAAGCGGAACCTAAAGAAGACCAAAAAAACTGCTAAGGACGAGCAGCAGTTCAAGGCAAACTGGCTTTCTGCGGCGAAGAAGGTGGACAAGGTGGCTGTACAAAATCTGATGGCATGGGTCAAGCGTAAGGCCCGGCAATTCGGATTTGGAAAAGCGGAAGCCTAACTGAATATTTTCCTGAATTTTATACTAATTGAACTTGAAAAAGAAATTTAATTTGTTTTTTTAAATAAACGATTTCACCGATTTACACGCGTTTTCCCTTGACCAAATTTTGACCGTATCACCCATTATCCACCCCCCCCCCGCGTCCCCCCCCCCCCAAAAACTTTTGCTATTTTTTTCCCCCCAACTTTTTTTTTTTTTATTATTTACCCCCCCCCAAAAAACTATTTTTTTTTTATTTTTTTTTTTTCTAAATCAACCACACACAAAAAACAAAAAACAAAAAAAAATATGGTATACGTATATATAATAAAATTTTATTTAATATAAAAAAAAAAAAAAAAAAAAATGTAAAATTCTATCTTACAAAAAAAAAAAAAAAAAATTAAAATTTAATTTTATAAAAAAAAAAAAAATTGCTATATTAGAACAAAAATTTTTTCTCACAAAAAAAAAAATAAAATTCAAAAAAATTCCCCCACAATTCAAAAAGAGCACTTTTAAAGAAAAAAAAATTTTTCTAACAACAACTTGTTCATGTCCTATTTTTACCGTGCATCACGCAAACTCGTCTTGTTATGGTATTCAACACCCCTATAAAATCCAATAAAATTTGGCAGTCATAAAGAATAAAATTAATTTAACATCTTTGCAAAAAACAATAATCATCGAGACTAACATTTGAAAAGGGTCAAAAACATTATATTTCCCTTTACATCAGTAAAACAGAACCAAACATGTACACACTACCAAAATGTCATGTAAATTTCTGTCCCCTAAGACCGACACATGCAAACGTCCTTTAGCACAGAAGAATGAGTTGAAAGAGATTAGAAAATAAATTAAATCAAACACATCTTTCGTCAAATTGCGGATATGTCAGTTTCATGAGATATAATTTTGCACGAAATCTTTCTTTACGTTCCCCGACTTTTTACAAACATGAATTACGTCTGGTGTAAAGTTCATAATTTCTAAGTGTGTACGTTTAAGTAAAAGTCATTCATCTGCTTGTTCGGATATTCCTATTTTTAGGGGCGATTCAAATATGGCTTCGTATATCTTTGGGGGCGGGGAAGGAGCTGGAAGAAAGGTCAAGATTTGTTACAGTACGTGTAAAAGGTATGGGAAAAATTATGATAGAAGGGGCTGATAAATCTAAGAAAATAGCGGACGTCATATTTGAATCGTCATTAAATGGATATGCATCAAGTCTTATCAAATTAGAAAATTCTTATTTGATAAGACTTGATGCATATCTATTTAAAGACGATTCAAATATGACGTTGCATGTATTTTCGAAATACTGTTTATGTCAATGAAAACTCATAGATTTTTGCTGGATAAGGGTTTTATTTTATTTATTTTTTATGTACATTTTCAAGTAGTAGTAATTAACATAACTTCATATATTTAATTTATAAATCTTTCACAAACATAGTAAATTTCGATGGATTATCCTTTGAATCAGAAAACTTTTTAGCTGAAATAGGTACAAAGCAATGTACCTTTGTATCAGGTATTGCCGGTATTGCCTTTAAGTGGCTATATAACTCCTCAAGTTCTTTTGACATGTTCGCATACTGTTCAGCTGATATGAAGCAGAAATTCAGTTTTGTAATACTTTTATTTGTTTGTTCAAATGCCCACTCCCATAGTTCCCCCGGATTTTGATTGTGTTCCCCCAATGTTGAGCATTTTGCCATTCGCTTGAGAGTATCACCAATAGCATCACATGGAACTTTCACCTGAGACGTTGCAGCAATATATTGAATTTTGTTTAATGAAATCTAGCAATTTTGATATAAACAACTGAACTGCTATTGAGTCATGGGTCAATACTTCAGATATTATGATAAAGCTTTTGTTTTCCAATTTATCGTTTTTCTTGTAATATACTCCAAAGTTTTGGTAAAAAACAGGATCAACCACCTGATTTAATTGTATTATCACTAAAGTTTAAAAAATATATTAATTTATAAATAAGCCCTTTCCAAATGGTAGCCTAGATTTTTCAAACATTCAATGACCCTTAAAAAATCAAAATTGTCATTATAATTAAATTTAATTGGCATCTGTGGGGTTTAAGGACCAAATTATAAGACGAGTTTTCGCAATACACGGTAAAAATAGGACATGAAAAATTTGTTGTTAGAAAAACTTTTTTTCCTTAAAAGTGCTCATCTTTCATTGTATGGCGAACTTTTAGACAGTAATATTGCCTTTATTAAAAACATTGTTTGTCAAATTCTCAATGAGCCATTTTTTTGCAAATCGACTTTAAATTTTAAAATATTTTTTTAAGCGTGTAAGAATCGGTTTAACCATTTTTAAATTTTTTTTTTTTCATAATAGTTCAGATGATTTTCTAAAATTCACTCATACATTTTTTTTTTGCAAGTCTTTTACTTTTTGAGTTATGTTGATTTAAAAAAATCGATCAAAAAACTAAAGCCCTTTTCAAGTGGCAGTCTAGATAAATTTTGAAAAAAAAAGTATGCAAAGTTGCTTGAAAAAACATAATCCACACATCCACACATTTTCTTTGGATTCTGAGAGGGTGCTGCCAATCACGAAGACGAGTTGGCGTGAAATTCGTCATTGGTAATGCAATATTTTTTTCTTTTTCGATAGAAATCAACTCAATGTTTTGGTTTAGAACAAAATGGATGAAAGCGGTTCCAAGAAGACAAAATCTCATCCCAGGTTCAGGTTGATGGTGATAAAATCTAGGCGTTGACACCAGCGTAGACAATCAAAAACTCTTTGTAAATGGGAATTCCGCCATGTTGCTAAGTTGGCCACTTCAAGACACGGATTTGACTGGTATTGTTTTACGGCCACGAGACACGAACTATGCTCGTGGAGGACCAACGTTCTCTTGGTGTCGATGAACGAAAGGTGCAGCCTACGTTCTACGGTGGGGTTCAGATATAAGAGGAATTGTTGAAAAAGCGAATGAACCACAAACTGAATGAGATGCTGGAAGAACTTCCCATAGTTTACACCGTGAAAATTGGTCGACAGAAGTTAACGAAACGCCGTGAACGAACCTTCTGCTACAACAAGAAGAAGAAGCGCGCAATGGGCCAGATGGATCGATCGAATGACAGGAGTCCTGCGAACCCACCACATACAGCGAGGCTGGCGAAGGGCAGTCGTGTTATCTGGAGAGGTCTTCTGTGGACAGCAGAGGACATCCAGGTTTAATCCTAACTGGTAACGGAAGGTTACTATTACCTTAGTTTTATTGTGTGAGTGTGTGTGTATGTTTGTGTGTGTGTGTGTGTGTGTGTGTGTGTGTGTGTGTGTGTGTGTGTGTGTGTGTGTGTGTGTGTGTGTGTGTGTGTGTGTGTGTGTGTGTGTGTGTGTGTGTGTGTGTGTGTGTGTGTGTGTGTGTTGCTTGGCTGTGTGTGGGACTCTCGCAAGCGGGACTCTCATTCCTGTCTAACCACTTAAAAAACTCCTTTCTCTTTTTCTCTTTTTTTGCCTCCTCCCCCCGGTTCCACGGTGAAGCGAATACTTTAGCGGGGGTTGTGCTCATGCATTTCTCTTAAGCTCGCTATCGGGTCGTGGGCCACTATCGCCTGATTTATCGATCGCGATGTCCACTCTAATCAGCTTATCCCCGAAGGTGGATGAAAACTACTCCGATGGAGGGTTTCCGGGCAATGGAGGTTCTTTCGTATCCGTTAGGCGTTCATATAAGCCAGTCAGCTCCCAACTCCATTGCTTTCTACTCAGATTCTCGAGTTGTGCTGAGTGAGTGAGTGACGGCTCTGCTTACCGCATTCCATATGGCCTCGACTGCCTCAAATCTAAGGCATTCGAAAACTACGTGCTCCAGTGTTTCTTCCACATACGTACATTCTCAACAGACGGGTGACGTTGCATGTTTGAACCTGTGCAGAAACTTCCTGAAACAGTCATGACCAGACAGGAACTGTGTTAAGTAAAAGTTAGTCTCTCCATGCTTCCTGTTGATCCATGTCGTTGGACTCGGCATGATCCATCTACCGTTCACCACTGAGTTTCACACCTGATACCACTTGGCCACGACATTGCGCTCAGTATATTTCGTACTGCTGTGAATGCTCTTTGCCAGAAGCATCCGCTGTCCTCCACTTTTGGCATAATTCCGACAATAACGAATACTGCAACCGCTGATTTGGTTCGGTACGCGCTTGCAACCCGCATAACCATGAGCCGAGGCGTACTGTTCAGCTTTGCTTGATTCCGCTTGGTTGTCAAAGCAGCAACCCAGAGTGGACCACCATATCTCAGTGTTGGCGATAATACTATAGCCAGAAGGTGCCACCTTCTCCTGCTAGGTCTATGGTTGTTCGACATCAGTCTAGCTACCGCGTTGATGGTCTTCACCGCCTACTCACTGCTTCAGTGACAACACACTATTGTACATCCCGTTCCAAAGCGTTGGGCCAAGAATAGAACCTTGTGGCACACCTGCTGCAATACTGATTAACTTCTGTCACATGTCAGTATCGTAAAACTGAATCCGATTCTGAAAGTAGCATCTCACTTTTTGGAAACCCAAACTCATTTCCGACAGACCGAGTTTACTCTTCGTACACGTTGCCTGTTGAGAATGATCCTCTCCAAGAGTTTCCCGAAGGGAATGCATGTTGGCCAAAACGATGATGGATCCCCCGTTGGTTTTTCTAGCTTTTCGGCAACATCTCTAACTTCTAGCTTTCACCAGAACCAAGTGACCTTCGTTTAGACATTTCTGCTGTATCGCCCTGAACATGTCCGGGAGCTCCAGGATCGCTGTTTTTAGTGCCACGTTGAAGATTCCGTCCGGGACAGGGGCTTTCTAGACCTTAAACCTTCTTGGTACTGGTACGAGTTTCTCGTTGGTTACGTGCGTATCCTCGACGTTGCCTCTTTCTTTCGTGAAGTACGGTGTGGGTGACCACCTTGTTGGGTCGTGCTGCGAGACAAGTCCCTCCACAATGATCTTCAGCTTATCCGGGCAAGTTTCAGCTGGCATCGTTGAACTGATTTTCACCATTAATACATAATTTGCTTCACCCTAGGGGTTGGCATCAACTTCTTGGCGCAGCTGTTTGCAGTAATTAGACTTGCTCTGCTCTATTTCTGGTTTTTCAGCCCTGGTCGACTGAAACAACACCCTACGCTTCTTCCTGTTTGTTCTTCTGGTTCTGAGACAAGTGGGACGAAGGGTGCTAAGCACCTCGTTCCACCAGTAGACTGGACGCCATCTAATGCCAGGCTCCAGCTTCCTCGGCATGGTAGTGTCGCCCGCTCTCTCCAATGTTTTTGTTAACTCGTCCACATTATGGTGGGCGCCAACCGGTTCTTATTGAAATGCTTCGTCTTCCACTTCCACATGCTGCTCGCTACGGATATACCCTCTTCCATTGATGAATCCGTCCCTCCACTCCTCTGCTCAAGTAGGTCTTTTCCGATAACCACCGATCGTCGCCCAACCACGTGTGTGTGTGTGTGTGTGTGTGTGTGTGTGTGTGTGTGTGTGTGTGTGTGTGTGTGTGTGTGTGTGTGTGTGTGTGTGTGTGTGTGTGTGTGTGTGTGTGTGTGTGTGTGTGTGTGTGTGTGTGTGTGTGTGTGTGTGTGTGTTTATTATCCTTTTTTTTTTAAAAGGTTTGGGAAATCCTTATGGACTTACGTAACACAGAGGCCTGCATTGGTAAAAAAAGGCCGACTGTTGATCCCACTAAACCCGTTTCCTTGTTGCACTATCGGAACCAATCATCGATCGTTTTCCCCCGTGTCCCATTCTCGATGCTATTTTTCCATCGACTCCGCTCTCACTAGCTTTCGAACTCCTCTGATATTTCTCCGCTGATAACATTAACTGTCATCTGCGAGAGTGATGACAATCGGGATCATTCCGGCAATTACGCATTCTGCCTCCAATGAAATTGTTCGCACTCACGACTCGCATGGCCATGAGTCTGAACGTACTGTTCAAATTCGCCTGGTTTCGCTTGGTCTCCAGTGCTGTGACCTAGGCCGGACTTCCGTATATCAATATCGATTAATGGTTTGAAAGCTATTTGTCTGACAGAACTCAACGGACTGTTCTTAGTGATTATGTTTTGACCCCTGTGGTGAACAGCTTTGGCGTACTAAAAGGGATTGTATTAGGAACCATTTTATTTATTCTATATATAAATGTCATGCGACGAGCCTTGCAATTTTGTGATATTAATCTTTTTGCTGATGATACCGTGTTGTTCATTGCAGCTAGAAGCCTTGATGAGGCCGTTTCACCTTTGAATGCAGATTTACGTTTTCTAAGTAGAAGGTTGAAGTACAAACAGTTGAAATTGAACATAAGTAAATCTAAATGCGCGGTAATTTCGAGGAATCGAGAAATTGAAGAGGTCTCTATCAAAATTGATGATGAGAGAATTGATCGCGTTCGTGAAATTAAATATCATGGCGTGATTATTGATGATGGATTAAAATTTGACTCTCACATTGACGATGTCATCACGAAAAAAGCCAAGAAGTACGGTATTCTCTGCCGATTGAAAAAAGATTTAACTAGTGCCAGTAACATACAATGGTTAAGGGTTTCATATTTGTCATGGAGCTCAAACAAACTATACTTTCGCCTCGATGATGATGGTGGATTCATACTTTTTATTTTGTTATTGTAATTTAAAGTAGTATCTTTTTTTGTGTAGTCTACAAAAGTTCGAGCCACGCGCGCGGTAACATGTATAGATGACTGTTTTGTATTTTTTTTAACTAAATTGAAAGCTTATGCTGTTTGAGGGATTCTGAGGACCAGTAGTGAGCCGTCTGGTTGAATGTCAGAATGTCTTGAAAATGCGGTTGTTGCTCATAGTTTTTGAATTTAGCGGGATGTCAAATTACTGGCAATGCACAGTGGGAAAAATGGGACCCAACATCACAACTAATTAAAGTCCGCTGGATAAGTGCCCTGAAAAACAGCTTATCTTATGTAAAAAAATGCGAGAAAGCGAACGGTGATAGTTTCATCTTGAGCAGACTCCGGTAAGTGGATCATTTTGCCCGATTTTCCCCTAATTTCGGAAAAAAAAATTGAATAATCAAACATTTATCTTATTAGCTCTGATAATATTGCATCCATTTGTGCTGTACTATTGTGGTAATGTCTGGAGAATCCAATGGAGGTAATATTGTCTTGTAAAAACGTCAGGAACTGTCCATTTTGCCTGATCTTCCCCACATGCTGAAAGTACTAGATATGTCATGTGGTTTTTGAAATTTCCGCGAATTATAATGTATAAAAATGCAATACACTATTGTGGAACTGTCCGGGGAACTGAATGAAGAGTATGTCGTCTTGTGTAAACATCAGTTATTGACCATTTATCCCGCTTTTCCCTACATACTGGAAGAATCAATAGATAAAATGTGATTTTTGGAATAGCTGCACATTAGAATCAAATCAAATGCACTACAATATTATGAAAATGTCTGAAAAACCGAATGAAGTGGATGTAGACTTATGCAGACTTCGGGAAATGGCTCGTTTTGCCCGATTTTCCCTTAATTTTGATAAAATAATTGAATAATCCCACATTTATCATATTTTCACTAATAATATTGAACCCATTTGGGATCTACTACTGTGAAAATGTCTGGAGAATCCAATGGAGGCAATATCATCTTTTAAAAACCCCAGAAACTGTCCAAAAGCGGGATAAATGGTCAATAATTGATGTTTACACAAGACGACATACTCTTCATTCAGTTCCCCGGACAGTTTCACAATAGTGTATTGCATTTTTATACATTATAATTCGCGGAAATTTCGAAAACCACATGACATATCTAGTACTTTCAGCATGTGGGGAATATCAGGCAAAATGGACAGTTCCTGACGTTTTTACAAGACAATATTACCTCCATTGGATTCTCCAGACATTACCACAATAGTACAGCACAAATGGATGCAATATTATCAGAGCTAATAAGATAAATGTTTGATTATTCAATTTTTCCTCCGAAATTAGGGGAAAATCGGGCAAAATTAGCCACTTCCCGGAGTCTGTCCAAAATGAAACCATCACCATTCGCTTTCTCGCATTTTTTTACATCAAATAAGCTGTTTTTCAGGGCACTTATCCAGTGGCCTTTAATTAGTTGTGATGTTGGGTCTAATTTTTCCCACTGTGCAATGTGAGCATTTTGCCGGCCTTTTTGATCACTGGGCTATGCTCACGAAAATTTGAAGTTAAAAGCATTTTTGAATTTTTAACTTTGCTATATAGTGATGGAAAGTGATCCAGGAGTTTATATCTGTAAATGTAATCAGATCGTCGGCATCATCATCATCATCGTGTTCTACATAACTGCATTTCAAAGATAGCAATCAGAGTGATCGAAACCGAGCTTGATAATTTCTGAAATAAATGGCTTATCTTATCATAATACCACTAAACAAAACACCCAAACATAATCCCATTCCATTTACAAGGGTATGCCAGTCTTTTTTTTTTTTTTTTAATATCGTAGTTGAAGTTCAGAAGTGCAATTTAAAAGTAAATGTTATGCTGAAATGCTGAAAAACAAATTGAGCCTTTGATGTTTGTCATGTTGCTCAAGGCTTTAAAATGGTTTTGGAAGTCAAAGATGATTCCAAAGCGTGCTGATATTATTAATTAAATGAGAATGGAAAATAAGATGATTTGATTTACGGGTATTGGTAAACACAATGATTTACAGGTACACGATCTTCAGTCGCACCTCTTCACTTCGCTTTTGTCAAAATGACAACATTACCCAGGTTGAGCCAATCAGCGTCTCCATGTTTCAGCTGACAGTCTCGACTCACGGAGGCGTGAGGTAGGAACTTGTGAGGACCAGAGGTCGGTTGCACCCTCCTTTGAAATTGTCAACTCAACATTTGGACCCCTTGTCGAAAAATATTGTGTGTTTTCACTTATTACTATTATTTGAAGATCATCAAAAGCCCATAGAATAAAAATTTCTCTCAAAATTTTTGAGGATTTAAGAACTACTTAAAAGTCTCACACGAGTCACGAAGATGTATTTTGGTTTTCAGGACAATTCTTTATATATCCTATATTTTGAGTCAACATTAGTGATAAAGAAATAAATTGGTCTAATGTGTCTGACACTTCGATTTTCTTTTGCAATAATGAGGTAGTTTCAAGAAATTCAGATTATTTCGAACAATTTGAATCTGCCACGGAAGCAACATGAACGTAAAGCTGTAGAATTCCATTGAATACCAGACAAACATCTCTGTTTTTTCTATGACTACCAAGAAAATAAATAAAGCAATCAAAGACCAGAAAACTCAACTTTTGTTAAACCATAATAGTCTAGACAACCCGCATAATTACAAACCATTCAGATGATGAAACCATATATTTCGTATAAAACTGAAACATAATAATTGTGACAATATATAACATCAAACATATAGTGTCGACTTTTTATTGAATCGTTTATCATAATGAGGGAATTGTTCTCGGAGTTTCATAAACATTTTCGGAAATTTTCAGATATGTCCTTTTGGAACCTTTTTTTTTTAAATAAATTCCAAGACTTTCAAAAAACTGTTTAGGTCATTTTAAGTTTTCATTTTCAAGTTTTTAAGTAGATTAGAAGCGTCTACTCTCTGTAGCATTCTGAAAGTTCATCGAACATTTCAGAAGCCTTTAGAGCTTCCATTATGCCTCATTTGGTTGTGAAATTCTATAACTTTTGACAATTTTTTATTATTTTCTTGAGGTGCTATAGATTAAAAAAGATAAAAGTAAAAATCTACGGTATTCTACGGTATTTCTTATTCAGGAATAATGCTAGTGAAACATTTGTTTAAAATATATTTATGGGAACTTAAGACTTTTTAAAAGTTCCTGCTGAACTTCTCTATTCTCTAGGTATTTGAAAATTTCGTAGACTTTCTTAAAGAGTTTCTATTAGCTATTCAGAATTGTTCTGGGCTCTCGAAAATGTTGCTGACTTCTCAGATATGGTAATGGCTTCCGAGCATTTGAAAAACTTTCCCAAAAGTTATACTTTCGCAACCCAAAAGTTATACTTTATGAAAAAACAAGAGAAAAAAATTGTTTGGAAAATTATGAAAAGGTTAGGCTGTTGAAAATGCTCATGAACTTTTAGCTGTATATGAAACATTTTGGAAGTTCCTTGGATTTGCATTAATTTTTCTCATCAAAATTATTATGTGTTTTACGAGAGTTTTGCTCTATTTTATTTATTGATTATATGATAATTACTACAAACTTAAAATTTTCCTACGGCACATTTTGCTCATGTCTAACCTTCGAGCTTGATCTTTTCTTTTGATGTTTGAAATAAACAACTTCTAATGGAACAAAAATTAAGTAGACTCGTTTATTGGCCACTCTTCTTCTCCACCATCCGAAACAATTTTGCCGCTTCTGAACAATTTTGCCGAAGACTCGAAATGTCTATCTCATCAGAATCACGAGTTAGAACAAGTTGAAAATGCTCAATTTTGCATGCTCTCAAGCGGCACGTAGTGGTGTAATTCCGAACCAAACTGTCCACTTTTCGGATGCCCTTGACCTGCTGAATAACTAGGCTGCAGACCGCACCTTTGCAGATAATCAGAATTCCGAGATATATAGTAGTATCATGATTGTACCTGTATTTAGATGATAGTAAACTTTTTTGGGGACTGGTAGTGTAAATTTTGATGATATTTCCCATACAAACTTCAACCTTCTTTCCGAGGTAACCCTTGACTTATTTGACTCAATTTTGAATCAGAAGCTCAGAGTAGCAAGTAGCCCTGTAACTCGCAAGATACTCAAAAAATTCCAAAATTCTGGGCACTCCAATACTCAATGTACATTAATCGTGTTTGACCAATTCTTAGTCGTTCCACCCTGTACAAGACAAATGCAATTTAGTCGAAAAAACGATAAAATTTGCAAAACGACCAAACTTATTATAAATGTTTCCAATTCTCAGCTGAGATTTTTTAAACATTTCACCACTTTGCATACCGCCGCAACATGTTAAAGAACTGAGAAAATAATTGTCGATTCTCGCGCTCCGATACTCCGATCAACAGGCGTTCTTCAGCAGGAGCAGGAAAACGACCCGTCCACCTATTTTATTCCCCCCAGCCAATGCTGATTGTGCTGCTAGCTGATGATGATAAATGATACTGACCATTATCAACGCCACGGTAATGGACGCACAAACGCCACACTACGACGACGACGACCACGATGACGGGTAGCAACAGCAGCAGCATTGGCCACAGAAAGGGACCTCTGGAGAATGCTTTTGAATACGATCAACGATCCCTTCCCTCTACAATTCATCCACTGGGCACAGAGAGATGCCTGTCCGTCAAGATTCCACGCTTCATGCTCGTGCGCACGGATCGGATATATGGCCAATGAGAGGGGAAAAAAAATTCCCGACTCAATAATACAATAAAGTCAAAATGTTTTCATTTCCCATTTGACGCTGATCGGGATCGACAGTGCCCTATTGTGAAATGCGCGTCTAGTTTCATTTCATACGCACTCTATCGCGCAGAGAGCCTGTCGTAACGGGTTGGGAACTGGCTTTGCCTCGCAATATTAGACTCGTGTGGAGAGGTTCGAGAGCTTAATCACTTCATCAGGCAACAACGATTAACTCAGTGGAGCTTATTTTCTGCGAGCGCGGAAGCACGAGGAGTTATGCGAAGGCCGTGAGCACGGTGGGAATACCGCTGAGGATGGTGAATCGATCGGAGATGACGTGGTACGATTTCCGTAGAATGGAATGCTCAGCGCGTGGAATGCTCACGAATGATGAGCGACTATTCGTGATACAATTTCATCACATTCCGGCATAATGAGTTCACCATTTTAACTGATTCATCGAAATGTGGCACACTGGCACTGGCACACAAGCCTTTTCTTTCCCGATTTTCCATGAACATATGTAGGCAGCAATCAATGAAGGGAAGATTCAGCTCCCCAGTCAGCAGTCAGCTTTATCTTTTTCTTTTCCTTACTTCCCCTCGAAGGTATCGCTTCCTTCAGCGTCAATTTCGTAATTATCAACGTTGGTGTTCCTCACGCCTCAAAATTATGATGCGCAAGTCGAAAGCGTGAATAAAAGTTAAGAACTGATACCCTCCGGATTTCGGTCAGCAAGATGCGCTCGCTGGTTGAAGGAAAAAGGCGACGTCGCAACTTTGGAATTCTCCGATCCGGGAAGATTCACCTGGGCAATGTTTTGAATAATTAAGAACGATTCAGTGTTTTCGTCGTAAATTTCATATTTTTAATAAACATCCCGAACACGAAAACAGGTTTCTGTTCTTTGGAACCTATATGTGTGTGGGGTGCACAAAATTTGTGCCATCGTAAAACAAAAATCCCTATCACACGAAAATTGAGGAAGGTCCAGCAGTCAGGAGCCGCGCTCCACCAAAGGCTATAAAAGCGATGCGCGATGGTGTATGAGAAACATGAAATATAAAGGGCAAAATATAAAACAATAATAACATAATACGCCAGAATCGGTGCGAAAGCAAGACTAATAACCCTTATTTAGATACGTTTAATGGTCACGAAACGTCTTTATTTAGTCGGAGACCTCCGGCGCACAACGTGGCCCGGCTTTCCTTCTACTGGCCACGCCACGGCGAGTGAAGAATCGCATGTGCTTTGTTCCTTTTGGTTCGACCAATCTCCGCTTCCCCACCCCGTGTGCCCTGGTGGTCCCACATTCCTCAACCAAATCATCCCGGGAAAGCCACGAAGAGGACCACGCACGTTCTCGCCGCGCCGAACCAGCGTGGTCGATTGAAAGCTCAAATTTTTTCGAACCATACCACACACCGTCGTCGTTGTCGGCAAGTCGAATGTGGTCCTAGCCTCGGGGTTGATTTGCGAGTGCAAATGTTTGTCGAGTCCTTCTGCCTGCCACAAAGCGAGGAACGCACCTCGCAACCATGCTGGTCAAGACGATCGAAGATGACTCTTGGTAACTCTTTATCCCAGTCTCGCTGTCTCTTGCGCGGTGGCGAGCTACAAGACAAAACAAAGATGTAATTTCGGTATCTTCGGGGCCTATAATCAGCACTGTCCAGCATCACCTCCGATGCTACTACTATCCAGGAAATAGGGGTAAATCAAGTTATTGGAGGTATCCTGGTATTCCTGTATGCAAACTTCGTTTGAAAGTGCCGAAAAGAAGTCTTTACGGTGTGTGAGTGCATGCGTTTAACTTAATAGGGGGAACAAACGTTTGGTAAATAAAGTTATTAAAAAGATTGTTTCCCTTTGCGATCGTTGAGGCTTTTTTGCTTCAAATTAGCCAATGCTTGGTAGGAAATGATTGGTTTTCGGTTAAAATTAGAGCATTTTTTTTCCAAATGATCGAGTTAGTTTTTGTTGCAGCGCAAAGATCACGCATTCACAACCTACATCAGAGATTTGAAATATGAAACTGAATACAATGGCTCAAGTTAGTGAAAACCTGGGACGACCCCACTTAACAATCATGCTTCTTAGAGACTAGATCAGATCACACTCCCGGACAGGTCATGAATAGTTGAATAAAACATGATTAAGTCATGACGAATTATATCAATTTATAGACATGATTAAGAGAGACGATGACGGGCTGTTCAAAATTGGTTTGGATGGTGGTATATGAAAAGCAAAAATAGACACAAATGGTACAATTTAGGATGTCCGTTAATCTTTTTGCCTCACCACTGACTCCGCAACCCGAAACATAGAGACGCTGACGGAAACGTACATCAAACTTGAGGCAGTTTTATTAAAAACTAATAAAGTCTCCGCACTTCCACAAGAATTCATAAGGTCATAGGATAAACGGATTAGGTTGGTCTTATGATTCATTTTGGTAAGCAATACGCTGAGTTTGCGTGAAATATATAAATATAAGAATCGATTCATGACTAAACCGATTTATACCAAACTTGGGGCCACTCACTAAAGATTGTATTTGACAAAAAAGCAACACTTTTTTGGGTATAATTTTTTATTGCAAGGGTTAAATTTGATACAATTTTGGATGAACTAATATACAGTATAATGCTTACACATGCAAAATTTTGTCACAATCTGTCAAGTGGTATCGAGATGGCTTCCAAGCAAGAAGTGCTTCGATAAAAGTAATATGAGCGCGGTCGTGAAAAATCCACGCCAGTCCCACAGGTGGATCTTGAATCAGTTGGGAATTCGACCGTGTCCCGTGTGGTAAAATCGGTAAAAAGGAAGACCCAGACGACCCAGCGGTGAGCTGGCGGCGGATGAAAAGCGAAGAAGACCGACCCCGTGAACGCAAGGAAGGTGAGGGATTACTTCAAGCGCAATCCGAACCATTCGATTCGGGACGTGGCCAAGAAGGTCCATTTTTCCGTCTGGTTCGTTCGGTAGACAAAAAACGGGCCGGATTTCATGTCTTCAAAGTAAGGAAGGCGCCTAATTCAACCGATAAACAGAATACGGTGGTCAATTCCCGCGCTAGGAAGCTGGAAATGGACGACGAGACGTACATTAACACCTACATGTCTGACCTCTCTTTTAGCAAAAATCTTGATTTTCATTTGCCTGTCATTCTGCGAAATCTTAACCAAATTAGATGCAACATTTTGCAAACGAGCACAAATTTGTTCTCGTTTTTTGAAACAATATCAAACATTCCGGAATTTTACGTAGTTCCGGATATATTCAGGGGAACCGTGGGGTAAGTACCCTTCCCGAAACACTTACCAGGATCAAAACGGTACCAGAACATAGCTTGCGACACCTCAAACTTCATGATTTTGCTAAACATCATTTGTCATTCTGAAAATATTTGGCCATTGTGCCCACTCCTGGTAGCTATCCGGGAACCGGGTTCTGACGGGAAAGCGGCCAGATTTTGGTCGTTTCGATCTTGGTTTTTGTTCTGGGAGGGTAATTACCCCACCGTTCCCCCAAATATATCCGGAACCGCGCAAAATTCCGGTACGTTCGATACTGTTTCGAAAAAGGGGAAAAATTTCCCAAAATTTCCAAAATTCCCCAAAAATTTGTGATCGTTTGCAAAAAGTTGCATCCGGTTTGGTTAAGATTTCGCTGAATGACAGGCAAGTGAAAATCCAGATTTTTGATAAAAGAGGGGTCAGGAATGTAGGTGTTAAAGTGAATATCAAGCATATCCCTGGCCTGGAGTTTTTCATTGGCAAGTCCCGCCTGGATGTTTCGGAGAAGTTCCGGAAGAAGAAGGTCGATAAATTATCTAAAAGGTACTTGATGTGGAAGGCGATTTGTGCTTGCGGCAAATTCAGCAAGCCATACATAACGACCGGCACCACCAACGGCTAAATATATAATGGAGAATGCCTCCAGAAGAGCCTGCTGCCGTTCCTCCGGTTCTACGAAGGTGACAGTCTGTTTTAGCCGGATCTGGTATCATGCAATTACGCGAAACCGGTGATAGAGTGGTACGAAGCCAACAATGTTATTTTTTGTGCCGAAGAAGGCTAATCCGCCAAACTCGCCAGAACTTTGCCCAATAGAAAAATTCTGGGTGATTATGAAGAGCAAGCTCCGGAAAACAGGGAAGGCCTTTAAAAACGACAAGGATTTGAAGAAAGAGTGGATGAAAATGTGTAAAAAAGATGGCGCAAGTGTTGCACAGGATTTGACGGGTAGTGTTAAGGCCAAGGTGCGGGCATTTAGCCTAGGAAAAGAGGTTAAATAAACGAACTTTGCAAAAGCATAGTTAATAAAGGGTGTGCACGATGAAATTGCCATACTATGAAATTGCTCTAACTTTTTAACCGTTGGGTAGAATTTAATGAAAATTTGGGTGGATTTAGTTCAAAGTGCATTATTTACATCCTGCAAGTTTTAAAGTCCTGTGATCAAAACTCGCGGAAATGGAGTCGAAAGAACAGCTCGTGCGTGATAAAATCTTGCGCATTCATCACGAATTGCGCATTCATCGTGGAATCGCGAATTCCACGGTGTCGCGAGTGATTAAGCGGTTCGAGGAACGGTTGACCACCGATCGGAAGCCCAGAAGTGAAGGAAAAAGTATTCCGTACAACACCAAAAATCACAACCGCGTAGTTGGGGCCTTCAACCGAAATCCGAACGCCTCCGTTCGGGATGTGGCTAAGAAGCTGCACCTAAGCCGAAGTTTTGTCCAGAAGGCCAAAACTAAGGCTGGGCTTCGAACGTTCAAGGTACAAAAGGCCCCTAATCGCGACGAGAAGCAGAACAAGTCCGCCAAAACCCGTGCCAGGAAGTTGTACCTCAACATGCTGACGAAAGTTGAATGCTGCATCATGGACGACGAAACATATGTGAAGGCCGACTTCAAACAGATCCCCGGCAACCTGTTTTTCACGGCCAAGGATAAGTTCAGCGTTCCGGAGTATGTCCGCACTCAGAAGATGTCCAAATTTGCGAAGAAATTCCTGGTTTGGCAAGCCATCTGCACGTGCGGGAAGCGGAGTGCACCTTTCGTGACCCAGGACACGATGAACGGACAGGTGTACATAAAAGAGTGCCTCCAGAAGCGGCTGCTTCCTCTCCTGAAGGCCCACAACGTCCCAACAATCTTCTGGCCGGATTTGGCCCCATGCCACTACTCCAAGGAAGTGCTGAAGTGGTATGCGGACAATAAGGTCAATTTCGTGCCGAAAATGTTCAACCCTCCCAACACTCCGGAGCTCAGCCCCATCGAGAAGTACTGGGCGATTATGAAGCAACACCTTCTTAAACGACCTAAGGTAGTGAAGACAGTCGAGGAACTGAAGAAAGTATGGGTTTACATGCAAAAAACGGTTGATTCACAGGTTGTGCAGAATCTTATGGCCGGGGTTAAGGCCAAGGTGCGGGCATTTGCGTATGGACTATAAATAAAATACGAGTAAAATGGTAAAATGAAGTTTAATAGTTATTTCTCAATCCCTGAAAATTTGATGGCAATCGGATGAAAACTCGAATTTTGCGAATCAATTTTGTGTGTGGCAATTTCATCGTGGACACCCTTTATGTGTCTTTTGCTTCCCAGAGAGTTTCAAGAATAACCGGCTGAAATTAATTTTTGGTGCTCACTTTTTTCAGTAGCATTTTTTTCGAGTTCAATCTTTAAGCGTTATTAAACCATTAAAAGGATCAAATTTGTGAACTAATGTTTATTCTAAGTTGTTAAAGACCTTCTAGACAACCCTTGATTTTATATTTGGATGTTCTACATGAACAATAAGGAGATTAACGATGGCTCGACCGTACTTATTAGTTATAAAAGCTAATCGAAATATCATAACACTGTAATAGACATGCTATAGTATTTCTATAATACCTATGGTACTCCAAACTATCCTTGAGTACGAATCTTGATGTTCAACATGATCAACAAGGCTATGAACGATGTCTTCACCATACTTATGAGTTGAAATATCCCGACGAAAAATGAACATTATAATTGACAGGTAACAGTATTCCTAGAATACCTAAGATACTCCAATCTATCCTAGAGTTCAAATCGTCATGTTCCACATGGTCAACAAAACGGTTCACAATAAAGTAAAGCTTCATGGAACATCACAGCACCGTTGTAGACACATTTCATTGTTGCCAAAATATCTACGTTATTCCATACTATCTGTTCTGGCAGCACTGGTCGCTTAGCCCTTACCGCATCGTAGTGTCAGAAGACAGCGGGAGGTAAGATAGACAGAGATGATAGAAGAGAGAGAGAGAGAGAGAGAGAGAGAGAGAGAAAGAGAGAAAGAGAGATAAATTGAGATGGAAAACCGTCAAACGTAGTCGAAGAAAGAACATAAACAAAACGAAGACGTTGAGAGAATAGGCACAATCATACATTGTAAAGTTATTTTGGAAGTGTTCAAGCGGGAAGCAAAATAGTGTTTGAGTGGTAAAAGTGATCGAGAATTAACTTTATTAGCGCAGGTGGAATTTGACACAGAAAAGGACGGACGTATACTGACACGAAACAAATAGTTGCCCGGGTAGACGATAGACAAAGGCTAGAACTCTAAGCCGGAGTTGATGTTTATATTGGTTTACGAATTGAGGAGCTTCAGTCTACCGAGTGTGAGGAAAAGGCGAAGTAAAGTTGTGAGTAAAAAAACCTTAATCGTTGTATGAAATTTATGCCTGAATTTGTTAAGTTAAATTATTACAGTTTGATCACCCTAAGTTTGGATGATTCGCAAAAATAGTTCGAAAATTTATTTGATCGGAACAAAATCAAAAATTTTACAACTGACAGCCTTTAAAATGACATCTTCTCCTTCCAAAGACGAGCTATGTTTATTCTGCTCAATATCGGAGTCAATGTCCGAGGATGTAGAGTGGGTTCAATTTAGGAGATGTAATCTTTGGGCTCATTTTTCGTGTGCTGGTGTAAGCCATGAGATAGCCAATACCGTTTGGCGTTGCCCACGTTGTATCCAAACTAGTGCTCAGCAGCTAAAAAGTTCCTGACGGCAAGAAGCGAAGTAAGAAGTCCGGCCTGAAAGGCGATCGAGGGTCCGATCGAGGAGTTGGTTCTGACGTAGATCCAATTGAGAAGCAGTTGGAAGAGGAACAGCTCGCCAAAGAGAAGGCCTTCGCAAAGCAGATGGAATCACGGAAAAAACTACTCACTCTGCAGAAAGCGCGGAGAGAAGAGCAGCTGAAGCAAGAACGGGAGATGCGTGAGCTAGAACTTCAATTTCAACGTGAGATGGAGGAGCAGCAGTTGGAACACGAGCAGAGGATATTGGAAGCCCAACTAGCTACGGAGGAGCAGTTTATGAAGAAACGGGATGAGATTAGGAAACGGTTCAACAGCAGCGTTATCAGACTCAACACTATGAAGGAGCAAAGCAGCATTGTTGGTGGGACTGTGCAAACACCGAAGCAGAAGGTGACTCAGTGGTTGGATGGGCAAGTTGAGAAGATAGTCAGAAAGCCGTCAGTCACAGATTTTCGGAGAACGCATCCCAAACGAGGAGATCCACTCGAGGCGGACGGGAGCTCGCGCAATGTATGCAAGCCAAATCCGATGAAGAAAGCGGAAATGATTGCAGAAACCAATTCGGAGTCAGACGCTGAGAGCGAAAATAGTATATTGTTGGAAGAACAGCCGAGAAGTAGCTGTCGCAGCAATGTCCACTGTAGTAGAGTTGGTGACGGGCCGGGGCGATGCGTTATTTCAATATCGAGGGATCAGATGGCCGCTAGAAAAGCGGTTTCGCAACATCTCCCAAAGTTTCGCGATGAACCTGAAGTATGGCCGCTGTTCATTAGCAGCTTCGAGCATCATAGACGTCATAGACGTGCGGATTCTCAAACCTGGAGAATTTGAAGCGACTACAGGATTGCTTGCAAGGAGATGCGCATGAAGCAGTTAGAAGCCGTCTCGTTCTGCCGAACTCAGTTCCAGTTGTGATCGGCAACCTTCGTAATTTATTTGGTAAGCCGGAGAAGCCGTGAAGTCACTGCTAACAAAAGTGAGGAATGCTCCAGCACCGAGAGCGGAGCGATTGGAGTCGTTCATCAACTTCGGGATCACGGTGAAGCTGTTGTGCGATCATCTCAAAGCTGCACGACTCAACGATCACCTAAACAACCCGATGCTGGTGCAGGAGTTGGTTGACAAGCTGCCACCGACCTACAAGCTAGATTAGGTCCGGTATAAGCGAGGTAGGGTGGACAGTCCGCTGAGGATGTTCACGAATTTCACGAATTACATTCTTTCCCATGTGTCAGAAGTGCGGAGTTCTCCACGCTGTCAGTCAGCGGCCTTGTTGCATTTGCAAAATGACGGATCATCTGATTAGGAACTGCGATGAGTTTAGGCAGATGAATATTGTAGAGCGCCTAAGAGAGGTCGAGAAGCAGAAACTTTATGAGTCTGCCTAAACAAGCACGATGGTGGTCGGTGTGAACTGCCAAGGATAACACCATCCTTTGTTGCATCGGTTGGAAGAATCGGTGCAGCTGCAGAAAGCAAAGTCGGATTGTACGGTGATCTTCCGAATGATGCCAGTGACGCTCCACGTTGGCAAGCGGCAGTACAACACCGTCGGATTTCTGGACGAAGGATCGTCTGCGACGCTGGTGAATGACACGGTGGCCAAACAGCTGACGGTGGAAGGCACTCTGGAGCCGTTGATAGTTACGTGGACTGGGAATATCAACCGATATGAGAACGAGTCACGAAGCGTAGATATGATGATGTCAGCGAAGGGGTCGAAGGAGAAGTTCCCGCTATTTAACACACAGACGGTGACCAAATTGCAGTTGCCAAAACAGTACGTCCGATACGCAGAGGTGGTAAATCTTGCTGGAGTGTTGGCAAAGGGCTTTCCGGCCGGGACACCAACGATTCTCGTCGGGTTGGATAATCTGCATCTGTTCGCACCATTAGAGTCACGCGTCGGGAAGCCGAGCGAACAGATTGCTGTGCGATCGAAGATGGGCTGGACAATTTACGGATCTGAGAAGCCGAAACACAGTGTACAGACGTACTTGAATCCACACTCCATCACACCGGTGAGCAACTAGGAGCTGCATGACCTCATGCGAAAGCAATACGTGCGGGATGAGACGGCGGTTGGATCATATGACATTCCGAAACCTGCAGAGGAGAAGCGGGCTAGAGAAATTCTCAAATCGACGACGAAACGGGCAATCGATATGAAACGGGATTACTGTGGCGGGAAAGAAAAGGCAGTTTCCCGACAGCTATCCGATGGCAGTGCGAAGGATGCGTGCACTTGATCGAAAGTTGGAGAAGGACCCAGCGTTGAAACCAAATGTGCACCAGCAAATAGAGGACTATCAGGTCAAGGGATACGCGCAGAAGATAACAACAGTAGAACTCCACCATTCTCAACGGTGTGGTATCTGCCTGTGTACGTAGTTCAAAACCCAAGGAAACCCGGCAAAGTACGTCTGGTGTAGGATGCGGCTGCGTCGGATGAAGGGGTCTTGAGCTCAGATCTCGATGTTGTGCCTGATCTAAAAAGAGATTTACGGTATGGAATTGCAGATGTTTTAGGTATTTTTTTTCTAAGTTCTCGCTGTTTGTCAGTAGATGGCTCTAGCAGTAAGAGCTGGTCGATTTTGACATATCCAAAACGTCATGAACCAAGGTTAGACATATGGTAAACAAACCGCTTTGACACATTAGTGATTTTGTTTTTGCATTATATACTTCTGGTTGTGTGAAAATGTCTAATTTTGTGCCAAACAATCGTCATTTGCGGGAAGTGTTGATTTTCTTCTTCCATTCGAAGAAAACGGCAGCTCAAGCGCATCGAGAGCTCCAAAAAGTGTACGGAGATGCTGCTTTAAGCGAAACAACATGCCGTGATTGGTTCCGTCGCTTCAAAGACGGTGATTTTGATGTTGACGACCGTCCACGTGAAGGAAGGCCCAAAACCTTCGAAGACGCTGAATTGGAGGCATTGCTCGATGAGGATTCGTGCCAAACGCAAGAAGAGCTTGCTTCAGCATTAGGAGTTACCCGTCAAGCCATTTCCAAGCGATTGCATGCGTTGGGAATGATTCAGAAGCAAGGAACTTGGGTTCCTTATGATTTGAAGCCAAGAAACGTTGAGCGTCGTTTTGGGGTTTCCATCGCTCATGACGGGTGATGAAAAATGGATACATTACAGCAACCCAAAGAGGAAAAAATCTTGGGGACTACCCGGTCATGCTTCTACGTCGTCGGCTCGGCCGAATATTCACGCTGCGAAGGTTATGCTGTGTATTTGGTGGGACCAGGTCGGTGTTATTTATTATGAGCTGTTGAAACCTTTAAGAGGTTAGTAAATCTTTCAAGAGAATGATGCGAGGAGAACATTATATTTCCGTTGAAATTTTTATATCAATCCGATTCTCGTATTTCGGCTATTTTTATTGCCATTTCTTTTTTTTATTTCTCGGAAGTAGTTATGATACTTTTAATCCATGTACAGATTACCATAGACCATATATAGGACTAGGACCATATTAAATGGTCTCAACCGTTTAACGAGACAATTTTTTCTGCAGCATAAAATTATTTTTTTAAATCATTTTAATATTGTGAAAAGTGCTCGGAAAACTGTGTGCAAACAAATATTTTTGTCACTAAGAAGACGAGCCGTGTAAATATGTTTTATGAAGATATTTCGGTGACCATGTTTGCCTAGTGTTGTGGTCAAAAGGTCACTCCCGCGTGCAGTAAAAAGTGCCTCGGAAAGATTAAGACTGTAGGCACATATACGCTCAGCTGTTGGGTTTTCCAATAGGAAGTGCTTCTTTCGCAGAACAATAAGTGGAATCAGGAACCCCAATGTGATGGTAAGCTCGTTCTATTTTTACTCATTATGTCTAAACGGTTCCAAACATAGAGCGAGTAATGGCGCTATAACCATAAGCCATAGGGAGCTAGGACTATAGTTAATGCCAAAGTCCCAACCGTTTGGAGAGAAATGGAGCATCACCTAACCTTCTTAGACTCTAATTTCTGTTCTGTACACCAAACAGGGCATTCTGTTCAACTATTCTCTCCGACTATTAATTTCACTTTTCCTTTGATATCTACTGAAGGCTACGTGGGTTCTCCGTGTCGTCTTACGGTAGATACCAAATCCTCCCTGTCACCAAAGGTTGCATGGACGTGGCCAGGTGAACGATCGAGGAGTGTCTTCGTGGAGATTATTGCGTGAAGAAACATATCAGTAACTGGTTTCGTTTCATGGTGGCATGCAATGTCTTCAACGAACTATTCCTCCTCGTAGCTCCATCCACGAGGTGTGCAAACGTTAATGCTAATGCTAATGCTAAAAGTCTCAACCGTTTAAAGAGACCGGAACACCTGAACTTATCTTAGACTAAACAGTTGTTCCCAATGGTTGAATTGAAAAAAATAATCTGTTGAAATATTTCTTCCAACTATCCAGTTGCCTGTAGGTTGTGTGGGTTCCCAGCGTCTTCTAAAAGGTAGTTACCCAATCCTTTCTATCTCCGACAGTTGAATGGACAGGGCCAGGTGAGCGATTGAAGAGGAGTGTCTTCGTGAAGATTATTACTAAGAGAAACACATCAGTATCTGGTACAGTTTCAGTATTCATTCCTCATCGTAGCTCTATTCTCGTCAAAGCTATGCTATCTACCCGTGTCAGGGTTTTCCTTTTTAAAAAAAATATTGAGAATGATTAGTTCTACTCTGTCGCATCGTTGCCAAATGTGAGCTCTTGTTGGCACGGTGCTGGTACAAAGTGCAAGATTAACGCATTGAATTGGGTTCCAAGTAATCAAATTCTAGCATGTATGTACATTGAATATTCCTACACTCATTGAAATTCAGTTGTTTGGAGAAGCGGTTGGACTTTGATCAATGCGCATGCAAATCCAAATAACAAACATCGTTTGGGGATCAACAGCTGATGAAAACCAATCCGAATGGCGTTTATTCTTTGCTCGAATTAACATAGGTCTTGCATTGCGCGAGGTGCACATATTGACGAGCCGCCATTGAATGTGATTATCTAAAAATCTTAATGGTTATTCAAATCTGGTTTTGCTTTATTCAGAACAAACATCAGGACTATTAGGTATGGGTACACCGTTCCCGAGCAAATGTTTGTACCAAATTGATAAAAAATCTAATATCCGGGTATTAGTATTTGATCACTGAATTGAGTTTTTATTGAGGCTGAATAAACAGTCAAAATAACAAAACATATAACGCATAAATACTCGTTGGATATCAGAACAATAAATACCTTTGTTATTTTTGAGTTCATATTGATAACAAATGTGAGACGATTTATTGAAACAATTTTCAATTATGTTATAGGTATGATATCTTATTCTTACACAAAGATCTGAAATAACACTTTTGTTAAAAAGCACATTCTCAAAACTTGCGAGTAATATTCATAGTTTTGCATTCAACTTGTATAGTGCGTCTAAACAAAGGAATTTAAAAATTATAACAGATGATAACAAAACTACTCAATGTTGATAAACAAAGTTGTTCAAAGTGGTATCTGGAATAACAGGACCAGTGGTATTTATGATGCCAGTTTATTATTTTACTTTGCTAGGGGTATTATAAATAACAGTTTATAATATCCGTAGCAAAGTAATAATGCGATAATTTCAAATTATGTTATCAAACTCTAACGCTATTAATTGAAATAATTGATTTTAAGAAAAGCACACGTTTTATTTTATCAATAATTTAAATTTTACACCTAACTGTTAACGTTCATCAAAATAGTCTTTTGAAAATGATAACATACGATAACAAAATTAGCCAATGGTGCTAAGTCAATTTGTTATGAAATAACAGCTGAGCTAACAAAACTTGTTACTAATATGATACCAGTTTGTTAGTCTACTCGAGTCGAAAGAAAGCATCATTTTTTATATGATCTATCGAAACAATTACATTAAAAAGTGAAAACACTGCTCAGAACTAATTTTCAAAACCGAACCATCCCTATATTTTCGTGTACACGCTTTGGCGCGGCTTACTCAAGCGATCAACGAGGGGCGAAGCGAGGAGCTGTTTCAGAAATAGCCGGAATTTTTTCCTCCATCCCCGAACCCGACACCTCAACTGTGGTGGGTGGGAAGGTAACAGAGAAACGCCAACGAAAAAAAAAAAAAAAAAGGGAGAGTCAGCAGCATAGAATATTTTCGTATCGCGTAGCTTTTGTTTACTGGAGCAAGCCCCCTTTTCAATCTTCCGTTGGCATGGTAGAGGGAGAAGCAGGAGCGGGGAACTTTTTGCTACAACTGCAACGCATTGCGACTTTACCGCAGTACAGAATGTGTGTATTCAGTGTGGACTTGGCCTGCTGGGATCCGGTTGTTTTTGTTGGCGCTCTGGTTGATCGGTTTACTGGCTCTATAGTGCTCTCGGAATGTCAATTAGATGATTTATGATTGCACAAAAGAAAACCAAAATGGGTTTCTTTGGCTTTGCGTCTGCGCCCGTTATACTGGTAGTCCTCTATCCACATCGGCGACAGGCAATTGTGCAAGGAAGCGATAGATTTTATCAATCTCTCCTTGTAAATCATGTATGCCATAGGTGTACTTTTTCTGCACAAGAAGGAAATAGATAGCGTTCACAGCAATTAAGGTGTAACCACACTGAATTATTTGGCTGGATGTGGTTCAATTAGAAACAGCGTACTGTTCGAGGTGGAGACCCGTTTCATTTCAATCGGTTGTTTAAAACAGCATCTAACTAAAACTGTGTCAATTAATTCAGCGAAAAGTATCAGCAATCGAGGCGTTCCTCCATTGTTTTGAGAAGGCGATACGCGGTATGTCAAATTCTTTATTTATGAAATTTCGCTGCACTTGAATTTCGATGTTCAGCTGATGCTAAATGGTTTATACGTTTTATGACTGATTGACTTGTTTTCCGAATCAATTAATGATGAAACCAACTTTTAATATATTGCAAATGTTCAAAATAAGGTCATTTATGCCTTTGAAAAAAGAGAAGAGTACGTCTATCAAGCCTAATCATATTCCGGAAATTCATTCAAACAGACCAACGATTGACAATTACTATATTCTGCCATACGTCACCGGTTTCCGACGTAATCGACACATAAAGTCTCATAAATGAAATTGAATAAGAGGAAAATTGCTTTCAGCTGCTGGAAAATAGCCGAACGTGTTACTGTTGCTGATTTTTTGTTATTGTTGCTGCAGCAGCCGCTCAACTTTGGTGGTCATCACATGTTTGTATATTGCTTACACACAGACACAAACACACGCGCGTGACCACGGCGACGACGCCGAGCGTTCCAAGATAACGCATGCCAGCACGGTAGGTAATTAGATGATTATTTTTGGAGAAAAACAAAATACCAACCCCCCACAACAACGGCACAATCTGACTACTGCTGCATGAGAACGCCTGCCGTTGAACGATAAATAGTCGAATGTGTTAATTTTCGGCCGACTGCTGGTTCGATTATGGAGGTGCCTGGTCGCATCGGCAGTAATAGTAGTGCCATGGCTGTAAGCCAATTAATCGGATTATTTCTCTAATAGTTTGACTGGACCGGACTGATCGAACTGGCTCATGCCGAGGGGAAACCACTACGTAACGTTTGGCGGTCCAAAGGCTAGGGTCTGATGCCGCTGCTGGGGCTGCCAATTTGGGGGAAATTAAAACGAGGCAACCGGTCGAAGCGCGGTGTGTCTGTCTGTCTATTTGGGTGTGTTGATGAGTTGATTTTTGAATCAATCGATGTTAATTGGCAGCAGGGGTTTGGCCGGAATTGGGTGGTGTTGTCTTCTTGAGCGAACCAATAAACCCAATCGATCGAGCGCGCGAAATAGTATCCTCGTGCGCCTAAATGAATGTTATTGTTTGACCGATCATTAGAAAGTGCATTTAAGCGAAGACATCGTTTACACAGAAATGATTATGTTTTGCAAAACCTTCGAATGAGTTCATTTCTTGGTTTGTAAGATTGGTCAAAATTGTTCTTGGCAATTATTGGCTATTACCGCCAAGTGACCGTTATTTTGCAGTGTTTTTTTGGAATTACTTCGGGGCCGGTATTATTGTGCAATAGTTTTATAATAAGTTTAAAAGGTTGAATAAATCGATTATTTTCCACATTTCTTTTGGGCTTGATTTCTGTTTTCATTGTTTTCAGTGTATTTTCTAAAACTGTGCATGTTGATTTGCAGATGGAAGGGTCAAAACGTAAATGTATGACGTCAATATCTACGGGACAAAAAAACGAGAAACGCTCCAAATTAGGTTCAAATCATCAATCTGAAATGATTATGTTTCAAACATATTGTAGATTTTTCAAAACATCAATGATTATAATGTTTTGAAATTGGAAATACCGTCTCATCAACATGAGACTCTAGTAGTGGACAAAAATTTCTGCTAGGACCAAAGATGTGAAGAGAAAGTATTGATAGGTTCGTTAGAATACGGCAGGCTGTAAAATTTAATAGAAGCAGTTGAAATTGAGCCGAAGGCTAATTTGAAAAGGCGGTATCCAATCATCGACTCGATGTTCTTGGTAAAATGAGAATATTGAAGTTTGAAACTTTAAGACATGTTTCTTTCTTCTTGGCATTTCAACCTTGTGCTGGCTATCAACACAGTGTTTTCAATGCACTTCGACAGTTATTGATAGAAAGCTTTTGATGCCTTTACCATTTTCGCATAAATATAATTGAGTGGCAAGTACAATCATGCGTTCTGCCCAGGAAGTCAAGAAATGTTACTTTATGAAAAATTCATAGACCAAACCGGGAATCAAACGCAGCCATCTCCAGTATGGGGTTGTTTTGTAGCTTCCCTTTATCGAACGAGCTAAGGAAAGGCCCGAAACATTCAGATATTTCAAAAATCAAATACATTATGGTTTCAAACTCAGTTACTAGTCAGAAACTTGGAATCTCTACACAAATAATGACTGACGCAAACAATCTTACTGAAGATTATACGATTGGCGACTTGCAAAGATTTTTGAGATTTGTTTGAGAATGTTTCGTATAGACCGCAGCGCTTTGGAGTTTCGATATTTTCAAACAACTGGTATGTCCAGTGATACTATTTGAAACATGAGTCATAATGTATTTAAAAAAAAAAAATATAAAGGAATATAAAACAAACTCCAAGGATTCGAGGATTGCCATATTCGAAAAGGCGTGATAACAAAATTTTAGAAAATTTAGAGCAACATTTAAAAAATAAGGAGATTTCTGAACGAATCTTTGGCCGTTCTTCTTTATGTTTGATCGAAGATCAATTGCATTTTTCTTGTATTGTATAGTACTGGAAATATCTCAACAATAAGTAATGATGGAGATTTTTTAGTTGTTTTTTTCTGTATGAGTACATACATTTGTGATTATGGTTTCTGCCACATTTTCACCATTTCTGATGTTCTTCAATTCACAAAGCTATAATCTATATCATCGAAATAATTCATAACATTCACTAAATCCTAACGACCAGCTAGCATTTAGAAGCTTCGAAAATCTACTGTGTCTTGCTCTACTGCATTGATTACGGACCATCAGTATCTTGAGGTTGGCTCGTGATTTTGAAGGCCATCTCGATTTCGTGTGATCAGCTCAATCACACGAAATTTTTGCCTCTTTTTTAATCTCGAGCTCAAAACATACGTTGAAGCAAAACTCAAGGACGTCACTAATCGAAACAGTCTTCTCTCTTCGGACTGCTCCCGGAAGGCATTCACGCACCTTTTCTCAACTGGTGAAAAATCCCCTCTTAAGCATCTGGCTATGCGCATCGGTCGCAAGCTCTAGTTCGCCTCACATCCGGTCCGGATCATTTTCACGCACTTTACATTCCCCCAATGGTCAATCAAAATAACTCAAAGCACGAAAAATCGGAAGTAAATTTGATGTTTTGACGGGAGTTTTGTGTTTTTGTCACCTTTTATCGTGAACATGTTTTTTTTTGTATTTTTAATTAATTGTTATAGAGGGGGGCTGATAAATCTAAAAAAATCGTCCGCTCATATTTGAATCGTCTTTAAATGGATATGCATCAAGTCTCATCGAACTAGAAAATTCTTATTTGATAAAACTTGATGCATATCCATTTAAAGACGATTCAAATATGACGTTACATGCATTTTCGAAATACTTTTTATGTCAATGAAAACTCATGAGTTTTTGCTTGGCAAGGGTTTTATTTTATTAATATTTTTTGTGTAAATTTTCACGTATTAGTAATTGACATAGCTTCATATATTTAATTTATAAAACTTTCACAAACAAAGTAATTTTTTTGGATTATTCTTTGAATCACAAAACCTTTTAGCTGAAATAGGTACAAAGCAATGAACCTGTGTACCAGATATTGTCTTTACATGGCTATATAACTCCTCAAGTTCTTCTGTCATTTTTGCATACTGTTTAGCTGATAGCAGATAGCAGAAATTCAGTTCAGTAATACTTTTATTTGTCTGTTAAACTTCCCAGTCATATAGTTCCCGAGGAGTTTTGATTGTGTTTCCATAATCTTGAGCAAGGCTTGCTCTCTTTGCCATTCGCTTGAGAGTACCAACAATAGCTTCAAATAGACCCATGAGACGTTGCAACGAAGTGCCATTCTGCTTCCAATCCATACTTGGATTTGAAATTGCACAAGCTGGCAAAGTTCTTTTTGTTCTTATAATGTGCCGCTGCTTCATCTGACATGAAAATAATTTTCAAGCAATAAATTGAATTTTGTTCAAAGAAATCTAGCAATTTTGATATAAACAACTGAACTGCTATTGAGCCATGGGTCAATACTTCAGATATTATGATAAAGCTTTTGTTTTCCAACTTATCGTCCTTCTTGTAATATATTTCAATGTTTTGGTAATAAACAGGATCAACCACCTGATTTAATTATCACCACAGTTTAAAAAAATAAATAATTTATAAATAAGCCCTTTCCAAATAGCCTTGATTTTTCAAACATTCAAAGACCCTTAAACATTCGAAATTGTCATTATAATTAAATTCAATTGGCTTCTGTAAGGTTTTAGGATCAAATTATAAGACGAGTTGGCGCGATAAACGGTAAAAGTAGGACATGAAAAATTTGTTGTTAGTACAACTTTTTTTCCTTCAAAGTGCCCATCTCGCGATGTATGGCAAGCTTTAAGACAGTTATATTGCCTTTATTAAAAAAAAAAATTGTCCTATTCTAAGATTGCCAGTTTTTGCAAATTGACTTTACATTTTAAAATATTTTTTTACAGCGTGTAAGGATCGATTTTACAATTTTTACATTTTATTTTAATAAAGACGATTTTCTAAAAGTCACTCATACTTCACTTTTTTGTAAGTCTTGTCCTTTTTGAGTTATGTTGACATGAAAAAATTGTTGTTAGAAAAACTTTTTTTCCTTAAAAGTGCCCATCTTGCACTGTATAGCGAACTTTTAGACAATTATATTGCCTTTATTAAGAAACAATTTCGTCCAATTCTAAAACAGCCATTTGTTGCAAATTGACTTTAAATTTTAAAACATTTTTTTAGCGTGTAAGAATTGATTTTACATTTTTTTTTTATAAAAGTTCAGACGATTTTCTAAAAGTCACTCATACATCACTTCTGTTTAAGTCTTGTCCTCTTTGAGTTATGTTGATTTAAAATAATAACTATCAAAAAATTGAGCCTTTTTCAAATGGCAGTCTAGATAAATTTAAAAAAAAACAAGGTATGCAAAGTTGCTTGAAAAGACATAGTCTACACACCCACAAAGTTTCATTGGATTCTGAGAGGGTGCTGCCAAACACTGGATGAGTTGGCGTGAAATACGTCAATTGTAAAAATAAGCGAAACCACGAGGAGTTGTTCAGCGTTTTTTTATGTTTCTGAAATTGAGTTCGATCCTGTATTTTTGGGAAGAGCTGTTATTGAATTCGTGTTTGATCTCACTAGGCCATGGTGGCTCGTGAGAAATTACTTGATTTATGAGTATGAAGTACTCTCGACAGTGCTTTAATTTTAATTTTGGAATAAATCAATGATTCCCGCCCACCCTTGCAGCAATACCAGCATGTATGAGTACGATTGAAGAGAAGCAGCGATTGGCTTGTCTTCACGAAATTCATTTCGTGCATTGTACTTAAAGGTGTTATGATAATAGCATTTCACCACATGACAAACAATATGAATGTTTCATGCAATTTACGCGACATTTGTTCTATGTACAATATCCGTGTTAACGAAATGAGTGAAAGCTAATTTTCGAAAATAAATTCTCTGTGTAGGTAACGAAAATAGCTCAATTGCATGTGCATGTGGTTCGTTTCAAGAAAAATATGGCTCAACTGAATGGTTCACTATTTGAAAGGTAGTCAAATTAAAGCTCAATAACCAAGTTATCATAAGAATACAATCAGAGTAGTGCTTTGATGGGAGAATATATAGTATTAGCGGTTAGAAAACCGGTTGCAGAGAATAGTACGCATTGCTTAAGCCAACATGTCCCCTAGTTAAGGAAAGACAAAAGGGACATGATGGTAGGATGAAATGCAGAGATGTTGTGGAATCGGTTGAAGTTTACCGTCGCTTAATAAACCATGACGATTCTAAATCATAGTTGAATGAAAAATGAACGAACTAATTCTGCATTTGTCAATCATCTTAAGATATATAACCTGGAGATTACCGCTCTGGCATATAGAGGCCATTTTCCTTATAATAGTTCCATTAATGTTTGAATTCTATGTTAAAAGTAAACATACGCAAGTTTCCTTAAAACATATTTGTCCATGCATTATTTCTTAAGTTGCATTTTTAATGCACCGCTCAAAAACCGCTCAACAAAAACGAATCGTGAATTAGATCACGTTTAAATTAATTTGACCTTAAAACGTGCTCACGTTTGCGTGACTGCCGTTCACGGAGGCAGGTACTGATTTTTTTTCTCGGTATGTCGTTTTATTTGAGTAGTGGAAAATTTTACTAGTAGTTCCAAATCCATAGTCTGGAAGTGAAATGTGCTAGAAATCCGTACTGGATTCATATGTCAAAAATTGAAAACCTCTGTAATGTAAGGGTGGACAAAAAGGGGTAATAACAAGCAAGAACACTACAAACCAACACACTCCCGCGTCATTCCTTTGGTTCCGATTATGATGAATTGCAAAGCGATAAGATTAGCCAACTAATATTTTAATATTCTGCGTTATATCTCTTTACGGACCTTAAACCTTTTTTCTTCTCTGGGTCGCTAATTCTACACAAAACCAAACACATTTTATTGTCGGCATCGTTCAAAACAACCGACGGTTATCTGTGAGGCCAGTATATTGGAAGATCAGTTAATTCAATCAAATCCTATTGATAAAAGTTGATTGATTCATTGAACTAATGCTGTGCATTAGTTTTTGAAACGATAACATGCTGATGATTTGATCTGATTTATCAGATGATATAATAACAATTACAATAATTATTATAATGTGTGACGCGGTCTTGATGCACAGCAAATTGTTTTTTTTTCTTCTTCTTCTTGGCAGCCAAAAGGCGTGCATGAAACCGTTTTGGATTCCAGCCTGTGTTGAAATTATTGGATAATAAATCAACAACTTTTATAGCCGAATGTTTATACCATCATATCATATATTATTTCATAAATCAATGTGTCCGAACTAATTTCAATCCATTTTTAATAAGTTTAATTGAATCAGTATATTGTCCGTTGCTGGATTTATCACCTCTACTCACATTACTTGTGATCGCTTTAGAATCCCGTTTGTTTAAATACGAACTGAATGCTATTCTTTTTTTTTTTTTTTCAGCAGTAGAGGATACAATGTTTCGTTGCATAACGCGCATGGGACGATATGGGGTTACTTGGAACGAGCCTCTAAACTCGCATGGTGATTTGTTTACCACTGTCGCTACACGGTGTCTAGTTCAGATTACGTGGGAAACAGAGAGTACGACAGGTGTCAGTGACTCGCACCCCTTGACTGAGCACGTAACGGTCGCACAGCGGTAGAGCGTCCGATGAGTGCTTTTGAATTATACAGGTGAAGGTTGACTTTGTTTCTGGCGTTGACCGTGAACGTGGAGGATTTCCACGCATTATTAATACGATTAAATCAATGACCTTGTCGCTGAAGATGCGCTCGAGCTATCGCATCCGCCAGCAAGAGGTCATGGATCTCTGCTTTGGCACAATTATGCGAGTTAATTTTGCTTCCCAGGGTAGCTGATGAAGCTGATGGCTGCTTTTAGCTTGCATTGCGACTACTGGCCACCACCGCGTCGTATACCAGAGTAAAAAAGACGGAGAAAAATAACAACTCGCATCTCAAGGCACCAGCCAACGTCTTGTGGTGGTGTAGGTTTTCGTTTCCCTCTTTTAAGATATACACACCGAATATGATTATTTCACTCTCTTAGCTCTTGTGTGGCTCAACGCTGCCGCTGGTGAACACATATGAATACTAAAACCTACCTTTTTGACTCTGTGTAAGCATGAAACATTCCTTTCAAACTGGTATCGATGTGACCGTACGTGTTACATTAGTATTTAACAAAGTCACTGGCCTATTTAATATCTTTTCCACGTTAATTTTTTGACTCATTTTCTTCCCCTTCTCGTCCGCAGTCAACGTTCCGTAGTTTGGCATTCAAGCATATTTTTAATTGGAGTTTCCTATATGATTCACAATGCAGATTTTCGTACAATCTTCTGAGATTTCCGTAGCTTCTTATTGGCATTCCATGACATTCATTCACTACAATTGAGACTACAACTTTCTCTTTGTCGTTGCTTGGCAGCTATGATTCGACGATGACAAATCCATTCAGGATAAACAATCGCTTCCTGTGGGATTTGCAACAATGCGCAACTCACAATCACCTCACTACCATTTGTATCACTATTTCACGCATTTTTTTCTTGCCTTTGGGGCAGTTTTCCTCCAATTTTTGAATATTCAAATCTAATAGGCTAATGGGAGAATTTTCTTAAACGTGTCACTTGCCACCAGCTAACAGGTAATACCATACCACATCACACACAGTTCAACCCGTCGTCATCGTCGCTGTCGTCGTCGTCGTCGTCGCAGCTTGGATGATTGGGCTTGGGAAGGTAGTAGCAGCAAACACAGCGCATAAGAGAAGTGAAAAAGAAACCGTAGAGTTACCGTATACGCACCAAACTTCGTCAGCGAGCACCATTCAATGTTGATTCATTCCTGCAGCATATCGGCAGTCGGATCCCCCGCTGTATAATTTTATTTTTATTTCTTCTTATGGACTTTATCTTCTTTCTCTTCGTATATGGCAGCATAACACTCTCCTATACACAAGCACTCCCGGAGCCACTGGATGGCGCAGAGCAGGCTCGGAAACTCGAACGGACACCGGAGCTCGACACTTCTTACATCTGTTATAGCCGAACGCGCAAACTAAACTATCTATGCTTCGGTTTTCAAACGAGTTTGGCTCCTCTCGCAACCACTGATCATCGCATCAGTATTCAGCGGGCGCACCACACTCATTCACTCACTGGTTGTTCACCCACCCTTCTTGTCGCTCTTGATCGCTGCTTCTTGATGGTGGCTCGAATCAACATTCATTCCCCCATTTAAGCCGAGCTGGAGAGTTGAGCTTAATCGCACCACCAAAGCAGCTCACGATCTCGATCATTTGGTTGTCGTCGTCGTTGTTGTCTTTCAAGTCGTCGAATCCGGTTTTGTACTTGTGTTGGTAATTGGTGAAATGGCGTTAATCTTCTCTCTAACTGTGACTATGACAAATTTTGAAAATCGATAATTTCCACTGATTTCCTGCCGGGATCGAACAGATTTCCACACCACCAGTTTCACTTTACCTTTTGTTTTAAATTATTCGCGCTTTTCGATGCTTTCCGTTCATTTATTTGTGATAATTCTCCCCCTTTGAATGGGCCCTTCCATCGACCATTGTCACCGATGCTGTCTCACCACTGATTGACTAACCAACTTCGTTCCCCACCTGTCGATGCTGTTTCAAACACACGTACATCAGCTAATCACATACCTTCGTACTTTTTCCAACTATCCCCGTTACATCGAGCAGTTCAGCACGGTAGAATCAACAACCACCTTAGCATTTCCTTTTCGCGTGCTACTTGACCCTCGGATGGTGCTTATAGAAAAAAATAAAAATAAACCACCTTCAAATGAACGAACCTTAAGAATTTAGGTGCGCGCAGGTACTCTCGCTTCTCAGGATCACATTCTTAGGGCCGCACCTCTTTCCGTTCCCCCCGATTGATCACTTTGAACTGTAAAATTCACAGAGAACAGACATCCAGGCTCGAACATTTTTTTCCCAATTTACTGTGTAAATTTTTAAAAGCAAACCGTTGGAACATCAGCGCCGCCTAGTCTAGGTTTCACCAAACTAAAATTGACAGACAGTCAACGACTATCAAATCTCGAGGCGCGCAGGTGGCGCCATCAACATACGATTCACCAAAACTAACGGAAACGAGCTGTAATTTTAAAATGGCAGTTACAGAAATTTACACACGGAGGGCACTCCAGCTTGGATGTCTGTTCTCTGTGGTTATACCTGACGAATTTCACGCCAACTCATCCATTGTTTGGCAGCACCCTCTCAGAATCCAATGAAACTTTGTGGGTGTGTAGGCAATGTCTTTTCAAGCAACTCTGCATACTTTGTTTATCGATTTTTTTTTAAATCAACATAACTCAAAAAGGAAAAGACTTACAAAAAAGTTATGTATAGGTGACTTTTAGAAAATTGTCTTTACTTTTATGAAAAGTATTCTAAAAATTGTAAAATCGATTTCTACACACTAAAAAAATATATATTAAAATTCAAAGTCAATTTGCAAAAAATGGCTATCTTAGAATTGGACGATTTTTTTTTAATAAAGGCAATATCTTAAAGTTCGCCATACATTGCAAGATGGGCACTTTAAAGGAAAAAAAGTTTTTCTAACAACAAATTTTTCATGTCAACATACACTGATAGGCAAAATAAAGTGCCCACCTCATCGTTTTTTCAATTTCTCTCATTTACTTGGTTCAAATTAAAGTAAACACACTGTATTTTTTTTTATTATCTTATTTTTCATATTCTTTTTAAGTTTCACTTATGGAATACTGAAAAAAAGGAGTTTTACTTAAAGAAAAAAAAAATCAATTTGTGTTGAAAAAAAAAAAACAGTGACAAAATAAAGTGCCCACTTCATTTAGGCTACAGAAAACATAAATTAAAGTAAAATAAAAGCTTTTCAATAATTGATGTGTCCTCCTCTGGCCTTCAGGACCTCCTGCAGGCGCTTCGACATGCTCTCGACCAGGTTCTTTAGGTGCTGTGGATCTAGCTCTTCCCAGGCGCGCTTCAGGGCTTCAAAATAGTTATTTTTATTGGTAACACCAGTTTTGTCAACCCTGGCATCGAGAATCGCCCACAAATTCTCGATGGGATTGAGGTCCGGGCTTTGTGGAGGCCATTCCAGCGGTTTGATCCGACAAGACCGGAAGAAAGACTTGGTCTTCTTGGAAGTATGCTTCGTGTCGTTGTTCTGCTGGAATACGAACTTCTCTTCAAGGCCCGTCTGGATCAGCGAAACTTCCAGATTTTCTCGCAGGATGTTGATGTAAGAATCTGCCGTCATTATCCCGTCGATTTTCACAATGCTTCCCACTCCACCCCACGAAATACACCCCCAGACCATCACATTTCCTCCTCCATACTTCATCGTGCCTTGGATGTGGCGCTCCTAAAGCTCCTCTCCCGATCTGCACCAAACACAAACCCGTCGCTTTCGGTTAAACAGCTCGAATTTTGATTCGTCCGTCCAGAGAACCGTTTTCCAGAACTCTAGGGGCTTATCAGCATGCTCCTTAGCAAACTTAAGCCGTTTGGCTTTGTTTGTCTTGCTGATAAATGGGCGCTTCCGGGCAAGTTTGCTATTCAACCCCTGTGCTACGAGACGGCGACGAACAGTTCGACCGGAAACTGATAACTGAAGGGTTTCCTGGATCTCGCGGACAGTTACCTTCGGGTTCTTCTTGACATCGCGCATGATCTTGGTGTCCGTTCTCGCATCCGTTTTCCGCTTCCTGCCTCTGCCAGGGCGATCCACCACTGATCGAAACGTTTCAAGCTTCAGAAGAATTTTGCCAACCGCTGCCTTACTGACACTGTACTTCTTAGCGACAGCCCGGTGCGATTCACCGTTTTCTCTTTGTTGTTTGCGATTCACCGTTTTGCACATCACGAACGGCCAATTTTCGGATACACAAGGGAATTGCTTTCGATAGCACTGCGTTCGCCATTTTTTTCAATTGAATCAAATGCGATCACGTATACAAATGCACCAGGTTGAGCCGTTTGCTTCAAAACAAGTCAAAATATCAAAACATAAACAATCGAGGGGTCTTCCAATGGAAACTTATCGAAAACATATCGATTTTTGAAGTGGGCACTTTATTTTGTCACTGTTTTTTTTTTCAACACAAATTGATTTTTTTTTCTTTAAGTAAAACTCGTTTTTTCAGTATTCCATAAGTGAAACTTAAAAAGAATATAAAAAATAAGATAATAAAAAAAATACAGTGTGTTTACTTTAATTTGAACCAAGTAAATGAGAGAAATTGAAAAAACGATGAGGTGGGCACTTTATTTTGCCTATCAGTGTAACTCAAAAAGGAAAAGATGTACAAAAAAGTGATGTATGGGTGGCTTTTAGAAAATTTTCTTAGCTTTTTTGAAAATATTGTAAAAACTGTAAAATCGATTCTCTTACACTAAAAAAATATTTTAAAATTTAAAGTCAATTTGCAAAAAATCACTTTCGTAGAATTGGACGAAATTTTTTTTAATAAAGGCAATATAATTGTCTAAAAGTTCGCCATACATTGCAAGATGGGCACTTTCAAGGAATTTTTTTTTCTCACAACAACTTTTTCATGTCCTATTTTTACCGTGTATCACGCAAACTCGTCTAGTTATGGTCTTCGTCACCCCTATAGGATCCAATAAAATTTAGTAGTCATAAAGAATTGAATGCATTGAACATTTGGTAAAAAACAATAATCATCTAGACTAACATTTGAAAAGGGTCAACAACATTACATTTTCCTTTTCATCAGTAAAATAGAACCAAAAGTGTACGTTTAAGTACAAGTCATTCATAACTGTTTGTTCGGATATTCCTATTTTTGGGGTTGATTCAAATATGACTTCGTATATCTTTTGGGGGTGAGGGTTAGGGTGAGGTTTATTTATTTGTTATATGTACATCTTCACGTATTAGTAATAAACATAGCTTCATATATTAAATATTAAAATCTTTCACATACAAAGCGATATTCTTTGGATTATCCTTTGAATCAGAAAACCTTTAAGCTGAAATTTAATTTTCTGAAATAGGTACAAAGCAATGATCCTGTGTTGCAGGTATTGTCTTTACGTGGCTATAGAACCCCTCAAGTTCTTTTGGCATTTCTGCATACTGTTCAGCTGATATGAAGCAGAAATTCAGTTTTATAATACTTTTATTTGACTCTTCAACTGCCCTGCCATATAGTTCTCAAGGAGTTTTGATTGTGCTTCCATAATCTTGAGCAAGGCTTGTTCTCTTTGCCATTCGCTTGTGATTACCACCAATAGCATTACATGGGACTTTACCATGAGACGTTCCAATTTATGCATGGCCTTGAAATTGCACACGCTGGCAAAGTTCTTTTTGCTCTTATAATGGACTGCTGCTCCATCTGACATGAAAATAATTTTTGAGCAATATATTTAATTTTGTTTAATGAAATCTAGCAATTTTGATATAAACAACTGATCTGCTATTGAGTTATGGGTCAATATTTCAGATATTATGATAAAGCTTTTGTTTTCCAATTTATTGTTCTTCTTGTAATATACTTCAAAGGTTTGGTAATAAACAGGATCAACCACCTGATTTAATTGTATTATCACTAAAATTTAGAATTATTAATAATTCGAAAAATAAGCCCTTTTCAAATAGTAGCTTTGATTATTTAAACATGCAAAGACCCTTAAAAAATCCAAATTGTCATTAAAATTAAATTTAATTGGCTTCTGTGTTTTGCGCGTACGCGGTAAACGGACATACAAAAAATTTATTAAATTCCCGTTCTTGGCGGCTTGTGGCTCTATTTCCCCTTTTTTATAAAAAATTTGTCCTTTTTTTCGTTTTTTGTCGCCCCTTTTTAATTTTTAATTTTAAATTTTTGTGTGTTCGTTCGTTTTTACTTTTTTTTTTTTTTTTTTTCAAAAAATTTAGGCATTTTCAAAAACTCACTCATCCTACCTTTTTTTTGTTTTTTTTCTTTGTTTTACTTTGGTTTAATAATTAAACAATTAAAAAATTCTTGCCTTTTCCAATTGGTGGCTCGATAAATTTTTTAAAAACAAAAAATACGCAAAGTTGCATGAAAAGACATAGTCTAAAGGGCGATACGGTCAAAATTTGGTCAATATCAACTTGACGTATTTCTTTCAATTTTGCATTTAAAAAACCTGAACACCCCTCATTTTGAAGGTGTGTGTGTGTAGAATGTTGCTCCTATTTTGATTTTGGAACTCACTCTTCAGTTGTCAAAATGCCGTCCAAGCAAGAAGAGCAGCGTATAAAAATTTTGCTCGCGCATCGCGAAAATCCGAGCTACTCGCACGCAAAGTTGGCAAAATCGCTAAAAGTTGCCAAATCAACCGTTACAAATGTAATTAAAGTGTTTGGGGAACGTTTGTCGACAGCCAGGAAGTCTGGATCGGGGAAATCGAAAACCGGAAGCCGCTGAGACGACAAAGAGAGTTGCCGGTAGTTTCAAGCGAAACCCTAACCTATCTCTCCGAGGTGCCGCAAATAAGCTGGGTGTATCGTCTACAACCGTGCATCGAGCCAAAAAACGAGCCGGACTATCGACTTACAAGAAGGTAGTGACTCCAAATCGCGATGATAAACAAAATACGACGGCCAAAGCGCGATCCCGGAGGCTGTACACGACGATGCTGACGAAGTTTGACTGCGTGGTAATGGACGACGAAACCTACGTCAAAGCCGACTACAAGCAGCTTCCGGGACAGGAGTTTTATACGGCAAAAGGAAGGCGAAAGGTAGCAGATATTTTCAAGCACACGAAACTGTCAAAGTTCGCAAAGAAATATCTGGTTTGGCAAGCCATCTGTACCTGTGGCTTGAAAAGCAGCATTTTCATAGCTTTCGGGACTGTCAACCAAGAAATTTACTTGAAAGAGTGTTTGAATAAACGTCTGCTGCCTTTCCTGAAGAAACACGGTTGTTCCGTACTGTTTTGGCCGGTGGCATCTTGCCATTACGGTAAAAAGGCCATGGAGTGGTACGCCGCCAACAACGTGCAGGTGGTTCCCAAGGACAAGAACCCTCCCAACACGCCAGAGCTCCGCCCAATTGAGAAATACTGGGCTATTGTCAAGCGGAACCTAAAGAAGACCAAAAAAACTGCTAAGGACGAGCAGCAGTTCAAGGCAAACTGGCTTTCTGCGGCGAAGAAGGTGGACAAGGTGGCTGTACAAAATCTGATGGCAGGGGTCAAGCGTAAGGCCCGGCAATTCGGATTTGGAAAAGCGGAAGCCTAACTGAATATTTTTCCTGAATTTTATACTAATTGAACTTGAAAAAGAAATTTAATTTGATTTTTTAAATAAACGATTTCACCGATTTACACGCGTTTTCCCTTGACCAAATTTTGACCGTATCATCAAAACACCCTGTTTTGGCATCTTGCCACTTCTCAACAGTGACAAACAAATGATACGAGGAAAATAATGTCATTGTGGTACCTCGTGACATTAATCCTCCAAACTGTCCTGTCCAGAGCTCTTACCGATCGAAAAATTTTGGGCAATAATGAAGGCTGATTGTCGGAAAATGGGAGGAGAGTCAAAATCGATTCAAAACTTCAAGAACAAAAGCTTACAAAACCTGAGGAGAGAAGCTTGTCCAAACCTTGATGGCAGGAGTCCAGTCAAAGGTCCGAAAAGCTTGAGCGTGAGGGTGAAATTAAAATCTATTATTGCAAAATTTTAAAGGAACATGCTGGAGTCAAAAAAAAAATGTTGAGAAAAAGATTTGTTTGGATTTCTGTTAAACCTAGAACTTTCGTGGGATGATATAAAATTTATTTCCGGACACGCTTTAGCTATGATTTTTGGTTACTCTAGTGTTTTTTTTTTTCTTGTGATTTCTTATTAACGTGTCAAGCACTGACATCACTTTTTAATTATGTCAAAAGCTACACACTAAGAAATTATAAATTTGACACGAGACGTGATTCTTCTTTGACAAGAATCAGAGAAGGGTACAAAGATGTCATGTAAAATTATGATTCCCGAAACCGAAACATACGAAGCTCGACAAAAGGTGTTTTTCATTGAATTTATTTGCTCGTCTCTTTCAACTCATTCTTATGATCTAAAAAACGCTTGCATGTGTCGGTCTCAGAGCACTGAAATTTACAGGAAATTTTGGTAATGTGTATTTTTCTGTGTCATATCAAAATAATGTTCTGTGCCATATCAAAATAAATCGCAAATCGATTATAAATCAATCAAAATGAGCGACCACAACACATAATTGACCATCTAAAAGACATAAATTAGACCGATAGTGCCCTCTACCGCCATAAAACATGGACAGTGCACGTGGAGGACTAACGCGCTTGGTGTCTTTGAACGGAGGGTGTTGCGTATGAGGTACAGTGGAGAGTAGATGGAATACGGAACGTGTAGAAGGCGAATTAATCACGAATTGCGTTCCATCGTTTCGCAAAAATCCGTCGACTACGGTGAGCAGGGCATATCGCAAGAATGTCGCACGACATTAATTTGGTTAAAATTGTAGATCTCAATAATTTAACCACTGGAAGGACTAGGATCATCTAGAACAACTGTTCATTTGTTTGATTCATAAAGCTTAGAACAATGAAATACATACCGTGTCATTAAAAAATACGGCAATAAATACATAATGAGATATGGAAACTACAGCTACACTGAATATTTGAATATCCTAGAACAACTCCTAGAGTTATCCAAGAGTCGAAGTGACTCTTGTTACTTGGGAGAGTGACGGCTCTCCATTTGATTTGCCCAGAAGAGCCACGTCACTGTGAGCGATTTTACTCGCTTCACCAACTTCACAACAACTGTCGGAATATTCCACTTGAACTAAATACTTCTTTCAGTTCAGATTAATGAACCTCTAAAATACGTTTTGTGATGATGATGATGATGATGATGATGATGATGATGTAATTCTACCATCTGTTGTAGCAAGGTAACATTCCATAGCACTGGAATAATCAGTAAAACGATTTGATCAGGATACTATTGTTGTTTGTGATCATCAAGTTCCTGTATAAAGGGTCAAAAACGCTTGCGGAAGTACAGGTACTTACGCGAAACCCGCGAATATAATCTCCTTTCAAAAGCAGGTTCACAGTCACAACACTAGAATTGAACTCTCGATTGACAGAATACACTCAATAGATGGGGTCGAAGAGCCCACCCTCTTTCCGCGAAATGTTGCATTAGGGAGAAGGCAGTCCCATGCTCCCTATCCAAATCGTTTTACTTGGGTGCCCTGGTGGTCCCTTCCTTTTCCCGTTATATGTCATGTAATAAATATGTAGTGAATTTTGCGTGATCATTTAATTGCTTACCTTGTGTTAGAAATTTTTGCTGAAAGTAATATTGGTTAGGGTTATATACCGTTCTTTATTTTATGATTAAATTTTATTTTGATGAAGGGCTTGGGATATAGGGACAAAATGGATAACAATAACCTGTTTTGTTTTGCGATTATAAGAGCACTTACCACCTCTCAAGTGTCTGAAACCCCTTTGCGGGTTTCAGACTCCTTCAAGAACTCCGGGTTGTTGTAATAAAGTTTCTGCTTTTGAAGAGCTTATTTTAGTGGTTCAGATCCAGACCCACCAAATGTGCCATATACTATTATTCGCGGTAATGGGATAGCTAAGAGAGCATGAAAACGGAGAGAAGGCATTTGTAATTGGTAACATGCAATGCGCATGTGAGATATTCATCGTTATATTCTTACAACAGCAGTTCAGAATGGTTCGACGAAAGCATTTACGAGAGTTTCCACGCTTTCACTTAATCCCATGACGTTAAGTTATAGAAGACTAGAAACATTTGACTACGTGCTACATTTGAGAATATGAGGGCAATGATCCCCCATCGCTTCTAGTGATCATTACAAGCTATCCATTTGGTTCATGCACTTTTGAGTGTTAATGTAGCAGCCTGTTCACACATAAAACTTGCCTCGACCAAGTCGGCAGAACGCGCCCATACCCCTTTCTGAACCAAAGAGCGGGGAGAACCTTCAGAAATACGTAGTGTAGGCATGAACTACCGATCGATCGTTGATTATTCTCACTTTCTCTCTCTCTATTTCTTCCTCTCTTTCTTTTTTATAGACCCTTTTGAGGTATGCGCAGAGATAGTCTTATACAAGAATAAAAATTAAATTTGGCTCATTTGCTAATAAATCCGACATCAGTTGTTGTGGTATTTGGGCTATGTTAGGAGATCAGAAGAAGATTGATGATGATTCTTTATTCTTCAATAAAATGGGAGGTAACTGTATTTGGACGCAAGAGATGCAAAACTACTTTTCAACGATTGATTTGCTTACGTGAGAATTTGCACTCATCTACAATATTTCGTGACGGTCGCCATTTGTAAAATTTCTTTTTTGGTATGCTGCTCTTGCCATAAGCTGGCGCTTCTGAATAATATGGGGACCGTTTTAATTTCCGGGTTGTGTTTAAAATTGTACAAAAGATTTAAAGGAAAGCCGAAACTATTTCGGCCAACGCTTGCTGCCAATTGACAAGAATTTGGAACGGTATACTAGATAAATTCCAATCAAACAAGCTCGTTAGCTTGGAAAATCAAATTGGCCGTCCTAAAAATATCAGGGAAATAACCGCGAGGTTCACGTAGGACTGCGTTAGTTTATAGTAATAATGGTATCATCTAAGTTATACATATCATAACACATATGGTTGCTAGAAAGTGAGAAGAAAGATTAGTAATTTCCATTGAATTCCAACTACCTTTATTGCTTATCTTGACAGATACGTGTATTTCGTCTAAAATGTACAGACTTCTTCAGTGTCGTGTACTAATACTCGACTCCCGGTCGATACAACATTAAAATATTTTTATTATTTTGCTTTGACCCGACGCTTCTTGTCGCTTTCTACAAACAAGCAATTGCTTTTTCAGTTCAGTTTAATGAAAACAAAATTTCATTTCGGGTTTAATGAAAAATCTCTGTCGAATTTACCACTCTCGACTGGATGCCTCAAACAATCCAGAATGTACTATTTTTGATAATATACAAAGGTTAATTAGGATAAATCACGAACACTTCACTTAAACACAAGCTCTTTCATTGCCAAAATTAATTGGTCGTTCTGAAAAGGACGATGATTATGATACGCGTTAGAAATTAATTTATATTTTCGGTTTATTTGGCCAGCAGAACACCATCATGTGCTATATTCGATCCGGGTAGTAGTTTATTAAACTCCTCGTCGCTGTAAATGGCTGATAGCAAGATACTTGGGATGATTCTAGTAATCCAGTTGCCACAAACATCGTTTTCCGCTCGGAGGTGCCCGGCTCCGGTAAGGCTTCGGAAGCGGATGCCGCCCGCGCGTATTATCGATATTTTCGACCCATTGTCAAGGCAATAGGTCGAGCGGAAAAACTTGCAAGACTTTGCAGCGCTCTTCTCTGGTTAGTAGATGAGCAAGCGCAGGCGATAATTTGCGAGCCAGACGCGCAATCGCGAGAAAACGGACGAGATAGAAAAAAAGGGAGAAAAAATCTTTATAACGAGAGAGCGAAAAACACAACCGTACGTGCCCCGCTCAATCGAACTTGAATATCCCAATGAGATCATTTTGCTTTATACTGGTGTTGATAGCATTGCCTACAAAGAAGAGAGGTATGAGAATGCAGTACGAACCAAATTTCATAACAGAGGATGGGCTTCAGTTATAAAACCAGACTCCGGCAACAGAGCAAAACAATTTTGCAGCTGAGGGGTGTGGCTATTGCTGTGTTGGACATCGAATGAAACTAAATGAAATAAAAAGAAGAAGACAATTTGAACCATTTGTTACCCGTTTTTGAAGACCTGGAAAGGGAAAACCATATTATCAAACTGTTCATATGCTGATTTGTATGGGAGCAACAGTAGGTCATTTTTAAGTAAAAAATTGAACTACTTATACAAATAGCACATAATTGAAATTTTAATCCAAAGTATTTGTAAGTTTTTCTGATCAAATGGTGTATAAATGAAGTCATTCTGTTCAGTCAAACGCTCTCATTTTTCAAAATTTTGAAATGACACCCGGTATAGAAAAGAGAAACGTAGTCCTACGTTAAAAAAAGGGGATTCTGAATGATCCACGTTTGATCGATCTATTTCGGACCTGTCCTATGGCCGATTCACATCTTAATTAATATTGTACGACAATTCAGCTACCTGGCCAATGGTTGCTCGATCGTGCACCCTCCAGGGTACTTGTCACCGCCAGGTGCCAATTCAGTACTGGCTCATTGCCGCTCTACACAATGTGTCGTCACTGCTGAACTAATGAAGCAATTGGCGAAGTGCACCTTACTTACATTTGAAGGCTGTGATAGGAAATATACTGTGCATTTAATAAATTTACTCTGCAAAACGTAATTATAAGACAGCACCTTATATTTGCGTTATTTACAATAATTTAATGCTAAAAACCAATAGTTTCGAATATGGGAATCGAAGCGTAGAAACATGTCCGACAGATTGGTGCAAACATTTTGAAAATCTTTGGAGAAACTATTGAGATATTAACGCTCAAAACCTGACCACTTTTCGTGACGGCCGCAATTCAATTTCTTTTTAAATTGTACCCCAGCGTAGAAAATAAAGACGTAGTCCTATGTCAAAAGACGATGAGGTTAATTTGTGAAAGTGGTTTATCAAATGAAGCAAATGCCAAAACAAAATGTCCAGAATTGATTGAATGATGAGATAACTCAGATGTGCAATTAAATAATATAAAACGTCTCAGCGCTGAACGAAGAATACGCAAATACTTGATTTCCACATCGGCAACGATTTAATCTAAAGCGATCTTTGATATATGCAAACATTAATATTGCACTATGATGGTACATATGCTGTCAAGTGAAAAAAAATTCCCGTGATCATGGATCTGAGGCAAAGCAGACACAATTAAAATATTTGGATTAAGAAACTTTCCATTGAAAATTCAGTACATACAATATAGTTTTAGTATTATATATCAGATGCTACAAAATACATTGAACAATATTGTGAAATAAATATTGCCCGAGGGAATCAAATATATGGTAACCTGAACTGCATCCACTCATGCGTAAGGATTTTCAAAGATCTTCAATGAAATTGATTCAGCTTACTACAACAAAATCATCGGGCATAAAAGGTAATCCTTTCACTGATTGTAGGTGATTCATACAACACGTTAAGGTGAATGAATAATAGCAATCGTTTTCTAAGACTTAGAAAAAAGTGCGCTTACAGTGTGATCAAATCTATTCTTTTCACCATGATCGCTCAATAAGGCAATTCTATTTATAACAGCTGTAAATGTATCTTCGCATTAGTGCATTGAGATACAATTTCTCTCTCTAGGAATCAGTGTGAGACATCTGGTTTTTCCGGTAACATCATTGCAATTTAAGTCGCAAAAAAAACACGCCTTCAGGATGCGAATCCTGTTTGTTTGCATCGGTAAGTGCAATCTAAGCAGCTGAGAAATACTTTTCGTAACTGGATCGGTGGTTGCCTTAGGAAATTCATGCCGATCGCCGATGGCGGAAGCCCATCGCCGATGTCATGAAGGATTTGTTGCTGCGGGAAAATCTTGACTGGACAGTCGACAGTGCTGCATTGCAAAACTGGAATGTTGGTCGGTCACCGGAGGAGCGGTGTTTGGCGGTGCTACGGGAGAATGGATTGGACTCGGACCACCTCGGGAGACAAATCGAGGAGACGGATTTTCACCGGTTCAATTACATTTTCGGGATGGACGAAGGCAATATGAGAGATTTGCAGGAGTTGGCACCTGAAAATTGTCAGGCCAAGATAGAGCTTTTGGGGAACTACAGGATGAAGGAGTTGGATAAAATCATTTTTGACCCTTACTTCGTAAGTGCCGCTGAATTGCATATCATTTTGAAAGCTTTAATTGTTTCGTTTTTATTTTTTTTTTTGCTAGGAACGTGGAATTCATGGATTCAGACGGTGCTATGATCAGATTGTTATATGCTGCAAGAACTTTTTGCAGCAAAAACGGCCATCGCTGTGATGTGATATTGTTGCTTAAAGGCGGTGCTTATCAAATTATTCTCCAACCAGTTTTCCGGAGATGATATCGTCCAAAAATTGGTCCCATTTGGGCTGCAGTATTTCGGAATACTCCATCCGTTCTTTTGTCGTTAGTGAGCTATACCTAAAGTTGTTAAATTGTGATTAAAGTTGTTAATAATAAATCGGGTAAAAATACCTCACTGAGTCCCATACAATTTGCTTGAGAAATCCAATTCCTGTAGAACTTGGTGCTATCGCCATCAAAGCAAAGTAAAAGTCGTAACTAACTCCTTTGCTGTCCCAAAAACCAGGATCGTCGCTTGATATTACAATCGGTATACCCTCCGATACGTAATACACCGCCGGATGATTTCTAAGATCACTTACCAATCTTAGTACCTGATTGGAAAGTGGGCACACTTCCAGTGCTATTCCTTCTGATTTGACCATTTTCCGTAGAACTGGATGTTTGTAAAGTGAAAATCCGTGACCAATGCGACGACTGTCTAGTAGTATTGCATCAATCAGGTTGAGATCCGACTCACTTCCGTATCCATCTGAAAGTAAATCCTATTGATTTTCATTGCTACATAATTTCCCAATGAAATTTAAATACTCGTTTCTCCGGCATGGAAGAAATAGGGAGTCGTCTTCCTGAATTGTTGTAGCTCGTCCAGAAAGTTAGTCAACGGTTGATTAATATCTTCCTGTCCGACCAAATCAAAACCGACTACGAGATCGGGAAATTCCTTGCTGGAAACATATTTGATCACAGATAGAAACCGCTGGTTGTTGAAATATACCTACTTCAATTTCACGTAAGCTTTCAGAAGATCCGTCGCTGTGCCACTATCTACTCCCCGGTGTTTGGAGAAAATGATTTTTGCTCCGACAAAGTTTGGGTGATCCTGCTTGAAGTCCTGTATCAATCGTGTCACTATCTTTGCCACCTCGGATTCATTGTACGTGTTACCACTCGAATCGTACAATTTGGACAGGGGCATCCGGAATTCTATGTACAGAACATTGTCTTCATAAAACTCCTGCAACAACTGGGTGTGAAACGCTTCGAAAAATGGTTTATACGAGACTAAATCCCGTAAGACCCCAAACATCTTTTCAAAATGAATCCAAACTGTATTGATGTCAGCGTGCATTATCTCCGGGTCGTTCAATTTCAAGTTTATCAAAGACTCGAGCCAACGATCGAAAGCTTCACTCGAGCCATTTTTGACACGCAGTGATTGGATTGTCTTGAGGGATTCTTCTGGGCATTGCGGAGATGCGCGGGTTGTAAATTGAAACTTGCCTTCATGTTCACAAAGCTTCGCTTCCGATTGGTAGGTTAAATTTTTGATAATCCATTCCGAACTGACGGCCGCCGTATTGTGCAGATGTAGCACCGATCCCTTAGGCATTGCTCGTATGATCTGAAAAATACTACTCTTCTCGATGATGGGTTTTGCCCGGAAAAAATGCATGGCTGGAGCGTAGGCCTCGGGATTCTTTACTCCTTCGGATATAGTTTTACTTTTTATGTTCATAAGGACTTCATCGGCCTTCGATTCTTTCGCTGTAAGAAACGCATGTCCTCCGGTGGATAGTTTCTTTTCGGTATCGAAAATGGCCTGTCGCTTTGCTAGATAGTCTGAAAGTCACATATGATTTATGTACACTTGGTTAGTAAGATGAATCTATTTTAAATTCCTCTACAGAAATATCTGAATTTTAAGGAATTGGGTAAACTTATTTGAGAATCATGCACCCCTTGTGTATCGAAGACGCATTTTTTTTATTTGGGCAGATGTCTATTATGCCAAACGGGGTGTCATCATTTCATTTACCTTTTGAGTGCACTTTCAACCATGCACTCAACTTACCAACTGAAATACAACCAACTAATGGAATCAGGACTAGAAGCTGCGCCACAGAACCCATCACCACAACGAATGGGACAAGACGATCTGAAAGGGTTGGATTTTTTCGTTTTCTACTGCTCATTAGGAAGGCTATCTTTCGAACCTAGACAAGGAATAAGTATTGCGTGTTTATGAAACATCTACTTTATTTGTGACCAGCGCTAACGTTTGACACAATATTACAAATTTACTCGTCACCATAGGTGATAATGTGTTTAACTCTGCATGTATGCATAATTGATTACATATGTCTACCATCGACAGTCAATCACCATACACCGGAGGGAAACGAGGGAAAATCGATTGAATGATTGGATTATCTGCTCACACCTTAGGTCGTCATTAATTTGCCTTTTTCATCGATGATTGGAACCATCCGTGTAGACACTTGGGCACAGGTCCGGGAGTAATGAACTCACTTCTGGCAACCTCGGTAAATGTCTTTGCATCCAGCACTAGCAATCCGACGCGATTCTCCTCTTCCCGACCCCATACCATAGATGCCAGTACTAAGCCGTCGTCCTCCGACTGTGGATCGGGATTGGGCACGAAGATCGGTTCACTCGGATATACGTTATCTTCGCACCACGTCAATTTAGTTTTGTTAACGACGTCCACTTTGATCAACGTTCCCGGATTGTTGGCATCCACATCCGAACTAATGGCATAGAAATATTGATAATCTCGGCCTAAATTTTCCTCGTAGTAGATCCGCGGTGTTTCACATCCCAAATCACATAGTAATTCCGGTTTGCAGAATATGGACTCATCTGGCATGACGTATGCAGTTGATTTGGTGTTCTCCAACTTGACAAGATTTCTCAACGTCAAATGATTGCGATCCTCGTCTTCGTGCATTTTCTTATCCTCATCATCGGTAACACTTAATTTGTTCATCAAACATGCCCAGGAACGTGTCATTGAAAAAATGCTGGTTGATGATCGCTTGAGGTCATCCTTGTAGTTCAACGGAAGTACGAATCGCAGTGGTCGTCCACGGAACATTTTGGCGTAATCTGGATTCTGCTGCATGTTCTTCATTATGTCAATGTACATGCAGTTCAACATGGCTGGATCCTTGTAGCAACAGATGTCCAACACCACGTGACCGTCCTTTTCGTATTGATTGATGATGTGAAGATAGAAGAATGATTCAGCATGATATGTGTGTCGAAGCTCTCCGGTATCACGATCCAGTAAGTAGATATAGGTCTGTTGATTTTTGAACCACTTGAGGGAAGAAGCCATAGGTTCGTTCTTGATTTGGCTTACTAGCATCGACGGAACGGATATACTCAAAGGCTGTTCGACCACGATAAAGAAATTTTCCGTAATTCCGAAGGTGTGCATATATCCTGGATGGAATTTCCAGCGGGCCGGAACTGAAGCAACAATTCTGGCATTTTGGAACATATTTTCTCCGTGTGGAAAGCAGATAATTGTATACATTGGTCCCGTCTTAGTTACCGAACAACCCAGATTGTAGACGGTTCCGTCGGACATGACGTGTGGATGTGAAGTATGATTGACAATCCCAACGTAGTCCGAAACGTTAAGCTTTTCTTCGGTACCTAACGTTTCCGGGTCTATTCTGTGGATTATTGGACTCTCAGTAAATGCGAAGTATTCATCCCCGAAAGGATAGATGGAAATCATTGCGTTGTCTGAATTATTTTCTCCTGGTTTTTGGAAGATGGCAGAGATCCTAGAAGTTAGATTAAATGAATAATACCCACTTAAAGCAGTTTCAAAATCAACTTACTTCTGGAAGATTGTATGACAAGGGTCTGGAACCGCGCTAGTGCCAAATTCTGTCACCACAATTCGTTGCGCGGCTTTGTTCTTTTTGTAGGTATCAGATTTCAAAAACCGACACTGGTAAGTAACCTTCCCGTCTTCAATGTTGAAACGATGCAGCAGGGCCGAACTGTCGAACAGATGATTAAATCTCATCTCTCCGACCTTCAGGCTTCCCGGTCCATTCCTCAAAAGGCTTCCATTTAACCACTCCGGCACGGTTCCCCTCACTTCACCCTCGATAGGATTAACGATTTCTTCCTCGCAGGATCGTAGCCAAACGTTGACATCGCAATTCGGGTAACAGTCGGCAGGAGTCTGCTTTTGTCCACCGTTTTCGTCGGCCTCACTGACATTGGAACTTACCGTATCCGACGAATCCTCCTCAAACTGTAATCAACAGAGAGAGAAAACACAAAACCTTAATTTTCAGTTGATCTAATACCCAACCTCAAAATTCACCCTTGAAAATTTCACTTGATTATCACTATCTTTGGTGTACACGATACTATTCGGTGTTGGTAATGGATTCCATGTAAAAACTGGAGTTGCTCTACCCGTTGTTTCAAAAAATGTTTTGTTCGAGCGGACGCGGTGGTGGACGTTGATAGTCACTTCGTCCTCTTGGGCATCGTCATCATCCGGGGGAACAGGTGTCGTGGCCAAACTGACACTACGCGTCGAACATACGGATGATCGACCGGAGTGTGGCGTGAAGCGACCATTGATGGTCAAGAAATCCATATTCAAGGTATCCTTTACTTCCGGACTGGGACAAGGAGACAAAAAGTTAGTCTCTTCACAAAAGTCTGATTCCTGCACTGAGATATCCATCTTGCTGCCTTGTCGGGGTTATTTCTGGGACACAACACGAGCTAATACTGAGCAGCGATTTCGTCAGAACATTTGCTTTTATAGCACAAGTAACATTCTCCACGGTTGGTAGAGAAAGCAGACACAGGTGGAAGAATTTCCTCTGGTAATTCCGTAAGGCTCATGTGGTTTTTTGGTTCGTTTTTGCAACAGTGCATTCAACACGTCACAGAGTCTCGGGGACACTTTTGTGGTTTCTGTTCTCGTGGGACATACGTGCTGCGTAGCTCACGAACAAGTCACGGTGAGTGTTTAGTCACGTGCTTCCAGAGAAAGCACAACAATATAAATTGCACAATTTCCTTACCCAGGATTTTATATCCATGCTTGTCTGTTGCCACGATTTCCGTGTTACATCACGCTCCACACTGAACCGATTGCAGCTAGATGGACCGCTGCGACTCGAATGCTCTCGTGGGAGTTCCACCGATTTGTAAACAATGGTCGCCCCTCATGTAGGATCATCTAGCCAGCACAGGATATTATGCTAAGTGAATTAAATAAAAAAAGTTCGACTAATTCGATCGAATTACGACACAAGTGTCGGGCAGTCGCATACTTCAAAGCCGCCATTTAACACGTGTGTTGGGTTTTCACAGAATACGCTTAGGGTTGATTCCAGACAATTTCTATCCCATTAAATTGCAATCCATGTTCAACCACTGTATATCGCAGAGTGACCTTGAACTTTTTTCAGCATTCAGTGTGAAGGGGGAACAAACGATGGATATCTAGTTAGGTAGAAGCGTGAATTTAGCAATTCGACTTTCATCGTTCTCACACATGGTTGACCATCGATCCAGACAGCAAATGGTCAATTAGGATATCTATTACCCGGAAAATATTATTTAGAAGTAGTAAGAATCGAAACAATTTGTTTTTTTGTCTAACTCTGATGATCCAGATTATGATTCAGAATACCGAAGAAGATAATCGAAGTTCAACTAACCTCTCAAAATTTCTAAAGTTTAAATTATTTTCTGTTATCCTCTCTGAAATTCTATGAAATCCTGAGAACTTTTGAATTGGTCTTAGGGATTGGATTTAAAGATATCGTCCAAAGACTAAGTTAGGCTCAATCGAAAGGGACCATCGAAATCCCCTTTTCATGGTTTATTGAAATTCAGAAATAACGAGAAAGGAAAAGAAAATTCGTTGGAACGGTCACGAAAAGTGTAATGAATCTCAGGAAATCTATGGAATAATTGAGTTAAAATTAATTATTTTCAAACTGGATCATATAATTCTGCAAATGTCACACATCTTCAATCATTTAGCTCATAGTACTGCTAAATTTCGACATAAACAGTTTTTTTTTGCGTTACACAGTTCCTGCATTATGTTTGAAGGTTTATGTTAATTAAGCTTATAGATCGAAACCAAACAATTCTCCTCACAAAAATGAATTTGGGATAAATTCTTCCAATAGTATTTTCATTGTAGTATGCGCAAACATAAGAGTATGTTGCATAAATACATATATTATGTTGTATATAAATAATGGTATGTTGCCTAGAATAAGATTCAAACTAGACCTAGACCTAGTTGCCTAGATTCAAACAAAAAAAATTGTGTTAGCCAATTTTTTTTACTATTTGAAAGTCTGGCCATTCACCGTCCATTTGTAACTACAACGGAAATAATCCATCCAGAGCAAAACTTTTTTTTGTAATGCTTTTGATATTTTATATAAACTGGACTATTATACTGAAAAATTAACTTAACCATTACGAACAAGTCAACTACTTCGGTTTCTGCTGGCTGAATAAAACTTGATATATGTGGGGAATCATACCTTTTCAGATTGGTTTGCGTAAAAAAAATGTGGCTTATGCAACGATGTTATAAGCGTCATAATAGAGTTTTTATTGTATAAATGCCAGTTAAACGCTGTAAACCGTGGTGCATCGATCACACAAGTTTTACGTGAACCAAGCTGACGTAAGTCGATTTTCTACAGTCTTGTGTACTTTTTGACGCATAGTTAACCTTATTTAGGCAGCAGAAAACAAAGATGTTGACCTATTCGCCATTGTTTGTTGAATTTTCCCTAACAAAATACTGGTTTAATCTTTATGAAAAGATTTGCTTTTTTTTGTTCTGGCCCCCAATAGATTATTTCCTTTATAAAGCCTGTTACATTCAGTAAAATGGCGTCGAATCGAGTGGAAGTGCGCAAACGCATTTTGTACGAACGGCAACAAAATCCGAATCGATTATGATGCTGTGAATTCTACTCCAACAGTTTCAGTGAGGGTGACGCGCCCTTCTTAACAAGCCATCCTGTAGAAAGCTTAATAAGTATTGCGAATTGGGTTATTCGAATTGTTGGATCGTATCGTTGGAAGGAGATTCTTAATTTCCCGTGGATTTCGCGTGAGTGTCTCTGCTTACAGGTCCCTAGCCTGGGACACGGATATATGAAACAAAATTATTTTCGTTCCCTATTGATTTTTGGGAGCCTTTTGGTTCCTTTAATAACTGTGCAAAATTTCAACTCGATCGGTGAAACTATATTTTAGCGCTCGCAGTTATAATTTTCCATAGTATTTTATAAGGGAAAACTTACCTTTTCAAAGAAATATCTGGCGAGTTGATCCGTTGTCCTCTAAAAATGAATCAATACCTTAATTTGCTGGGAAATTGTTCAAACAAACTTTTCTTAGAAGACCGCAAAGCGATCCGACGCTTGTGGAAAAAGTTATTAAGCTGAAACTGATTGCTATCCAATCGAACGGCTCATTGGACTGTTTTTTCTATCAGCACAGTTCCTCCATGCTGAGTGAACATAAACAAAACACAGTGGTTGCTTCGCGCAGCCAGCAGCAGGTTGCAGGTGGCAGGAAGTGGTTGTATTGATTTATTTTTCAAGGACAATGGATCACCTTGCCAGATTTTTATCTGTAAAAGTAAGTTTTCCCATGGAAAATCCTATGTAAAATTAAAACAACTAGCGCTAAAATATAGTTTCACCAAACGAGCTGAAATTTTGCACAGTTATTACAGGGTCCAAAAGGCTTCCGAAAATCATGAGGGAACTGGAATTTAAATTTTGTCCCTGGTCCATCCCTCCGTTTTTGGCCCTTCATACAGCGATATTGTGAATTCAGATCGGTGGCTCAATTTGATCTTGCTATTAAGTGGAGCTGCATCCAAGCCAAGGGCTAGAAGGGATGGTGGCTACCATACATACATACATACATACATACGGCAACAAAATCCGAATTTATCAGTACGCGATCTTTCCATGAAACTAAAACTATCGAAAAGTACCGTGTTTTGTGTTTGCAAATCATTTGACCAGTGCTTGACTGTGTATCTCAAGCTTGGAAGTGGAACAAATCGAAAAGTTTGCTCCAGAAAAATGGACAAGAAGGTGGTAGCCATTATTGAGGAAAATCCCAATCTCTCTGTGCGAAATGTGGACGCAAAGTTGGGAAGTCAATACGTACAAAAAGCGAAGCAGAGGCAAAGACTGCAGGCGTACAAAGTGAAAAAGGTGCCCAACCGTGATGACAAGCAAAATTTGACTAAAAAAAGTCGCGCTAAGGAGCTTTACACCCATTTCTGAAAACATTTTGTTGTATCATAATGGATGACGAAACATACGTACTCGAAGACTTAAACAGCTTCCGGGTCTGGCTTTTTATACCGTAATGCAAAGGAAAGCCATTACAGAGCATTTCCGGGCAAAGATGTTGTCCAAATTCCCGAAGAAGTATTTGATTTGGCAGACCATATGTAGTTATGGTCGAGAATCGTTTCGTCTCTACCGGCACTATCAATTAGGATGTGTACGAGAAAGAATGTCTGCAAAAACGGTTGCTACCGTTTATCAGAAGCCACGACTCTCCAGCTCTGTTTTGGACTGATTTGGCCTCTTGTCACTATGCGAAATCCGTCCTGGATTGGTATAAGGTCAATGGTAAGAGGTCAAATACGTGCCAAAAACAGCCAATTCACCAAACTATCCGAAACTTTGCCCAATAGAGAAGTACTGGGGTCTAGTCGAGCGGAAACTCATCGAAACTAAGAACAAAGCAAATTGTACCGATGATTTCAAGAGAAAATGGAGAATCGTCACGGCGGGCGTTTCTGAGGATACCATACGGAACCTGATGGCGAATGTACAACAGAAAGTTCGAGAATTTTGCAGAAAGAAGGATTAACATCTTAATCAACTATTGCTAATGAAGATATTACTCTATTATTGTGAAATAAACAATCGGTTTTGTTGAATCATGCGTAATTTTTTTTTGCTGCTACCAAAAAGTGTGCGAAATTTAATGTGGACGGGCTTTAGTGGCAAATGAACGGGGAATAGCCAGGCTTTCGGATGGTGTAGGAATTAGATTAAACATACCGTGAAGTTTAAATAAAATTGAAGCGAATCCGACGGCGAGATTTAGAATGCCAAGTCCTCGATGCTAACAGTGCCCTTCTCCCCATTGTTGCACCATTTTGTTAGATAGCTCGCAATTTTGACCAATTGTTCAATCTTGTTGTTAGATGAAGATGGGATTGTGAACCACTGATATACGTATGGGTGATGCCTATCGATCCACATAATCCGTTTTTGGCCCTTCATACAATGGCATGATGAGGACAATCAGCGGTTATTTAAGCTTGATAATGTCAAACAGAGAGGAGGACCTATTTCTGCCAGACATAGTTTCCGTGCTATATCAATCATAGTTCATATCATACATCATCATATATACAATAGTCCAGGGAGCTGTAGCTGTAGAATGAACGGACAAGAGAAAATATGTACAATAATATGTACAAATTATTTCAAGTTTTGTTATTCAGATACGCTGTTTTTAGAACAGAGGTTGTTAGAATTTAGATCGTGGATGTTGTTAAAATAACAGAAATTGTAACAAAAAGTCTTCAAGAGGTAACAAAATTATAGCAAACTATGATATAGATATAACATAAACTAAACAAACTTTGTAACAGTTTTGTTACGATGTAGTGAAATTATATCAGCTAAGGAGTGTATCAAAAATAAGCTATCCACAAACTTTCTTTCAAATTATGTTGAAAACCGATATTTTATTCATACAAAAAATTGATCCTTTATTGTACGAGGTTAAACTTGAACATAATGAAGACCGGATGAAATTTAAACTATTCCTTCACGAAATTTCGAACTTTGGATCGAATGCTCTTCATCAAGTTCCGGACAAGTGTTGCATCGCATTTTTTGGACGCTTGAGCCCAAATTTTTTTGAACTCCTGCATGTTCCCAGCTGCCTTACCAGTCTTCTTGAAGGCCCTCTTCACGATTGCCCAGTAACGTTCGATGGGTCGAAGCTGAGGGCAATTTGGTGGATTGATATTTTTCTCAACGAAATCTATACCCTTTTCCGCAAGCCAATTGAGAGTGGTGAGTGGTGAGAGAGAGTGAGCCGACGCCAAATCCGGCCAAAACAGTGGAGGTGTACTATGCTTCTTAAATAAAGGCAACAATCTCTTCTGGAGACACTCAGATCGATAGATTTCCGCATTTATAGTTCCGGTAGTGTAAAAAATGGTTGACTTCAAACCACAGGAACATATTGCTTGCCATACCAGTACCTTTCGACCGAATTTCTCCACTTGAATCGACCGGTCCGCATCGCTCACATCCTCCCCAACGACGGCAGTAAAGTATTGTGGACCTGGAAGGGTTTTTGAGTCCTCCTTTACATAGGTCTCATCGTCCATCAAAACGCATGCATTTCAGCTTCTTTTAGGTCTTCAGGTGGTTTCGCCTCTTGATACGCTGGATCATTACGACACTCGTTCCTGCTTTTTTGGCAAAATCACGTATTGACATTGATTTGTTCTTCATGATTAGAGATACCACTTTCTGCTCCAGTTTCGGGTTGGAAGAACCGGGTTTTCTGCCTCTTCCTGGTAGCTCATCCAAAGAATAGTGTCCCCCAAACTTATTAATGATGGTTTTGACACTCGCATGATGAATTCCAAACCGCTTCGCCAATTTTCGCATAGTAATACCCTTCTCACTTAGCCATGTGTCCAGAACCTTAATTTTCACTTCCTTTTCAATACGAGGCATTTTGAAAACGCAGAATTTGAACCGCACAAACAAGTAAACAAAAGAAAGCTGACAGTCAAACGCACAGCATGCAGTGTTAGAGCATAAAAAACCATCACAAATACATGCGTACAACGCAAATGTATGTGGATAGCTTATATTCGATACACTCCTTAGTCTTAGAATTAATTGATTTATGTACGCAGATTGTGCCGCGCGGGACATTATATCTTAATTTGTAATAATTATGTTTTACAATTATCCAGATGAAAACGTCTTTAACAAATTTATAACATAATCAGTTAGAGGTAACAAGGCATGTTATAATTTTTTAATTTTATGTTATACCCTTCTGGTCGGGATAACTCCGTCATTCTGTTTTTTTTTTTTTATCTATTATCATTCTTATCATTTTCACTCCTTTCAAAGGCACGGATGTTTGGGAGCAAAGTTTCAGTGAATAATTCTAAAACCAAGTATGAACCAATTTCATGCGTGTAACACATTTTGGTATCCTTGAAAACAGTTCCTAAGAGTGAACGAAAAAGGAGTTCAATCGATGCACGACATTTCCATCAATCAAGATTCGATTACTCCGGGATGCCAGCAAGAATTTCAGTTTATTTTATTTTCTTGGCGCAAGTTATTTATAACATTACCTTCGCCTCCAAGCATCTTGGTATGTGGTACCAGGTGGCTCTCCGCCGATTGTTTTCTTAAATTATAATAATCCATCCACTGTACCACAAAACATTGCGATTGGTTAAGCGGATTTGAGATAATAAAATCGTTTGGGCATAGGACCAAGTCTCCCCCGGTTGGTGCTAAATCGATGAGCAAAGATAGAAGCAAAGTTCCCAGAAGGCACGAAATACATCTACGGACTTTTATTTTTACCAGCTACCTCAATCGTAGTTTTGGATGGATTAACGTGGATTGTTCGCTAGACGCTTCTACTTGATTGACGTGGATAAGAGTTACAGTAGTGAGGTGGTTTGTAGAGAGCGCTTGTAAAAATTGAAAGTTGACGAAAAAAGAGTTTAAGCATCGGCAATGAACGGTTGTGTTGATGCTTTATTGCACACTATTTTGCTGTCGTGTATGGCGCGTTTCGTAATGTTTCGGTTATTTATTGTTCGGCGGCGCGAGTTTACTAACGATTATGAGTCATAAATATGAGCACATCACTTATCAAGGTGAATCCTCATCCATCGAGCCCTACCCTACTAACATAAAAAAAAACCTTCCTGTGACCTTTGTGGGGATGCAGAGGTAGACCCGGTCTCTAAACAGCAAAGGTAACACTAACATTCCTTCCCTATTCCATCCTGATTGCAAGGACGTGGCCGGCGCCGTTATTGATTATTAAAGAAATTGAGTCATTGAAACGTGTACAGTGAGAATGGTCGGTTACTCACAGCCCCCATTCAGTTGAATCATTGTGCAATTTCACTGATTCTGATCAATAACGGAGTAGCAATCATTGATACGTGCAGTCAGTCAAGCTAAGCTAGCTAAGATACATTCGAGCCTTTAGTTAGCCTTTAGCAGTAGTTGGTTTCAGCGGTACCCTAGAGCAACCAATTGTTGGGGGAAAACAGGGGAATAAATAATAGTAGAGCTGTAAAGAAATTGTTTCACGATCTTGCCTACGTGATTAGTTGTCTCACTATCGGTCTTTCTCGAGGCCACAGAGTTGTTATGGTGGTGACGCACAAAAACCTTGGGTCACTAATCCTATTCCAGTCCACCACTCCGCCTGATGGTATTATGTTCCTGGCCGAACAAGCTTAATAAACGAGGTGAATCAGGAATGATTGCTTTAGCATTTCCACATCCAAAAAGCCTTCCACAACAGTACGCCCTGATACCCGGAGTCTAAAAGAGGTCTACACGCCGAGAGCGGCCGTTGGCTTACTACCATTTATCTGACGATTCTGGGACTATAAAGAAGTATTCTATTAGATATTACACTTATATAGGGTGAACAGTAAAAAAGAGGGCAAACATATATTGGTAAAGCTATGTCCATTTAGAATCCGGAATAATAAAATCATATGTATCTCGGTAACGGATTGACGTACAAATTAGTTTAAAACAGCAAAACAAAGGTAATTCACTGTACTTTATGGAAAAAAATATCAATACAAATCATTTCTCTTCGTTTCTAATGAAAATTAGCACTTTCTTCTTTATTCCTCCCATCAAAGGCTGCACACCTCCGGAATCAACTTCCTTGGCACATCTGTCATTTGAGTCGCGTCCCGAGCCGTTTTTAACTTTTCTCAAGCTTCCGCTTCATTATTGCCCAAAATCTCTCGATGGGCCGGAACTGCGGGCAGTTGGGTGGATTTATGTTTTTGTCGATGAAATCTACGTTATTATCGCGGTACCACTGGATGACTTCCCGGCTGTAGTGGCAACTCGCCAAATCTGTCCAAAACTTCACGGGACCTTAATGGGCTTTGAAATGTAGTACGCGGTTTTTGAGGCATTCTTCCTTGTACTACTTCGAGTCCATCGTCTTATTCGTCACGAACACTTTGGTCTTTGGTACAATTTCCGAGCTCGAGTTTTGGTGCCGAAACTTTGCTTCAACGTTCTGTTTGGTTGCTTGCTGGCTCGACAAGAACGATATCCTGCTCGCAAATGAATTCTTCGAATGATACTGCAAGCAGCAGCGTATTTTTGTGCGATTTCATTATCTGATAGTCCAGGGTTTGCTCTGACGGTTCTCAACACCTTCTGGTTCAGCTTGAGGTCATATGTTCCACTAAGACGCTTACCTTGAGGCACTCGATCCACGCTCTTGCACTCCCTGGAGCGTTTGAGCACATCATACACGGTTGATTTTCAACGTTTTTGCGATTTTTATTGCGGATCACGTTGGATTATCAACGTGAGTGCAGAATTTTTTCACTCCTCTCGGCTTCCATCTGGAATAACTTTTGACTCACTGCACGAAACACCGTGAAATTTATACCACAGGAAGTGGGCGCCTAGGTAAACAAACCGCTGCAAAAGAATTATTGCAGCGGTCACTTTCTGTGCCGCTGCAACACAATAAGTGATTCCGGATTCTAACTGGACAGAACTTTATCCATGATGTCAGAGATTTCTAAAATATATTTTTTATCATACACTTATATTGTTAAATGGAAGGATTTAAAAAATGTTTTTTTCTTGCAGGTACGAAGATCTCCAATGGGTCCTAAAAGGTAATTTAATAAATAATTGCCGCAGAATTTATTTATAACTTACAGTACCACTTAACTTTGATAGCAAACAACATATTTTCCCTAGCATTTCAATATTTCTTAAATTCAAGCCTTTTTCTGCAGTGCCATCATGGTCGTAATTTGAAACATAATATAATATAGCAAATTGTGTAGCATGACAACGTTCCAACATCAAAAAGTTGCCTACCTTCTCGTCAATGTTGTGTCATCTGCGTGGATTGTCAGAGATGCATAGACTCACGGTACTCACACGTGTCATGCCAATTAACAATCGTTATTTCTTTATTAGCGATATTTTCAGTCTCGAGCTGCTTCATCTCCCTTCGTAGAACTTTACTTCTTTTTGAATATTTGTATTTTGTGTGTTTTATTTGAACTCGCGACTTAAGCGTGAGAGGTATGGATGTTAATCGCTACGCCGAGGTTTGGGAAATGTTTGCCACGCGTAATAGTAAGAACTATGGAGTGTTACATTGATATGAGAGCCGTATTTGCAATTTAAACTTGAGCCTCACTGTCGTTAATAAAAAGATCTGCCTTTTGCAGTCTAACGAAAGCTAGTAATACACTATTTGTTAAAAGGTCCGAATATATGCATCATAGGCAGATATTTACAATATTTATTCATCTAGCTGGAATCAAACGCTTGCATTAAAAAAGAGACAATTTTCGGATTGATGAAAAAAAAACGATAAGAGATATCATTGGCATATTCTTCAACACTCTGGTAGCTTCATTAATCAGTTTCTTCTCGGTGTTCGCAACGAAATTGTTCGAATATCCTCCGCTTCAGGTTTGCTCAGAAATTTTCAATTGGGCGTAGCTGTGGCACGTTGGGGGGGGGGGGGGGGTTCGGATTGCGTTCTTGGGGGAGGGGGGGGGGGACTAGGATCTTCAAACGCTCCATCGAGCGACCACTTTCGAATAATGTGTCGAGGCCAGATCCGGTGTTTCTTTATGAAGGCCGCAACTTCCAGTAACCACTTAGTGCTGTACATCTCCGCGTTGAACGTTAGTCCCAAAGAAAAGAAGAGCGGCTTTGACATCCACTTCTCACTGATTGTCAGCCTCAAGAGGACATTCTCCGAAAACTTGTACTTTACGTCGCTGCTCACCTCCTTCCTGGGGGTCGTGCAATAGCTAGTTATTGCGGTCGAGCGTCAGGTAGGTCTCGTCGTCCTAACGGGCACATTTTGACAATCGTAATTGCCAATAATGCAGGATGATGGGTCTTCGCCGTCCGTGGCAATGATCGGTTTCTTTTTACGGATTTCACTAACTCCAACGATGATGATCGAGTAGGCTGTGCCGTGCAACATGTTTGACGTGTATTTTTCTTGCGGTGATATCCAAATTTAAAAAAAAAAACTAAAGTTTTGCAGAGAAAAACAGTGATTAGATTTTTAGAATTCCGTGAAACTTGTGCTAGCTGTTTAAACGAGAAGTCAGACTTGGCAACGGAGTGGCAGAAATTACTCTTTCTTCTAAAAAGCTGCATCGATTCGCAGCATGTCGCAAAACCAAAGGAATGATCCGCCTTTCTCTCTTAACCCCTATCTCTGTTTTCCTGGAATTCTTCTAAAGCGTTTACATTTTACAATGAACAGAAAATGACTCGTTTTGCAATTTATATAGGGTCGAAAGTACATGCATACGTTGAAGCTTGTTTTCCAATTCCATTTAAGAGATGTCAGATTATAGATGATTTCTGACGAAATCCGCAAGTGATCGGTCCAAATCAACTTAAATTATTAGCAATGTTAGGCTGTGAAGCATTTGGCCAGCTAAATTTGACTATTAGTTAACAGCGACAGAAAAATAGTTATTCGGTAACCCAGATATCTGAGCTTGGTTATTTCTGACAGATGAGAAATTAAAATTTGACAACCGTAGTTATACGAAAACAGTTCGAACGATACCACTGGGATTTTCAAACATAAATACTTTATTTTTTGTCAATTGAACGATTGAAAATACATTCTGCAAAGCAAAGCCTTCAAAACAGTGTTGTAAATATTCATTTCGATTCAGTTGAATTCATTTGCCGATTAGTTGCTTAAAAAGATGATATTTTTACACAAATTTCTAGCTTTCTGGTTGGCAGAGCTGGCCAATTAGTTTTTAGGCTACTCAAATTTTTTTTTTCAACTGATCGAAACTGAAATTGTGATGTATCCAAATTTTTGGGTGGAATTAAACATCATTTTGTGTCAATTCCATGCATCGTGTATGTCGTCATGTCGGCGATGAGCACACCTTGGTTGGTGCATTAACTTCACTCATATAAGCATAAGCATAGCAATCAATGCACAACTTTGGGAAAGCTTTGAAATCAACTGCCCCGCTCATTACCCAGTCAGTATCAGCTGCTATCGGCGAACCTATTCTTCCTTAGATAGCGAACCTTTTTGCGATTTTGTTGTTTTTATCCAGATACGAGCAGGAGAGTGAAGCTTTTTTTTTTTGATTAAATTAAAATAAATGTACGCAAACTGCAAAAAGCAAACAGCGAACTGTCTGCACAAATAACAAACACCAACAACAAGAACAAAATGAGTGTTGCAAATAAAACTCGTTAATAAGTTCAATTAGCGCACCTCCTAAGTAGCAGCTTCGACGAGAGTCAAGAGTGTTGTTAAACCAGTAGCATACTGCTCGGAGATGATGAAGCCTCGGGCCGTTCGCAGTCGGATTCGGCAGCAGGAACTGAATCCGGTATTCCACTGGCAGGACAAGAGGGAAGATGACAAAGTGCTGAGCAAGACGAAGATCAAGCAAGCGCTCAAATCGGGCGTGTTGAACCTTGCGGGACAGGGATTGGCCACGGGTAAGTTTTTGTCCTTGAACTAGTCGATCCCCTCATTGCGACGGCCGTGACATATGCGGTGGGAGTTATCGCGAATGCCACTGCAAAGCATGCCCCTAACATGAGCATGATTTGTGATATAACGTCACGTCATAAACAAAAATAAAACAGACACAGATTTCAGAAACCGTTGCTTTTAAGTGTTTATCGGTTCCAGCTGGATGACTTACAGGTATTTCAATCATATTTGTGTTGTCGATTTTAAGCCCAGGGCAAACGAGCGCAACATTATTTGTGTATGGCCGATTGATCGACGGGGAACTCATCCGTATGGTAATTATGCCTCCTATCGAGTAAAAATCCAATTTCACGTTCTATTGGTTCCGAAATCTACTACGAAAACAGATACGGTGTCGTTGCTGGATTGTGGAGTTTAATCTTCCATTTGCCATTGTTCCGATCGTGAGCTCAGATCAGTGCTTTCCGTGACACGCGCTCTGTGGGGGTTTTGTCCGAACAAAAAGTCAGTGCTGGGGCTGAAAATTATTCTTTTCCCGAATTATCCTTGGTCGATCTTCTTGTTGGGGCTTTCTGGTGCAGCGCTAATTCTGTGTGTGATTGCTTCCTATTAGGGGAAGAGTGAAGAAATGTGGTACAGTTTGAGTGAGGACACATCGCCATCAAGCACAATGAGGAGATCGCGTACCCGGATCCCGTATCCGAAGCGGCGCTATCGCAAGATTCGGGGTCAGTTTCCGGTGGGCACTGTGGATTGTGTTAATGTTTTTGGTTTTGTTTCGAACCGTTTCTCATTGTAGTGCCGGAGAAGGTGTGGAATCTGAGTGACTCGGAGGACTGTGATAACAAAGATGTCCGGTACGATTTGGATCGATCCAACGAGGAGGAAAGCTGGTGGAACCAGAAAACGTTAACCAATCTGGATCTCAGCTCGAATTCGCTGACGTGTATCAGTGAAAATGTAAAAAATTTGGCCGATCTGACGGTTTTGAACGTAAGTGTGCTCTGTGCAGCTATGCGAGGATATGGGTCATAATAATAATTCCGATTTTGAGCGTACTTTTGCGATGACATCATACCTGGGGGTGTGCAGGCTCTTTGTGTGATTAGTTTAAATCTTGTAGAGCGGGTAAGAATTATCTGCTTTCATCTTGCAGATAAACGTCGCACTGCGAAACTAACGACTACAATACAAGAATACTGACCCTAGAAACTTAAATCATGCTTCATAATAATCCATTTCAGCTACAAGATAACGCACTAACTTGCCTGCCGGACGGCATCGGTTGTCTTACCAAACTAACCAAGATAAACATTAGCCGTAACAAGCTTACCGAGCTACCGGAGAGTTTCTTTGAGTTGAAGGAGCTGATCAGTCTTAACCTATCTCACAATGATTTTTCGGAAATTCACAGCAACGTGAGCGATCTGATCATGCTGGAAGTGCTGGTAAACTCTCCTAACTAAGCGAAATGCTAGAAAATTATTACATTAATTTTGTGAATCTGAATTGGTAGGACATTTCTTTTAACAGTCTTAACTCGCTTCCTGGTGGAATTGGGTTTCTCGTGCGTCTACAGCAGCTATCGCTCAATAACAATCGGCTCGTAGAGTTACCAAACGATATTGTAAATTTGAGAAGTAAGTTGACCATTCACGATTCAAGATTTGTCTCATATCGATTCTTCTCTATAATCTCATAGATCTTCATAAAATGGAGCTGGCCAAGAATGATCTGAAACAACTCCCACCTGTCATGGGCGAACTGCGTAAATTGGAATGCCTATACGTTCAGCACAATGATGTCGTGGAGCTGCCGGATTTCACCGGATGTGACGCCCTGAAAGAGATTCATATTTCGAACAACTTTATCAAGTCCATTCCGGCGGACTTTTGTGAAAACTTGCCACAGTTGAAGGTCCTGGATCTTCGCGATAACAAAATCGAAAAGTTGCCGGACGAGATTGCCTTGCTTGCCAGTCTGACTCGACTGGATCTGTCGAATAATTCGATCAGCAGCTTGCCCTCATGTTTGTCTACCTTGGCACATTTGGTAAGCTTGCAGGTAGATGGAAATCCGATCAGGTCTATTCGAAGAGACATTATACAATGTGGAACTCAGCGTATTTTGAAGACGCTGAGGGAAAGAGATGGACCAGCAAAGGGAGCGGAAAAAGTCAAGGCCCCGTTTGAGGAAAGCACATTTCCTGATGTGTATCAAATGAAGAAGGGACGATCGATGATTGTTAGCAACAAAAATCTGATCGATATTCCAGAACAAGTTTTCCTGGACGCCATGGAGGCTTCTGTGTATAATGTCGATATCAGTAAGAATAAACTGTCAGGAGTTCCTACTGGGTAAGTAAGAGTTGATTTTTTACAGCTGAAGAACACCGTCATAGACTTTTTTCTTATAGACTCACGCACCTGTCCAATCAGATGACGGAACTCAACATAAGCTTCAACGCGCTCAAAACAATCCCCACGTTTTTCTCTCAATTTGAGCGAATCAGTTATTTAAACGTGGCTAATAACATGCTAACCGATTTGCCGGAAGTTGTTGGTCTTATGGTAACTTTGCGTGAATTGAACGTGGCCAACAACCAGCTGAAGCGCATTCCTCCTTGTGTTTACGAGTTGAAAGGTCTGGAAATTTTGCTCGCTCGAGATAACAAAATTGAGGAAATTGATGCCACTGAAACTGGATTGGCTGCACTACCTCGGTTAGCCACGTTGGATTTAGCCAACAACAATATCAAACAAGTTCCGCCGGTTCTTGGGTTGTTGAAGAATATTACGTAAGTTGACTCAAGCGTGTACACTGTTCTAAATAATCCAATTTTTTTCCCTCAGTACATTAGAATTGATAGGAAACGGTTTCCGACAGCCCCGCCATCAGATTTTGGAGAAAGGAACGGAGTCCATCATGGCTTATTTGAGAGATCGTATTCCTAACTAGTGTCAACTGAAATTTTTCGTTGTTCGCACACATGAGATTAAGAAGTTCGCATGCTTTTAGTCACTCGCAAGAGAATAAAACACAGCTTTCTAAAAATATAGACTTTTTAAGAAATAAATTTTATTGATAGAAACACACCGCTTTAGGGCACGATTCGTAGCAAAATTGAATGTTGAGTCTGAAATTTACCATAGTTGAGCTGGGAAACATAAAGGCGTGAAATCGTGCCGTTAGTACAAGTTTTGAGGAATTCTTCTGTTTTCGAAAGCCCTGAAAGAGTTGCCTGTCTGGCGGGCAACCTTTATCGTCTAGTAATGTGACGGTTTGCTCGCCCGAATAGGCCACTAAACTGTGCGGCGTAAGATCATAGTCGCGATTCGATGATTCGATGCGCATTTCCAGCAATTGCCCGAGAGTTGCTTCGAATATTTCCGCCTGTGTTTCAACATCACGCAGAATTGTAGTTATGTGTTTTATAATCTTGGATGTGCCATTATGGATTTCCGTCGAGCCAAAGCTAAACGATTGACTGTGAGGGATGAAATCCACGGTTGACTGCATCGGGAGGTTGTTCATCAATTGGGTAATGTTATTCGAGTCGAAATGGTGTATGCAACCCATCTTCAGGAGGCGATCGGATTGCGTGCGTACTACAGGGTGCTGCTGAATGTAGATGTAGCTGAATACTAAAAAACTGAATTGATATTCCTGAATGTCCTATTGTCTTTAAAAATATTACATTTCAATACTCACTCGATAATATTGTCTTTGATGAATGCTCTTCGAATGCCACAGCGGGATTCTAATATTTCGTCCCCTGTTGGAATCTCTAGCCCCTTTGTTCCATTGCCAGTCATCTCCAAACTACAATTCTTCTGTACAGTATCCAGATACATTCTCCCTCGGAAAATACTATCTGGATCATAGATCACCTCCATTTTATTGCTGTAGCATTGCGTTTCCAGTTTCAGGCAAGGTACTCTTCTGGCATAAACCGAATCAAACAACATGCGGATGGCCTTCGGGCCCATGCTTGTCAAATCGTCCGAGTGTAGATAACAGCTGGCCCCTGCACCCCGCTTCACTCTGGAAGCATTGTAGAACGTGTAACCTAAACAGGCAAAGCGATCCTCATTCAAACACCGCTCACTGCAGCTCTTCTCTCCCGACACGATCAGTGAATCATCGGCATAAACGAAAGCCGTATCGTGGTGTTGCTCGAACGAACAACTCGCCTCGCCTCGTTCCAGATCATGACATTGATTCTCCAGGTACTCTTCATCGTCCTCCCAGCCCCGTCTGAACGTTTCTGGATGGCTGATTCTATCGCCGCGACTTAGGTAGCACTGCCCCATTTGAACCCGATCGATCTTGGCCCACAAGCGATGTCGATTGTTCCGGAAGGATCGGACAAATCTCGCCGAGCGACAGCGAAATCGTTGCTCACGGAAGCATGCATTGGCACATTCGTCCCTAGTGACCAGTCGCGGTAACTGCTGGAAGTTTTGGCCGATTAGGCTAGCACCGGGTATCGTCACCAGGGGGAACAATTTGGTGGTGGCGCATTGCTGTGGCACTGAAACGAAAATGAATGGGTTAGGTAATCGGATGAGGATATTGATATTGTTGGTAATTAGTGCTCTCTACGGGTTACTATGGCGGGAATTATCATAAAAGCGAATGGAAAGGCAAATAGGCGCTATTCATCTTGGAGTAGGCATTGTCGCGTGAGAAAATTAGTGAAGCGTTGAGAAGTTAGGCGAGGCAAATTGTGGATTTTCGCTGAACAAATATATGCGTTTCTGAGTATATAGGCTAGTGAGATGTTTGGATACAAGTTGTGTTCATGTTTTAGTTTGATAATTTACCGGGCCTTTTCACAAAATTACCAGGGCCATGGTTGGATTGGATTTGATTTTTGTTTTGCGTTTTGGAGCAACACTCAAACCTTATATGCAGTTTTGATTAGAACAATTTGAATTCTATAATAGGTCATAGAATCGGAAATCCACCGTGCAGATGCATAATTCTAGATCAACTTTTTCTGGGATGATTTGGACCATTTAGTTTGGTTTAAATGATGGAATCGTCATCTATCCGGTTCGGTATCCGGATGGCTTATTTACTCTCATTAATTGTTTGCTGTCTTATATGGACATGGGTTTCTTTGGAATAGATCGATCGCTTCCTCCGAGGCTTCCGGGAGTTCTTGTGAAGAATGTGGTTCAGAAAATTGTTTTTCAAGTTTTGTAAATTTCTACATGCCACTAGTTTGTTGAAACAGAAAACATTCCGTACCTCGATATTGCAGGACTAGTGCGATACGGAAAGATCGACATCCAGAATAATTATTTTTTAACCTAGTTTAGAAGATACTCTAAAATGCGTATTTCTGTATTCTCTGTATTCTTAATCGTTCATTAAAAACACTAAAAGCATTCTTATGTAGCATAATGAATCAATTTTATTTTTTAACTTCTTAAAAGTTTTCAGAAATATCTGAAATTTAATCAACATTCTTAAACCTCACTATAGTTCCCAGAAATTTTCGATCAATATAAATAAAGCCTTTTTTTTCTGGAACTACCCTGATATTCTCGCAAATTTCTGCCCCTTTGGAGTTTTTCAGATGTTTCAAGAAAATTTTGGAAAGCTTCTCCCATTTTAAGTAGATTCTTCAAACATTCAAACAATAATTGTTTTACATAGGGATACTTTGGTCCTCCCTTAGCTCAGTCGGTAAAGGCGCAGCTACAAAGCAACACCATGCTAGAGGTGGCGGTTCTGAGGTTCTGAAGGGTATTAAACATTCAATGATATTCACTAACATTAGTAAAGTGCGTTGTTATTATATTTTTCGAAGAACGGAATTTAAATTCATGGAATAGTCTTTAGTTTCTCAATTTTTCTGTTAGTTAACGTTACGTTAGCTGCGTCGTTTTTTTCTTGATGACTTGAAAGGATCGGACTGTGATATTGTACTTAGAATGTGTGAAATGGCTTGGCGGTCTCGAGCTATAAAGCTATCGAGGCGCTTTTCTTCTACCCAACGTTTCGATCCTGAATTAGGATCTTCCTCAGGGATTTATCGGAAGCCATTTCACACTGTGTAGATACATATTTATTTCAATTTTACCTTACTGTAAGTGTCCTTTAAGCAAACTTAGTTCTACCTATTTAGTTTTGGTTGGTTATTATCGGTGATGCGGAAGTTAAAACAGCTAAATTTGCGTAACGCATTTCGGCTTTCTATGCTTCCGCCATCATTAGATGCAGCTTGCTGATTGCTACCTTATGATTTTGTGCGGAAAAAACGGTACTAATACCTAAGCAAAACTAAATAGTAAACGTCCACGGTGATCAAATCCAACTAATAAACGTAGATCTTCTCGTAGTTCTTTGAAAATTTCCCAGTGAGTTCTAGAAACTGTACCTTGAATTCACATAGAATTTCCTGATATTTGCTTGCGTCCTGATAGTTTATTCATAGCTTTCCAAAAATGTCAGTGAATTTCATAAAGTTTCTCAAATTTTAAAAAAGCTTCACAAAATTTAATAGCAACTGGAGTACATTCCAGAATCGGAGTGCCCTGTAGTGAATAAGGAATTACAAATTTTCTGTAAGTAGATATACATTGAGCGGAGATACATATTGAGAGTTACCATCAAGTTGTTTATAGTAGATTCTTGAAACCAACCTCAGGTTTATAATTGTTCCCCGAAGGTTTAAAATTTCCTAACTACTGAACTACAAAAAAAAAAATCCTAAAATAGCTAGTAATTCCAAGTTTTAATATAAAGCCTGTCGGAGTTCATGCAAAACTTCCCTGTATTTTCCAGAAATCGATTTTCTCGATCTTCCTGCAAATTATCTGACATTTTTCAAAAGATTCCTGATGTTTTGTGTGCGTAGAACCACTATGACCACCGAGTTAAACTTTTGTGGTATCTTCTTCTTCTTTTGGCATTTCAAGCTTATTGCTTTCACAATTCGCTTATTGCTTGCTCTCAACTTAGTGTTCTAAATGCACTTCCACAGTTATTAATTGAGAGCTTTCGATGCCAAGTACCATTTCTGCATTAGTATGATTGTGTGGCAAGTACAATCATACCCTATGCCCAGGGAGACGAGAAATTTTCCATAACGAAAAATTCCTAGACCAGACCGGGAATCGAACCCAGTCACCTCCAGCATGGTATTGCTTTGTAGCTGCGCCTTTATCGCCTGAGCTAAGGTATACCCCTGTTTAATATTCGCATCTTATTGGTTGATTACCCAGCCTAAGACGCGTCTCCCAGTGAGGCAAAATTGAGTTTATAAAACCCACCACTTTTCCAGGATTCGCAGTCCAAATTTCTTTATGTGGCCACTGTAAAGAAATTCCAATCTGCGCTTGTTTAAAGCACCACAATGCAGAGCAGATGTTCCGATATTTTACGTTCCTTGTTACAGAAACGACAGATATCATTATGAACCTGGCCAACGATTTTTTCATACGATATCTACTCGGGCAGTGTCCGGTCACTAGGTCAGTGTAGGAACAAAGAACTCTCTTATTGAGCTCCAAGAGCTTTTTACTGCTTGTGTCATTTGGAATTATAAACCTCTTCGATTGAACACTCTTCGTGGTGACCAATTGGTCATCACCCTTTGTTCTTCCCAATATTTTAGTTGCATATCTATGGCACAGTATGATATACCGCAGAATGGTTCTGGGCCAATAAACTGTTCATTTGAACCTTGTTTAGCAAGCTCATCCCAATGCCTGATCTTTCATTACCTCCAATGCCACAGTGTCCCGGAACCCAGAATAAATTTACGGAGTTCTCTTGGTACACCTTTCGCGGTGAAAGAATGTATTCCCAGACAAGTTTGGATGTGTATTTATAATTACTCAACGCTTTGAGTGCTGGTTGGCTGTCTGTAAAAATACAAATATATGCAAATCTATATTCCCTATTCTTGATGTTTATCAAGCATTTCAATTGAATGAATATAAAATTATGAAATTTCTGTGACTTTGTGACATGGATGTTTCCAAAATCTTCTTTCTTCCTACACGTAGTAGCTCCCTAAAGTACATAATATGATATGAATTTGGAATTTAGGATATTTCTGAGACTTTCAAGTTCGATTCCATAAACATCTTTCTTCCGTGTAGGAGATCCCTAATGTACATCATTATTTATGCCGAATGCATCTCTCAAATTATTGTGAATTTTCCTGTACTTCTTTGAAAACTTTTGTGAAGTTCCATTGATGCTGCCTAGAAATAACATTTTTTTAAACTTCTGAATTTTGTATACTTCACCGAATATATCGAACTTTCTTGATTCGTTTTCAAGTTCGTACAGTATACCTAATACTCATATTCAGACCATTCTAAATAATTTAAGACCATGTCATGTAGTTTCCCAAGTTTTAAAGAAGCTTCACAAATGTTGCTAGTAACTAGTGTACTTCCCAGAATTGGAACTGGATTAGTTATGTAACTTAGTACCCATTCACGGTTAGCATGGTGTTGCTTCATAACTGCTCCTTTACCTACACTCTTAAAAATAATGGATTCTCCGCATGACGTAACCCTTATTACCCGTTCATATTTTAAGACTTAAGTTTAAAAATGACTGAGTCCCTGCCCTTCGATTCAGAAAGGGGTATCGGCGCGTTCTGCCGAGTTGGTCGCGGCAGATTTCATGTGTGAATAGGCTGCCACATCAACGTTCAAAAGTGCCTGAACCAAATGGACAGCTTGTAATGATCACTTGAAGATGCGATGGGGGATCGTTGCCTTGATGTTCCAAAATGTTTCTTATCTTCTATAACTAATCTCTCATATGCATCTGTCGAATCATTCTGAACGGCCGTTGTGAGAATATCATCATAAAAATCTCACATGCCCATAGCATGTTGCCATTTACTAATGCTTTCTCTCCTTTCTCCTGTTCTCTTCCCTATCCCACGACCGCGAGCAATACCATATGACTCAACCGTGGAGACTACCTGGATCCTACATCAAATTGAAGCAATAAGTAAAGAATGGTATAAAATCAATTAATTTTACTTTCAGCCAAATTATCTAACAACGTCAAACATCCATAACAAAATATACTAAATATTAAGTAACATATAACGGGGAAAGGGAGGGACCATCGGGACACTCAAGTGAAACGATTTGTATAGGAAGCATGGCCTCCTCCATATTGTTAACATTTCGTGGAACTCTTCGACCCCATCTATTGGGTTTATTCTGTCAATCGATGGCTCGATTCTAGTGGTGTGAGTGTGAACTTGCTTTTGGAAGGCGATTCTATTCCCTATGTTCGCAGGTTTCGCGTAAGTACCTGTAATTACGAGGCCGCCAAAACGTTTTCGACCCTTCGTACAGGAACTTGATGATCACAAACAACAATAGAACCCTGATCAAATCGTTTTTCAGATTATTCCATTGCCATGTAAAGTTGCCTTGCTACAATAGATGGTAGTATTTCATCATCTACATTATCATAAATTTAAAAATGACTTAGTTTTAAATGTATTCTGATTCTGAATTACATTTATTTTATTGGCATTACATTTATTTTTTAAAAGCTGCGAAAAACTAAAGGAAGACTGAATGATTGGAAAACTCTTAAGAATTACACGGCCGTTGACATCGGTTTAAGCGTCAAGCACTTCACTAAGTCAAACTTCAATCGTAGACACACACACGTCGTTATAATTTTGTCATTTATTAGAAACATCATCCTACAGTAACAACGCAAAAATTCACTAAATGTACTCTTATCGCGCGTAGTCAAAGAAAAAGGCAAGGAAATCTCTTGTTTTCCAATAAACGAACAACTATTTGCAGGAACTTGATTCGTTCCATGGCACTATTAACTGAAATAATTTCTTTTTTGAAACTAAATTCAGGAAACTAAATACAAGTGTGATATTTTACAATTTTCAAAAATTTAACAATTCGAACATTCAAAATCAAAATAAGCATGGAACTTATTTAAGCATCAAGAAAATTTGATTCTATATTTCATGACCTCGTTTTACGGCATGTCATTTTACGGCATTGTAATTATAAAAACAGATGTAAATATATGTTTAACGGACCACACCTTTTATGTGCATCCAAGCAGACTTGAATTTACATGACTTATTTTCTAAGTCTGTACCAACCTAAAAAAGGGCCCGAGGGTTTTGCGACATTTATTTTGCAATTTTTGTTTACCGTGAAAGGTTTTGAAGCATTTTGTTTTAATTATTGAGAAAATGTCCTTACAGTTTTGGAAATCAAGGCTTTTTGTCGATCCTCTTGAGTAACGGGTTGTCCTTTTTGAAAACGTGATGCAAGAAAAATTTAATTATTTTGATAAGATTTTTCCGGCTGTCGCTCATATGTCAAATTTTTCACCTTGCCGATGGTGAGAGGACTCATGGTATGCCCTGGATGTTATTTTTTTTGTTTTCTTAACTTCTTAACGTGAAAGAAAATCTGCAACCAGACAACCAGTGGGGTTTAAGGGTGTCAACCCCTCGACCCACTAAAAACCCTCCCGTGACTCTAGCCGTAACCCCCCCTCACGATATTACGTCGGAGAGAGGCCTATTGTGCTTTAAACACCCGCTTATGTCTACCTACGCAGGACTTGTTAGTTGGTTGCTCTCACCAGCCGCTGGTCATCTCGCTATCTGACTTGGAGCTCAAGGACGATCTGGAAGGCCGCCGTGTTAACCGTGTCCCAGATGTCCCGGTCTCGACACATTTTCTGGACTAGGTTGTCCGGGGTCGTGCCCCGACTGCTCACGGCCGTCATGCCGGATCTCGCGTAGTTGAAGCGAAGACAAGCGAAGAAACACATGACATCCGCGCATACCGGCAACGCGGAGAACTCGGCGTGCCCGTACTTGTGCAGATACTGTCTAAAGCAGCCATGGCCAGACAGGATCTGCGTCAAGTGGAAGGTAACTTCCCCGTTTCGCTGACCGACCCATCCGGATATTTCCGGGACTCATCGGTGGGTCCACCGGGGGAGTTATTCCATTCCCTCTGCTACTTGGCCATTGATGCGGGTGTAGTGGTCTTACGGATACCTCTCGTGCCTCGTTGCTCGAAACACTCTACGTCCTCTTTTATGATGATGCCGATGGGCATCATCCCCGGATGATGCCGATGGGCATCATCCCCGCTAAGACGCAGACCGCGTCGCGTGGCACCGTACGGTATGCGTTTACCACTCTCAAGCACATAAGCCTGTGCGTACTTAGTATTCAAGGCTGACCATGCTGGCCCGCCATACCTCAGTATGGACAAAGCGAAGCTGGTTAGGAGCATTCGCTTGCTCCCTTGTACCGTCAGCTATTCGACATCATACGGGATAAGGCCGATATAGCCATAGAGGCTTTCTAGCAGGCGTGGTCGACGTGGCTGATAAAAGACAGTTGTCGTCGATCATAACCTCCAAGTACCTCAGGGACCGCTTCGAGGTGATGGTGCAGTTGCCTGCACTAATTGTCACTCTTGGCACCGATTTTCTGTTGTTGACCACAGTAATCTCCGTTTTGTGATGGGCTAATTCCAACCTCCTGGAACGCATCCATCCCTCGACAATATAGATGGAGTGCGTGGCCGTTAACTCCACCTATTTTATGGACTCTCCATAGACTTCTAGGGTGATATCGTCCGCGAAACCGACTATTTTTATCCCGCTGGGGAACTTCAACCTCAACACTTCGTCATAAATCGTGTTCCATAGCAACGGACCCAGGATTGAATCTTGCTGAACCCCTCCGGTGATTTGAACACGTTCATGACCCGCCGCAGTGCTGTATACCAGTACCCGATTCTGGAAGTAGTTGCCCAGAATCTTACACAGGTACCCAGGAACCGTGATCGCATTTCTCACATCCAAGGTGACTTCTGCACAGTAGTGAACTCCCCGCCTCTTACGTTGGATTGCCACCTCTGCCGTCTTGGTTACGGACATGATGGCATCCACAGTTGACTCCCCTTCATGGAAGCCAAACTGATTCTTGGACAGGCCGTCTGTACCCTCCGTGTACTTTCACAACCTGTTGAGTATTAACCTCTCCAGCACATTACGCTTCGTATCCAACAAACATATCGGACGGTATGCCGATGGATCACCCGGTGGCTTCCCTGTCTATGGCAGCAATTCTAGCGTCTGGCGTTTGCAGGCATCCGGGAAGACGTCATCGTTCCGACATCTTTGCATCACCATCCTGAACATTTCGGGATCCAGTTAAACACAAGGTTCACCATTGCGCACCCGGTCTCCCAGTTTGGTGTGAATCAATCTTATTCGTTCCTTCGAGCTAAAATAACAAATTAGTAAATTTGTTTCGGGTTCGATATGCCAAATATGATTGAAAAATTAACACAAATCTCGACAACACATTCAAAACGACGTGTCTGAGTTCGAGAACAAAGCGGGGAACAAAGATGCAAACGTGAATTTCTCAAAATTATCAGCACCTCCACGAAAACTAGCATTACCAGCATGTTTGGAAAATGTTATTCCTTGTGTTGGTGGTTCTAGTTTGCGTGAAAACGCGTCGTTTTGAATAAGTTGTCGAGAAATATAAGCGATAAGCTACAGAGTCTCCAGTCATGAAAAGGGTTATGTGCTTCCAGGGCAGCAGTAAAAGCAGATAACCGAATCGAATTCTTTAAGCACTGAGAAACATAGGGTGTTTAAAACTGCAGAATTGACCGTTTTGTAGTATTTAAGGCCCATTACATTGTAAATATAGATAGAACATAACCATTATCGATCAAATCCCCATTAATCCGAAAAGGTTTTGCTCCAGCAAAACCAGCGATGAGAAAGTCTCATCATTGTAATTTTCCACTCCTTGCTCCAGAGAAGTTTCTCTGTTTCACTTGAACTGCAAGCGGATCACAGTAAATTTTAGGCATTGGACTTAGCATTGGTCTGTACTGCAGGACGGTTCTAACTAAGCAAATCCCCTTGCAAGGAGTTTAAGAAATCGAACCTAAGTATTTGATGGCCTGTATCGCAGAACGTTAAAAACCAAACCAGCAAGTCATCCCTTCGCTGTTAACAGATTGACGAGTTCTGTCGTTGATACCAGGAATGCTTGCAACCCTTATATAAGCGCCAACATTTGATTAGGGTGCATCTGCTTTTGTAAACAAACACTTTGTCTGCTAATTTATCGGAAGTTAAATACAATTCCTTCAAATTGAATATATCAGCGGAAAGAGATAAAGCTCCTCTTCCCTCTCGCGCGTCAAATTTTTCACCTTGACGACGGTGAGAGGGCTTATCTCATGCTATAAACATGCATGTGACACCAAGAATTTGACCAGTAGTGAAGGTATCGCATATTCTGCACAATTATTTCACTGCCACGTCGTAGAACGTTTATATAAAGGCACTAACATCAGGTGTGATACTGGCGGGTTATGCCACAATTCACTCTTAGACTTCTTACTTTCAATCAAAGGGAAACGACTAAAAGTGCACTTTTCATTTTCGTGGCAACTTATGTTGTTGTTTATCCATCTGTTTTATGGAATGAATAACCAAAATACCTGGTTTGCTCATGGCTTCTAAGGTATTGGTCGTAGTAGAGTTAAAGTTGGGAAAGGGTCTAGTCTTGACAACCAAGCTATCATGCAGCTCCAGCTACATACCCTAAAAATAAATAGGAAAGAGATAAAGCTCCTCTTCCTTAAAGAGTGCTTTATTTGTTTGGGCTTTTTGTCGGGGGAAATGACTACGAAAGCCATTGTTTACAAAAGCAGATTCGCCCTATTGTAATGTTAGCGTTGATATGTATTTATGTTCATAAATCCATAACCTCTCATAAAAATGCCATCCAATAACTTCTCTATATTAATCAAATAAATTCCCCTCTCCCATAGGCGTGTTTTGCCACTAAGCAAATTACCTGGATTTAGGACTAATTTCACTATTTTTAAATATTTCATTACTTGCAAATCACCAAACAATAAATCACACTTCATTTTGTTTTCCTCCCCTAACGCCTCAACCCTGAAGATTAACCAGGAGAATGATTGAGGAGTGATCCACTGCAAAAAAAAGTATCTATCACGTAAACGTGATTTCCCTAATTTCATGCCAATAGCAAGCAAGAACTCGGTAAGTATCCCGATCGTTTTTCAAGCGTCTACTCATTATCATCCGCCACCCGTGACTTACTACAATAAGCTAGAGTACCCTGCCGTACCCGCGTCGCCACCACCCACCTCCTTCGCACTGAGATATGTAACTATCACTAGCAGACAAAACGTATACTAACCGTCCAGGCAGGTGGTCTTTACAAAAAATGCAACATTAACATCATTCACTAATTGGTGGTTATTTTCGTCTACGTAGTCGTAACGGGTCGTTGCCGTTCGATTGCTGCTATAGCCGTAGCACGCGTTTTGACTGAACACCAACAGATAGCCGTAGCAGTCTGGATCTTCGCGACACAATCGCGCACACTTTGCGTTGACCGCTTCTTCGCGAGACGTACTGGCGGCAGCGGCTGAATAGAGCGGAAGTACGCCGCCCGTTTCCTGTTCACCTGGGACCGGTCGTAGGCCAAGGATTTTGTGAAACACTGGCGCATGCGAACATTTTAGCGTTGCTGTTGCTAAGGAGAATATTCGTTACATTTGCTGGCTGCAACGATGCAATAAATTGACACACTTAACTCACCTGCTGCACTCACAGAAGAGTGAAAGTAAATGGCAAAGAGCAACAATGCTTTGGATATTTGCATAACGACTAGAATTGTGCTTGCAAAGGAACAAACTCACGACTCGGAACTCAATGATGCGCCACTGGAAACCGACAGCAAGAAACTAATCGAAGCTGACCTGGGCGGAGATGCTTAGAACGTTGTGCTGAGATGATTATTCGCTTCAAGATGGATGAGACAATACCTGCGATGTGAGACGGTCAATGATGACGCTGAGCAATGGGAGAATGATTGTTGTTTCTGTTTTGAACCTGTGGTTCGCGCATGTATTTATTTCATATTTAGTGGATATTTAAAATTTAGATTCCCCTTTGCTGATTTGATCATGTGGTTGGAATGTATTGCTGATTGGTTGCGTTTTACTTGGTCAGTTCTATTTGACCTGTTGACCGGCGACGAACACCTTGACGATGTTCCGGTCATCTCCGACGTAGACGAATTTTTGAACCAGCTCCAGTAGCAGCTCTTCGGGAGATTTATCCTGAGTTAGAACAGCAGGCAGTTGATAACGATTGGTCGGATACAGCGAGACATCAACGAGCAGAGCGTCAAATTCTTTGCCAGGGGTGAAGTTGCCTACCTTGTCGGCGATAGCCATGGCTGAAAAAAAAATGGATTGATGTTATGTTTTGTTTTGAAATGGTCGCACGTCTTGATAACTAAAATGGGAAGGTCATAAAAACAGGTTGGTACTGTAATAAATAGTAGGAAATCATTAACCTGAACTTAATTATGGAACAGTTTGTCACATTGTTTGTTGTTTTTAGTTCCGTCCTTGTGTCCGGTTCTCACAATGGGCGCTATAAAACCGTCAACGGCGCTCGTGAAGAGTGCATAGAATATCGTGTAGTGCAAAACCTCACCAACATTGGAACGCGATTCCGAACCGACATCGAGTCCACCTGTGTATGCCGATGTGAAATTCTAACCCTACGTCTCTGGACCGATGAACTGGGACATCTAGAGATTCCAACCATGCAATACTACCAAGGGGATCCCTGTAATGTTTCATTCATGGATAATGTAAGAAATTGCGTAGCAAAAATCGAACGTGGCAGAACCAATATTTGCAGTGAAGCCTATAAATACTACAAATGCTACGTGCATAACTTCGGAGATGTTGACCTAAATATTCCACGATTTGTTCCCTCTACGGATCTTCAACAGCAGCAAACCATTGCAGATTGTGTCAGCATCTTACAAATTTCGAGTGATCAACTGAAGAATGTTGCTGCAAATTCACTTCAAGACAGCATTCTGGGAACATATCTCCTTAGGTGCTTCCTCATTCGGGAAAATTTTTATAATGATAAAAGTGGACCAGATTACCGGAGATTGTTTGCTCAGTTTGCAACGTACAATGACGAAGATCGGGTCCGTATTCGGACAAGGATGTGTTATGATCGCCTACGTAAGAAGATTTCCGACCGATGTGCTTTAGTCGCACGGTTTGTTACGGACTGTCTGGCCTCGAACTCGGAGGCTTTGAAGCGAATCACGAACGCCGTAAAGACGGTGTCATTAAGATTGTTGAGAAACAGAGATAACTATTCCATAGGTGCTAATATAGGCAAGCATTTCTACAGCGTCGGTCACGCGTATAGTAATTTTAGTCAAATTTGTTTGTAGTGCGTCGCAGTATTGAAAATACTAGCTTGCTGCGATCAAGCGGATTAAACTATTTTCGAGAATTTTGTGATGTTAAAATTTTTGGATTTGATATTATGAAGTTGAATTTGTTATTACATTCTTATTTCCAATCGTTGAAATAAAAACAAAATACTAACCTAACAAAGAAAATGATTATTATTGTAATATAGTAAGGCTTTTCAAAACAATGGCGTCTATCTATCTCATTGAAAGTCTTCACAGGAGCTGGGTTTAGAACAAATGAGAATTTCCCTCCCCCGCACCCTCATATCCCATCGTCAGTTTCCGTCATAACCCAAGTAAAACTTAAAAAAAAAAAACTGCACATGTTAAAAGAATTAAAAAAACTCCTTAGAGATTATTCGGATGTAACGCTTGAATCAGAAGTCTCCATCCGGATATGGGAAGACGTATTATTTAAGAGGACAAAACTTGCTTATAAGAGTTGTACTGGGCAAGCTCTGAGGTTTGCTTTCGGATACAGAAAAATCCTCGTTATAAAAGACTCTAGTGCCAAGAACCTAAGCGATTTTGGAACTTCGTTAACTCCAACCATATGAATACTGGATTGCCTTCTGTAATGCATTCGGACCATCGCTCGGCGAGTACACAGGCAGAAAAATCCTACTTGCTGGCTGATTTGTTCCCAATCAATCTTCGATGAACCGCAAGATGACTGCAATACTTCAGATGCGCTGAGGTATGTACCGCATGATGTCATTGGTTGACAATTTGACCAAGGCACTGATTAAACTGAAAACGTCGTACCAACCTGGACCGGAGTGAGCTCCTGCCTGTGTTCTGAAGAAATGCGCTGCGAGTCTGATTGTTCCTCTGCTCCACATCTTCAACTTGTCAATGCGGCAATGCACCCTTTCCTACTCTCTGGAAGGCTGCTTTCATGTTCCCAGTACATAAAAAAGATGCGAAGAAAAATGCAAGACACTCTCGAGAGTAGCTCTTTATGCGCGTGTTCTAAATTACTGGAAATAAGAGACTACTATTTCCAGTAATTTACTGGGAACATGTATTGCGAACATGAAAGAAGCCTTCCAGAGAGTAGGAAAGGTGCATTGCTGCATTGACAAATTGAAGATGTGGAGTAGAGGAACAATCAGACTCGCAGAGTATTAAATCTACCTGTTTTCTCGAGTGAAAAAATACATCAGCCCTAAGTAGCATTGATTCTCTCCTGTACGAAGCGTAACAACGACACAAGGTGTATCACTTTGACGAGTGATACATCCGTTATTCTCTTACTCTTCAAAAATGATATGATGTAACTTGAATGTATTACAACAAAAAACGAAGGAAAACAACAAAATGTTGTATCGATTATGGGAAAGAGACAAGATGCTGTGGGAAAATGTTATGATTCGCACACATGTTGCAACGACCTTGTTTTCATGTAACAGCGACAAAAAAAAAACGCTTTGTCATTATTGCAACACACTACCGATAGCAAAATTGCTTTATCAGCAACATTAACTAAAGCGACAATCAATTGTTGCTGTCAGACAAATTATTGATCTGAGTAATTATAAAATTTGTTGTGGATAGACTACCACCTGAAGAAAAATACCTGTATAAAATGACACACCGAACAAAGACGAACACTATCTTCGGCAAACTTGTTGCAAACTGACTATTCTATCAGGGAAAAGTTTAAAAAATATGCGTTTAAGGCCTGATTTACAACCCAGAGCATCCTGAACGTGAAGAAGTTCGGAACTTAGGATCTACAGTTCTAACTGTAGCTTTTCGGATTGTACAAAGTTACGATATCTATTCAACCTTGTTCATTTAATTTTCCTGGAAGACCAGCAGATATTATGAGATAATCTGGGATGTTCTAGGTCGTCCAAACTGTCCTGGAGTTAAGAACTTAGGATCTACAGTTGTAACTTTAGCTTTTTCGGCTATACAAAGTTACGACATGTATTCAACCAAACGCCAAATGAAAAGTATAATGGTCCGATAAAACCATTTTAAAAGGTTTTGGAACAGTTCCGGATGTATGGTTAAGACAAAGTTTCGGAAAACATGGATTTCAGGAATTAAGAATTGAACGCAATAGCCGTCACATGAAAGGTTATATGGTCCTATAGTTTGCTATCCATGGAAGTCACTAGAAATATACACACTTCACATAACATGAGAATTAATAAACCTGAATTCATCCACCTATGGTGAGATCTGACCCTTCTTACTTATTATAAATTTTTTTATAATTGCCTGTATTCAGGAGAGAAAAAGTGGTAATAAGCACTTGATGTCACGAGCACCACGCTTTTTGTTTAATTTTGATATGATTTGAGGTGTCACATGATATAGACGTGACCAATGTGGTTCTGGGCACTTGATGTCATCACCACTGCATTGAGTTCTGAATGCTAATACACTTTGAGGTGTCGCATGATAGGTTTTTTTTTTGTTGGGGCGTAGAACCACTGCGTCCAATGAGTTGAACTTTTGTGCATGATAGGTATCGGTCCGTGTCAAAAACTGGCCTCTTCATCGGAGGTACCCGGATCATGTCCAAATGTGGCCAATGTTGTTCTGGACACTTGATGCTACCACAATTACACTTATTTTGGATTTCGTATGTGATTTGGGGTGTCGCATGATATGTTTTGGTCTATGTAATAAAACTGGCCTCTTCCCCGGAGATACCCAGAACATGTCAAAAAGTATTTGGGCACTTGATGCCACCACTATTGCATTTATTTTTGAATTCCTATGTCATTTGAGGTGTCGCATGGTATGTTTTGGTCCAAATTAAAAACAGGACACTTTTCCGGGGGTACCCGGAACATGCCCAGATGTTGCCAATAAGGTTTTGGGCATTTAATACCACCACTATTGCACTTATTTCCGAATTCTTATGTAATTTGAGGTGTCGCATGGTATGTTTTTGGCCAAATCAAAAACTGGAGGTACCCGCAACATGTCCGGATGTGGCCAGTGTTCTCCTGGGCACTCAGTATGACTACCATTGATCTTGTTATAGAATCCTCCTGTGGCGTCGCATGATAGATTTGAAACTTTTTAGATAATATCTTCAAAAGTTACCCATACCCACCGGAACTTGTTCTGGCCATATCTCTGGAACCAGTTTACCGATTTAAAAAAAAAATCAATGGAACCATAGAACCTTCCATTTGGCGGTTGTTCCGTCCAATTTGTTTCAGCGGTTGCCGAGAAACGTGAGCTTATTCATTTCTTCACATAGGGCTTGTGCGCGACAAAATCTGGACACCCCCAAATACGTATATCTCTGGAAATACTTCATCAACGCGTGAAATATTTCGCAGACTGATGAACGTATGTCTGTTCATTGTGTGAAATCAATGTTTGGTGATACTACAGGCTTTTAGATCGAAGATGGCGTCGAAAAAAGAGCAAGTGCGAAAAGCATTGTGTGCGGTCGCAACGAAAATCCGGATCTGTCAGTAAGAAAACTTGCAAAAAAGCTTGGTTTTCCTGCAAGCACTGTCCATAACGTTCTTAAATCTTTCGATACACGTTTGACAACAGCCAGGAAGGCTGGGAGCGGAACAAAAACGGATCTCAGGAACCACCAGAAGGACGCAAAGGTGAAGCAAATATTGCAGAAGAGACCAGATCTTTCGGTACGTACTGTGGCTAGAAAAATAAAATTTGTCCCCAACTTTCGTGCAAACTTCCAAGCACCGGCAAGGTATGAAGTCGTTCAAGGTGAAAACTGTACCGAACCGTAATGATAAACAGAATGTGGCGGCTAAAACCCGGGCTCGCAAGTTGTATCGCGAATATGTGACGAAGTTTTCCTGCGTGATAATGGACGATGAAACTTATGTGCTGGAAGACTTTAAGCAGCTTCCCGGAATGTCTTATTATACTGCCATGCAACGGAACGGCGTAGAGGGGCACTGCAGGACGAAGAAGAAGGCCAAGTTTCCCAAAAAATATTTGGTTTTGCAGGCAATATGCAGCTGTGGTCGAGCAAGCCAAAGCTTCATCACTACCGGAACGGTTAACTAGGAAATATACCGTGAAGAATGTCTAAAGAAACGCTTGTTACCATTCCTACGCAGCCATGACGCTCCCTCGCTATTCTGGCCTGATTTGGCATCTTGTCACTACGCCAAAGATGTTTTGGAATGGTATAAAGCGAATGGAGTCCATGTTGTACCGAAAGAGGTGAATCCACTTTACTGCCCGGAGTTGCGACCTATCGAGCGGTATTGGGCTCTCGTGAAGATAGAACTCTCTCAATATAAAAAACTCTCTCAATATAAACAACAAGCTACAACTATAGAAAATTTCAAAAATCTTGGACAAAAGTAGCTAAATCGGTTGCAGAGAAGTCTGCACAGACCCTAATGGCTGGAGTAAACTCAAAAGTTCGTAGTTTCTTCATGCAGTCTAATTAAGTAACTGTAATTAGTTTTAAGATGATCAATAATGCACAATAAATAAATAAATGCATCTTGGATTGAACTAACAGCAAATTTGTATTATTCCAAATTCAATCTGTCCAGATTTTGTCGCGAACAAGCCTTACATACACACGAACACGCATACACACATGAATACACACGCACATACATTCACACAAAAGATGGATAAAACCAAAAATGTTCTCTTTTCGGTAGATGCAACAAGTGACATGATTGAATTGATTTTTGTTGCATACAAAGCAAGATGTCTCTTTCCTAAATAGCAATCCGATGTTATGAAACATTATAACCTTGATTCTACTGCCATGCAATTTATCATTATTGTATGCAGCAATGGTAAAGATACATTATTGTTTGTCCCAACATTGGAAAGTTGGGACAATGTCTTTATCATTCATGCATTCGCGAGTTTGGATTCACTGGAAAATATACATGATTGTTGACGAATTTTCGGACTGTACCGAGTCGCAATATCTTCTGGATCGGCTTAGCGCCTGGTGACGCGGAAATAGTATGACGCTCAGCGTCCCCATATTTTCGGTAATAAGTTTTCAACGAAAAAACGACCTCTCATTTACAACTATGTTATCGGCGATGAAACACTTGCACGGGTGGATTCTGTACGGGATCTCGGAGTCATTTTGGACAAGGAGCTGACATTCAAGAAACACTATGAGGAAATCGTCAAGAAAGTGCGAAGGGAACTAGGTTTTGCACCCAAGATCACAAAAGTTTAAAATACCGTACCGTGATCCGCATACGCTAAAATATTTGTTTGTTTCATCGGTTCGACCCATCTTGGAAACGTAATCTGTCGTGTGGGACCCGTACCATATAACAGTAATCGATAGAATTGAAGCTTTATAACGGAAGTTCATTCGATTCGCCTTACGCTTCCTTCGCTGGAATGACCCATTGAATCTGCCACGATATGAAGCCAGATGCCAGTTGCTGGGCTTGAATACATTGAAGCACCGTAGAAAAACTGCTTAACCTGTGTTCGTCTTCAAAATTTTCAGCTGGTGATTTGACGCTCCAAATCTCCTGCCCGAGCAGGAGACAACAACATATGAATACTTAATTTTAATCTTGATAACTGGCCTTGGTATTAAAGAGCTCAGATTAAGAGGTAAAATACCCAAGCAAAATACCTAAGAATTGCAAGCAAAATATCTCTCGAATAATAAAACTTGTTTTTTAGGATACCTGGGAAAACCTGAGAGGTACTATTTTGGTATTGTCTTACCTCAATTTTGATTTCGCATAACATTGTGGGAACAATTTTATGGTATTATCCTCAGGTATTTTACCTCTTAATCTGAGCTCTTAAATACCAAGGCCAGTTATCAAGCTATTCGTTCCTGCTCGGGTGGCTATGTTGAACGTAAACGTGCCTGGGTATACACTTCGTTCCATTGAATTCTTTCGCTTGCCTTGACGCTACTACGAGTATGATCTGAACGAGTCGGTAAAACTTGTGCAAAAACACTTCTGACCTTATCAAAACTTTCTCCAAGTAAAAGCATTCACAATTTCGAAAAGCAAATGTAGTCGAAGAAATATTGGAACTGGGACGTCTATAAGTCAAAGGAGTTCCATAATTGAACATACTTCTTAAAGAAAGTTATTTTCATCGAATAACAGAATTTGGTGAGACCATTCCAATTATGAAAAAACGTTCAATCTCTTTTCGATCCGTAAGTACGTATGTTTTCATCGCCAATTTTTGAATTGTGTCTCTACTAGACTGTGATTCGATCGAATATATAAAAAAGCGCTTGAATGTCAGCTTCTTCTTCCGCTTAATCTGTTCGTTTTGGGAATGAGTTAAACTACGTATTAGAATAGAAAGTGTTCGAAAAGCATGATTTTCATATAGTTCATTGATTCCTCGTAGGAAACGTTTTCTTATACCAAAAGATTAGCCCTTTTTCTTCGGTTCAGTCGTAATATATGCTGTAGAATTGTTTGAAGATAAATACACTTCAAGAATTTAAGTGTTCCGATTGGTTGATGCCTTAGGATATAATATTGGAAATGGAAGCAAATGGCATCTTAGCGTGTTGCTTTGATGGTTCATATCTGAAGGCGAACACATAATTGTGACGTGTTGAAGATGATATTTTCTCATTTTAGAAACAATCTAAAGGTTTAGTTGAATAACTGGCCTAGGCAATTTCAACAAGATTTACTCAACAAGCGTTACTTCACTGCCTATGAATTGGGTCAAATTTTGACTCAATTATGAGTCAAGATGGGTGACCACCATTTTGCTGCAGTCAACATCAAATAATGAGCTGATCGTCTTTCTTTAACTTTCAATTGAAAGCCATATGCTCAAAAACCAGTTCACGAGTTTGTTCTCCAATCGGACTTAATTTTACAGGGTTTGTTTGTCCTATATGAGAGAATATGTTTTAATAATTAATTAATTTTAAACAATTAATAATAATAATAATAATAATAGTAATAATAATAATAATAATAATAATAATAATAATAATAACTCCATACTGCGTTGATCGATTATGCTGGACTGGAGTGCTTAAGGTTACAGTAGGGGTTTTTTTTTGTAATAAAAATTGTCAAATTTGTCTCTTAAAATAGCGGTTTTCAGTGCGTTTGATTACTCAACCACAAATCAACTCTAAAAAAAACAAAAATTTACAAATAATAAAATTGCGCCGTTGTAAGGACGACAGAGTAAAATTGTTTTATCCACGATTCAATTAAATTTCATGTTACCATGTTCATGTCGTTGAACGAATCAGGTTAAATCACCTATGCCTAGCTAGTGAAATGCATTGTTTTACTTCCATGAATAGTATAACGTTTCTTTACCCACACATCATGTACGATTAAAAAAGGTCGGATCGTGTCTTTTTGCTGATTGAATAAGAAACTATTTTATCCATTCAAAATAATGAGTATTGAAAAACCATTATCCCAATTCAACATCTCTCAGTTCACTGGAAATTAAAAATTGCGATTTTTCAATCTTATCTTTTCAAACGAATTTTGATAAGAGTATTGTCCGTTGTCTCCTGACTGCAGCACATTGAAACTGAAGTACCGAAACTGTTTCTTTTTATCTGTGTTTTTTTTTTTTTGACTGTCGGCTAGACCGTTCGCGGCACATTTCGCCTTTCAAATTTCGAAATGGTTATCTCTCAAGCTATATTTGTGCTATGCGCGTGAAAGATAATCATCCCAGACTCCCACTTCATTGAATTTACCTCTCGCCAACACTCACCTTCTGCTCCTCCCAGCGTCGCCAGATGCACGACTTGTCTGTAGTTCAAGGGCACATATTCTTCATTAGTTTTCGTTCCGGGTGCCACCCTTCCGGTGCCTTTGACGTCTTGCTTCTTCATCATATTCAAATGGTGAGACACATCCAAGGCAGCTCGCATCACTTCGTAGATAGCAATGCGGTTACCACCGGAAACGTCCGTCCCTAGGCCAACTTTCACATTGGCCGCCAACAGTCGTTTTACGTCACACATTCCGGAACCCAAATTCGTATTCGAGCATGGACAATGGGCAACCGAGGTACCTCGATCACTCAGAATCTTAAGCTCTTCATCCTCCAAGTGGACGCCATGTGCCATCACACAGCGATTCGTCAGAAGCTTTGCCTCGTCGTAAACATCTGAGTAGTTCTTGTTATCGGGGTAGAACTCTTTCACGCTATCCAGCTCACCCAAGCTCTCCGAAATGTGCGATTGGATGTGCAAGTTGTACCGTTCAGCCAATTCGCCTAGCTTCTTCATCAACTCCATGTCGCAGGTGATTGCGAATCGTGGAGTGATGATCGGTTTCACGCGGTCTACATTCTTCTCCAAAACATATTCGATGAATTCAACATTGTCTCGCACACTTTCTGCTGTTCCAGATTCACTGAAAAGGAAAATGAATTGATAACAAATGTTCCAAAAAAAAAAACAGCGTTCCAATTACATATAGTTATCCGGGCATAATCGATTCGATGAAACCTTGCCGACAAAAGCACGCTGTCCTTGACGAATGATTTCGTCAGTCAGCACTTTGTTGCTCTCGTTGTAGATCGTAGCAAAATAACACGCACAAGTGGTGCCACTCGAGAGCGTATCTCGCACTACGGCACTGTAAACCTGTTGAGCAAATCCGACATCCTTGTACTGCGACTCCAGGGGAAACGTATAAGACTTAAGCCATCCCAGCAGATCCTTGTCCAATCCAAGACCGATGTTCGGTGCCTGTGGGGCGTGGATATGGCAATCGACGAAACCCGGAAGCAGGAATTGAGTTTCGGTGAGTGTGATTTGCTCGAAAGAATCATTTTCAGCGAGCGATTCATAGTTCACTTTCGGGCCCACAGCAACAATCTACACGGAACAAAAAATAATCAACCGTTGATTAGGTTCGAAATCGAAATCACACAAAAGGTTGAGCACGCGTGTTATCACTTCCTATAATGTTCCCCTGCTCTGCTGCAAAGATATGTTGTGTTGTCTATCAGTACATGATAACCTGATACTCACTTTCCCGTCCTTAACAGCTAGAAATCCATCGGGAATTACTTCGAGCTCATCGAACGACTTTGAGTGCACAATTTTACCGAAAAATACTTTCCTCATGATTGGCAAAAACGTTCCTTCACCGGCGACTGCTGATTTATGAATAAATTATGTTGGGCCGAATAGGCAGAGCGGATGTGCTGGATAGAAGAGAGCGCTCTTTTTACACGTTATCTATCGCAGCACAGTGATTTCGTTCGTTGGGAAGGGTGGTCATTAGTTGTTTTTCGTTTAGTTTTAACATCATTTGTGACAAGAACCTGCAAATATCACAATTCCATACTTAAAATGGTAAAAATTTCCATCTTGAGTCGACTTATCTTGAAACATTTGCTGATTGATTGATGAGTAAATCTTTTCCATCTCATATTTCATAGCTTACATGAACTTTAATAATGATGATTTTTGTTTTTTGGCTACATTTATAGTTTGTCCTTCACGTTCAATATCAATTTAAATATGGTCATTTTGTCTCGGGTAATCGAACTGTTTCTTATATCAATCAACATTGTTAGGAATTTTAGGATTAAACTCATAGCCTTAACTTAATAACCATTATGAGACCAGATTTCAAAATGATCAATTTCAACAAAGCACTTGGATATAGATTGGTGGTGTCCTTTGGAAATGATTACTCCGTGCCGATAATTGAACCCACTCACCTCAAACGTTGTAGGTTGTGGCCAACGGCGGAATCACTGTGCGCTGTTAGTGTAGAAGTATGCCTGTTTCGGGTTTGATGGGTGGTATTTGTGTGAGAGAGAATATAGTTTGCAATGTGTTGTTTTAAAAGACGTTTCTGCCTCACCTCATGAATGCCTGAGCTCATGAATAAATTTTGACAAGAGGCAGTGTTTTAATGCCTGTGAGGAAACAAGAAAGAAACGAATAACATGGCTCTTGTTGCTTCCTAAAAGGGAACATTAGTGTTCGTACGTTACCTGGCTTAGATCAACGAACAGTGCTGCCACTACATGTGGTATGGTAAAGGTTCGCAAACTGCGGTATTTTTTAAAAAGAGTTTGACTAGTTCTAGGAAAATAATAGTGTTACGTAGTTTTCTTCGTAACAAAATCAATAATAAGTCAAACCACATCGAGGCATTACTCCAAGGGTCTTGAAAATAAAGTCAGAATAATTAATGACAAGTTGGACGTTAAATATACACAAAGAATAAAAAAGAATACAGACATCTCTACATAAGAAAAAAAGATTTATAGCTCACCGTAGACTGCACACATCAATTGTAAATGTGGGATTGATAAGAATAACTGAAATCGCACTATGAATCAGCTGAATAGGGCGGGCATAGAGATACCGTCTTTTGTAATTCTACAACTATGGTGAGCCTGAATTAAAAAGATTAATAACGGCGCTGCTCAGTTTTTCGTTCTCAAGTAACGATGTAAATGTCAGTGAATAATTCATAGTAAAAATCTTAAAATCTCTTGAATAATAATATTGAAATAGTAACCGTCTTATCGTTGCATCTTTTTAGTCACGTTAAGTAAAAGCAAATAAATTGGTCATTCAACCTGAACGAAGGCCGAGCAAAACTAATTGAATTGAAACCAACTATTGCAGTCTTACCGCAAGCAGAAAAAAAATTAATCTGAGGCAAAGCTACTGAAGATTTACTATACATTTACCCAAGAATTCTCTCCATGGCTGGATTTTGTACCTGGACGCTGGTGGGAGGGCCCAATCTCATGTTAATGATGCATTGGAGATAGCTGATTTATGATAGATGTCGCTAGGTCATGTCATTGTATGACCTTCTACTCTAATGAACCATTCATGGGAGAGCCAAAGGTCCAGCCACACAAAGTAGTGATAATATCACACTCGCTCCTCTTTCTATTTAATAGCCGCGTCGTAGCACGCATGTATACAGGCACTAAAGTTGAGTGTGATATCGGCGGGTTGGGCCGCAAATCACTAAAAATTTAATCATAGATAGATTTATTCAATTTTGAAAACGTTTAATATTCAATTTGGGGTGGAAGTTTGAACTGTGTCATAGAATTTCCTATGCAGTGGACTTCTAGACCGTGGCCATAAGTATTGTGGTTTTGTGGGATGCGGAGGGCCCGTTTAGGAACTCAGAGTATCGTATCACTGGGGTTTGTCATAGGTGGGTTTGTTCAGAATGAAAGAGGTGTGCTACCGGCGGGCTTTGCCGCAATTTACGCTTAGACGAGGCTAGAAACAGTTTGTAGACGCCTGACATCAAGTAGTTAAGGGACACGACAGGAGGTGCACTTTTCATTGGCGTGGCAATTCTTTCATTGTTGTTTATTCATTGATTGTCATTAACTAAACACCAAACATACCTAAATTGCAATTCTAATTCTAATTCTAATATTAATTATAATTTAAATATGTGCGGTATACGACAGCCGACTTTCAAATTATAGCAAATCATAGAGAGATGTTACTTTGATATAGCAACTTGCAGCGTAAAAACAACATGAAATTTACAGTGGCATCTCAAATAGCCTGGTCACATTGATACGAACTACAGGGAATGGCTCTCTCTATCTTTTCGGGATTTGCCGTATATCATTGTAATGCGGAATTGTAAATTAACGATTTTATGATTTTCTTTTTGCAGTATTTTTAACCGGTCCAAAACGCCCTACCTTAACCACCTACCCTAACCTATCCTTGTTCCTTCCCATGGAGTTCATGTGGTCTGAATAGACTAGTTCGCCATTACCCCTCCTTCATCATCGGCTTTGGACTGACTTGCGCTCTTATTGCCCCACCAAATGCTGCAAAATGAAAATGAAAAAGAAACAATACAATAGCTTCTTACTTTTGGTTCGAGAAAACTGCATCCGTAGACTCTCATAGCACATAAATGATACACTTCACGGACTGAACTACAAAACACTGAGACAATTATGACACGCCATATTAAACCTGCAAACGTAACACTGACTAACAAAAAGACAATTGAAAAACACAGACGAAAGGACTCAAAATTCCCAAACGTGGCTCCTTCCGAGTCATTTGCAACAGCGTCTTCTTGGACGACATGTTCCGTGTACGGCTGGCAAAATGATTCGAAAGGATTTACGCAACGATCAAAGGCCTGGCGCTGAGGTTTCTACTTCATTCAGAGTCCCGCCAGTATACCGTCATAAAAAAATTAATAATCTACATTAGAAACAGTTGGTTAAGATGTTAATCCTACTTTCTGTAAAATTCTCGAACTTTCTGTGGTACGTTCGCCATCTCAGGTTCCGAACGGTATACTCAGATAGGCTCGCCGTGACGATTCTCCATCTTCTCTTGAAATCATCGGTACCATTTGCTTTCTTCGTAGTTTCACAGAGTTTCCGCTTAACTAGAGCCCAGTACTTCTCTATTTGGGCGAAGTTCTGGACAGTTTGGTGGATTGGCTGTTTTTAGCACGTTTTTGACCTCTTGTACCTTATACCATTCCAGGACGGATATCGCATAGTGACAAAAGGCCAAATCAGGCCAAAACAGAGCTGGAGAGTCGTGGCTTCTGATAAACGGTAGCAACCGCTTTTGCAGACATTCTTTCTCGTACACATCCTTTTTGATTGTGCCTAGAAAGAGACGAAGCTTTTAGATTCTCGACCACAACTACATATGGCCTGCCAAATCAAATACTTTTACGGGAATTTCCGGGCTCCCCCTTCCTCATAAACGCATTGGTAATTACTGCAATGGCCGTTACTTTCAAGCATAAAAACATAATATCAGTGGAGTTTTGTATAAGACTCGGTCACATGGTTGACGTCAAACCGTTCGTTGCATTAATTTGTTAAATATGTTATAAAATTGCATAATTGACTCGTAAGAAATCATTTGCTTAGGCATGGTACCCTTGTCGTAAGTTTGGTAGATGATGATAAATATCTGCACCTTGGAGTAATATTCAGAATCGTAGTCGAAATTGTACACATGTTTGAAAGTAGAGGGTGTACCTATTCTAGGTACTCAAGGCCACGGTTACCCTTTTATGATTATTCTCTCTGCGTCCTGCACATATGTATTTGACGTTTTTGCTTGTTTACATTTATTTGCTCTTTGCTTCTCTTTCTATTGCAATCAATAGAATTATTCATAACAGCTTAAAAGTGTTTTTTTTTTATAAAATGCAAAAAGTGCTAAGTGAGTATAAATATTGTCTACAGCCCATGTTATATTCGGCTATCGTTCCATTTGAAATGCGTGCGAAAAAAATCTTTTGTCGGCATCGCATTTTAGAGTGCGTGTGTTTAATTTGAAGAAAAATTTAGCTTATCAAATGGCTCAGTAGTTCAAATAATGTTTTTTTTTACGATACTTTATACCTAGTTGCATTCGCGTCCGTCAAATTTTGCTCCACCAAGTCTCAATTTCTACACATTTATCATTTTCTTCATTTGCATTTTCTTGTGTCTCTCAGTTTTTCTTCTTCCATTTCCATTTCACTGCATCAGTTTCTCTTCTTCAACAAATCTTTTCCGGTTGTCCTTCTTTAGCTTCTCGTCGTAAGCTTTCTTGCTTTCGCTATTCTTATTCGCTCGTCTTCTTGCGCTTCTCCTTTTCCGCTTATTTTCTTTCGCTTTTTTTTTCAAACCACCGGACGGAAATCCTAATGTGTATTGCTTACTGTTCATGTCTTGTAATAAAGATCGTTTCGTTGGAAGTAGATTCTCTACCAAAATGTCATGTAAATTTCTGTCCCCTGAGACCGACACCTGCAAGCGTCCTTTAGCACATAAGAATGAGTTGAAAGAGATGCGAAAATAAATTCAATCAAACACATATTTTGTCGAATTGCGTATGTGTCAGTTTCAGGAAACATAATTTTACACGAAATCTTACTTTACATTCCCCGACTTTTTACAAACATTCACAATTTCTAAGTGTGTACCTATCACGCCACATCACATCTTCTTCCGCTTTTCGGCTTCTGTTTCTCTTCTTCCTCCGTTTCTTCTTTCGCTTTTCTTCTTCCGTTTCTCTCCTTCCGTTTCTCTCCTTCCGTTATTTATCTTCTGCAACTATTCTCCTCTTTTCTGCTTGTCTTCTTGCGCTACTATTCCTTCTCTTCTAAACTCTTCTCAATTTTTCTTCACCCGCTTCTCCTTTCCCGTTTATATCTTCCGCTTTTCTCCTTCCGTTAATGGTTTTTGTGGTTCTCTTCTTCTGCTTCTTTTCTTCCACTTCTCTTGTTTTTCACTTCTCTTCTTCCGTTACTTTTCTTCCGCTTCTATTCTTCCTCTTCTGTTCGGCTGTATCATTTCCATCGTCAGCCGGAAGTGCATGAGCAGCTATCCAATCAAGTTGCTACGGCCGATTGGAGTTCGGGTTTGAAAGCAGAAGGGAAGATTCAGTAAACGTTTTTCCATAATGTTCATCACATGAACTTCATTTCAAAATCCTAAAGATTGAGTTCATTGTGATTATTACTTAACTTGTTTAGGAGACAAATAAACAAGTTTTGTACTTGAAGGGTCCAAATCATAGTCTGCTGTGCTCGTTAGGTTGTCGACAGTTTTGAATATTTTTCGCGAGTGAAATAGTAGAAAAACACCTGGGAAATTGATTCCGGTCAGCTGAGGTTAGACGAGTGATTTAAAAAAAAATGGTTATAACTTTTGGCTTTTGGAGTGTGAAATCAAGTGAGCGCAGAATTTTGTGCTTTTAGTGGACGTTAAAGTTGTAAAAATCGGTCATGGTTCAGTGGTGGAAAACCTTGTTGGCCGCGAGCAACGCAATATGGGGCAAGCATGGCGGGTCTGGATAGGCATCATTTAGATAACCCGGATATCTTGGAGGAAGCAGAACGCTAACCAATCGGACACCGCAAAGGACAATTGAGAGGTGTAAGTGCTCTCAAAAACGTGGAGCAAAACAGGTAATTGTAAGCCATTTTGTCCCTCCATAACTTTATTTTGAACCTACATAAAATATAATCTAATCCTATTATGAATTACTAGCTGAACCCGGTGCGTGCGTTGCTACGCTTTCAACTAAATGAAGGAAAATAGAATATAACTGGCACGTTTATGGTTTTTTTTTTCGGAATGACCCGGTCTTACCCGAGAAATACACGTTTTGTGTTTAAGTAACCTGGATAATTCTCATTTTTGGTAGAAATTTGTGTTTCATTTGTATGGGAGGCAATAAATAGTTCTACGGTAGTTCTAGAACCCTCCTCTCTATCTGGTAGGGGGGGGGGGCTCCTATACAAATGAAACACAAGTTTCTGCATAACTCGAGAACTAATCAAGTAACCCCCCCCCCCTTCAAAATGGGGAGGGGTATTGAACTGCCATAGAAACATTTTTTGCCTCCAAAAACCTCAACATGCAAAATATGGTTTCATTTTCTTCATTGGCTCAATAATGTTTCATTTGTATGGGAGTCTCCCCTTCCATAAGGCGGAGGGCTCTCAAACCACCTTAGAAACATTTATTTCCTTCAAAAACCTCCACATGCCAAATTTGGTTCCATTTGCTTGATTTGTTCTCGAGTTATGCAGAAATTCGTGTTTCATTTGTATGTGAGCCCCTCCCCCCTACCAGATAGAGAGGAGGGGTCTCGAACTACCGTAGAACTATTTATTGCCTTTAAAATCCCCGCATGCCAAATTTGGTTCCATTTGCTTGATTAGTTCTTGAGATATGCAGAAACTTGTGTTTCATTTGTATGGGAGCCTCCCTTTCTAGAGAGGGGAGGGGTCTCAAACTACCATAGAAACATTGTTTGCCTCCAAAAACTTCCGCATGCTAAATTTGGGTTCCTTTGCTTGATCAGTTCTCGAGTTATGCAGAAATATGTGTTTCATTTGTATGGGAGCCCCCCCTTTCAGAAGAGGGAGGGGTCTCTTACTATCTTAAGAACCTTCCCCGGCCCCAAAAATCCCTGCATACAAATTTTCACACCGATCGGTCTGTAGTCTCCGAGCCTATTAGGTTCAGACAGACAGACAGTCCAAAAAGACAGAAATCCATTTTTACATATATAGATATATATATCATCACTTATCAAGGTGGATCCTGATCCATCGAGCCCTACCCTACTAACATAAAAAAAACCTCCTTTTTGTGACCTCTGTGGGGATGCAGAGGTAAACACGGTCCCTAAACAGCAAAGGTCATACTAACTTTCCTTCCCTATTCCCACCTGATTGCAAGGATGTGGCTGGCGCCGTTATTGATTATTAAAGAAATTGAGTGACTGAAACGTGTACAGTGAGAATGGTCGGTTACTCACAGCCCCCATTCAGTTGAATCATTGTGCAATTTCACTGATTCTAATCAATTACGGAGTAGCAACCATTGATACGTGCAGTCAGTCAAGCTAAGCTAAGCTTTTATTCTTCCCCTTCTGTTCTTCCGATGTTCATTTTCCATTTATTTTCTTCCGTTAATCTGATTCCGTTTCTATTCTACCGCTTTTTTCTTCTGCTTCTCTTCTTCCGCTTCTCTTCGTCCGTTTCTCTTCTTCCGTTTCTCTTCTTCCGCTGCTTTTCTTCTGTTTCTCTTCTTTCATTCCTATTCTTCAGCTTCGTTTCTTTCGTCTCTCTTCTCCTGCTTCTTTTTATCCACTTCTATTTTTCCGCTTCTATTCTTACGCTTCTCTTATTCTTCTTAACCAATGAGGTTTCTTTACTGTACATGTTTACAGTATTTTCAGTGCTTTCCAATTTTTGCCTTTACTTTTTCGTCATCTTGCTTCTCTTCTGCATCTTCATAACATTCCTTTTCTTCGTCCGTTTCTCTTCTTCCGCTTCTTTTCCTCCGTTTCTCTTCTTCCGCTTCTCGTTTTCCGCTGCTTTTCTTCTGTCTCTCTTCTTTCGTTTCTATTATTCAGCTACGCTTCTTTCGCCTCTCTTCTTCTTCTTTTCTTCCACTTCTCTTCTTTCGCTTCTATTCCTACGCTTTTCTTATTCTTTTTAACCAATGAGGTTTCTTTCGTCCATTTTTACTGTATTTTTAGTTCTTTCCAATTTTTGCCTTTAATTTTTCGTCATCTTGCTTCTTTTCTGCATCTGCATAACATCCTTCAGCCAAATTTCCATTCACTTCTTCACATTTATTCTGTCTTGAGTGTTATTTTTCGCTTCGCTCTTGCTGAATCCTTCTCTTTTTCCACTTACATTCATTCGTTTGTTTCAGCAGCTCCGCTTCTCTTCTTCTGTTTCTCTTCTTTCAGTACTCTTTTTTCGTTTCTCTTCTTCAGCTTTACTTTTTTCGTCTCGGTTTTGCTTCTTCTCTTCCGCTGCTCTTCTTTCGCTTCTCTTCTTACGCTTCTCTTATTCTTCTTACCCCAGGGGGTTTTTTTTTTTATTTTTTCTTTTTTTTTTCTTTTTTTCCCTTTTTTCTTTTTTTTTTTCGTCATCTTGCTTCACTTCTGCATCTGCATAATATCCTTCAGTCAAATTTCCATTCATTTCTTCATATTTATACTGTTTTTGTGTGTTATTTTTCGCTTCGCTTTTACTGAATCCTTCTCTTTTTCCACTTACATTCATTTGTTTGTTTCAGCAGCTCCGTTTCTCTTCTTCCGCTTCTATTCTTCTGTTTCTCTTCTTTCACTACTCTTTTTTCGTTTCTCTTCTTCAGCTTCATTTCTTTCGCCTCTCTTCTGCTGCTTTTCTTTCGCTTATCTTCTTCCGCCTTCTATACTTCCGCTTCTCTAATTCATTTTAACCAATGAGGTTTCTTTCGTTCATTTTCACTGTATTTTCAGTTCTTGCCCATTTTGCCTTTGCTTTTTTTGTCATCTTGCTTCACTTCTGCATCTGCATAACATCCTTCAGTCCAATTTCCATTCTTTTCTTCACATTTATTCTGTCTTTGTGTGTTATTTTGCGCTTCACTTTTTCTGGATCCTTCTCTTTTTCCACTTCATCGTTTGTTTTATCAGCTTCCGTGTGTTCATACTCTTCATATGTTACATCTCTTAATTATTTTATCTGATACGCTTTCACTGTACCTTCTTTCATTAATTTCATCTCTTCTTCGCCGTATTTTCACTTGTTCTTCTTTGACGTACTGAATTCCATAACATCTATTTCGTTCACTTCAGTTCTTCGTTGTTTCCACTTTCTTTGCAAATTTTCAGAATTTACTGTTTTCATCATCAGCATCTTTTTTTTTATTGTCTTCATCGTCTTCGTTATATTCGCTTTCATATCTTCGGCTTCGTCAACCTTCAAAAGTGCCTGAACCAAATGAACAGCCTGTAATGATCACTTGAAGATGCGATGGGGGATCATTGCCATGATATTCCCAAATGTGGCACGTACTAAAATGTTTCTTGTCTTCTATAAATAATCGTGATGGAATTGAGTACACTCGTGGAAACTCCTCGCGAAAGAGCTCTCATATGCATCCGTCGAACCATTTTGAACGGCCGTTGTGAGAATATCATCATGAACATCTCACATGTGCATTGCATGTTACCAATTATTAATGCCTTATCTCCTTTCTCCTGCTTTCTTCCCTATTACATAAACGAGAGCAATACCACGTGTCAAGTTCGTCGTGGGAAGATCTACATCACTGATTTAAGCTCACCATAAGCATAAACACCACCCTGCGATCATGAAAGAGTCTAAATGTGTACCGGATCGATCCCGCAATAGGTTTTCAGGAACTTGAGAGGTGGTAAGTGCTCTCAAAAACGCGGAGAAAAAAATGTTATTGTTATCTGTTTTGACTCTACATTAAAGTAAGATTAAATTTATCAATGAAGAACGGTATATAACCCTAACTAATGTTTCTTTCAGCAAAACTTTCTGACACAAGGTAATTATAACAAATATTCATGGCATTACATATAACGGGGAAAGGGAGGGACCATCGGGGCACCCAAGTAAAACGATTTTGATAGGGAGCATGGGACTCCCTATTGTTAAAATTTCGCGGAACGAGGATGGGCTCTTTGACCCCATTTATTGGGTTCATTCTGTCATTCGAGGGCTTAATGTTAGTGCTGTGAGTTGCTTTTGGATGGAGATTCTCTTATTCGCGGGTTTCGCGTAAGTGTCTCTACTTACGGGACCGCCCAAACGTTTTTGGCCCTTCACACAGGAGCTCGATGATCACAAACAACAATAGAATCCTGATCAAATCGTTTTTCAGATTATTCCACTGCTTTGGAATGTTACATTGTTATGGTAGATGGTAGTATTACATCATCATCAAAACTTATGCTTGTGTTGGATAGCTTAGAACCAATTGGTTGATGGCATCTATTCTTGGGCATGTTTTCAATCGATAAAGCAAAACAGAAGGAAGAGGGCATATATGTATTGACATGGCATTAAAAAGAGTTGACATACGGCAACGTTGCGAATGAGCTGAATCATGATCTCTCACTACTGGAACCATCGATCAATTGATGGGGGTAAGTGACTACACGAGATTACCCATCCTCTCTCACCAAGCCTAGTGGTTGTTTTCTTTGTGTTTTGTGCAGGAATTAACAAATTGTGTGAATGGATTTTTCCTTTAAATGATACTTTAAGACATCAAAAACTTCAATCCAGTCAGTCTGGTATCAATTTCAGTCGACGCCGTTGGGATTTTCTGAGACAAAAAATCTCTGATCACACCTCTCTTCGGAGGGATGTGAAGTCGTTGGTCGCGGCCCATGTGTTGATGCGTTCGATATGTAGGGTCCATGTCGTCTCCCTAACGTGACGAACCAGATTCAGGCTGAAAGTTACGTTAATACGAAACAAAACAGCAACTTCAAGTACGAATTCGTCACTCAACCATCAATATTTGAATCATTGTCTTTATCATCGATTATCTTTACAATTTATTATTGATGGAGCCAAGCTGACGAATGCTTCAAAAGTAAGTGACACTGGCCAAATAAGCATCGGTTAGCCGGAAAATCAATTAACACCTTAAAAACGACATCCCTAGTATTGCCACACAACGTTCTAATCGCTGATTCTTGAGCTCGCGTTGGTTCAGTACTGATCTGTGCCAGTTCTGCATCAACATTCAAAAGTCTTCTCTAAGTTCGTAACGCCTTATTTCGAAAGTTAAAACGGTCCTCCTGGCACATGTCCCTGATATTCAAGTTTAAAATGACAAATTTCCATACACTAATTGCACTACAGCGGCAGCGGAAAGGGCATTTCGAAAACTAAATTGGTAGCAAGGAATAAACTTATTGTGAAAGCAATAAGCTTAAAATGTTATGAAAGAAGAAGTGTAATTTCTTGAGCACTAAACATTATTATCATATCTATGCTACCTCATAGATTTCATACCAAACTAGAACAGTTATTGCCAATCTGTACTGTAGCAAGTTAAATATCCCATAATCAATCCTGAAGCAGGAACTATCAAGCATATATCTAAAATCTATCGATCTATTTAAACCATCATTGGTTTAAATAATTTAAATTGCATATTAAAATTATCTCCGATTGTCCTATTGCCATGGATTCACCAGCTATTTAATTTGAATAGTAGCAACTAAATCCAGCTTCTATTGCCACCCTGTTCTATGCATCCCATTTTAAAATCATCAACCATATCTCCATCGGGATCGCATTAATTACCCCATTCGTCCAAATCGCAATTCCAAACCCATCAAAGTGAAAACCAGTTTCCTTTTTATGAAATCAATCATCACCGTGGACAGGCAATTTTATCATCTTCAAGCATCAACCCCAAATTGGATGATCTCTCCAGCTCCAACGAAACCAATCGTTAAACATTCAAATTTTGATTTCTGTCGGTTACGGTTTTATTGCAGAGCACCGAGTAACCTAAAGATCAATCGCTCGGATGTCCATTCCATGACCTGGAGAGACACAGTTTTGCACGATAAGATCGGTTCGGTAGTTTGGTCGCTCTAGGATTTTATGTGCATTTTTTTTCTGTCAATTTCTTCTGTTTTGCCTGATCATAAATTTGTCAAACGATGAACTTTGCCTTTTACTGAGATGAGATCTCCGGGAGAAGAAATAAATACCACGCGCTCAAGCTGGGAACGAAATAAATGCCACGTAGTTCGTCCTTTGGGGTAATGTTTGGTTTTTCTGGGAACGATCCTGGCGGCATCAGCTGCCGAATCTCCAATCTGGCTAGTTAATTGTGAAACGTTCCTAAACCAGTTTAGTCGTTTTATGAATGAGTCAGAATATCGCGTGCTTTATCATTTTCCTTTTGCGAAGAAGAAGTTTAGCAAAGCAATGGCAGATTAGAGGATCGCTGTTACTGCGGGCACGTTGTTCTTATAGGTATCTGACTGGTATTGAAATCATGCTGATTGACAGCGTTTTTGCCAAATTTTAAGACGTAAATATTGACAAGGTGTCTATGGAAAAATGCTTTGAAAACATTAGAATAATACCGATCTCATGCTCATATTCTTTGCTTCTCGACTTCCTACCAATCTTTCAAACGTTGCGTCTTGTTTTCGGATTTGTGATGTAGACGGCACCGATTTACATACATAGAAGGGATTATCATGGTCGCCACCTACATTTCAAAACGTGAAGCAGCATCACACAGTGGACTGAAAATTCCTCAAAGCTTACAGAGTGCCTTTATGGTGGGCCTTCATGTTAGTTGATAAAATAATTGATACGTGAGAGTCATGATGTATAATTAATTGCTTGCTATGAGGTAGGATGTTTAAACTACTGTAATTGATACACACTACTGAAATGTCATGTACATTTTTGTCTCCTGAGGACCGGCACATGCAAGAGTCCTTTAACACAAAAGAACGAGTTGAAAGAGATGAGAAAATAAAATCAATCAAACACATATTTCATCGAATTGCGTATGTGTCAGTTTCAGGAGACATAATTTTACACGAAATTTTTGCTTACGTAGTTTTGACGGGTTTAAATTTCATTTTGACGAGTCTTAATTTCATTTCGACGAATCTTGATTGCATTTTGCATGATCTTAATTTCGTTTTGACGACTCTTAAACTCAGAAACTTAAAACCCGTCAAAACTATACAATCTTGAAGAAACTAAAGACTTTCCAAACACCCGGCAAGCGCTAACCAGAAGGTTAATACCTCCGATTGCATTAGTACCTGTCAAACGCATCTTGTTTAGAAGGAGATATGCGCAAAATAGTTTAACGTTAGCATGTGTTCAAAGAAGAAGGGTGCATTTACCCTTTGCCGTTATAAGATGTGGATTTCGATGAGCATTTACTTAGATTTTACTACTTGACTACGATGCTGTTTGTTTGTTGAAGATAGTTATTACTTGTTTGTGTACAGACGCTTGAAGGCGTTTTACTGAAATATTTACCTTCGGGATTAGACAACGGAGGGAATTATTTTTATACGAAGAAATAATGTTAAGATCGTCTCAATTCTTCTTTTACTGGTGTACAATTTCGATCCGAGGTGAGTCGAAGTCCCCGATTGTTTCAACGCATCTTCAAACGTTCTTTATCGGTTCTGCCAAAGCCGGGGATGATATCCCTGATAAGTTGAATGATGCTTTGCAGAATGCTGTATTACCTTTCATGCTGAGGCAGTTAAGGCTAGCCATCACGACTAGAAGAGTTTGAGAAAATACAACAAGAGCTAGAATTGCCGTCCCACCGTTTCGTGAAACTTACTCCTCACATCAAGGTGATTATCTCTGCAAGAAACAACAGAAATAATTATTGAACAGTGGCCTGCACTTGTTAATTATTTCCCTGTTCATATTCCCAAGAAACGTGTCCCGATAACGAAGACTACGTCGTATTCAAGAATAGTAAGATAACCCGAGTATGAAAGCGGAGGTGTTATTCGTGATATCGAGTGCTGGCATTTTCACTCGATTTACAGGTCAGTACTGTTATTTTACCATCCACTGGTGTTAGTTTGCGAGGGTGGTTAGGCTGAAACTGAGTTTGGAAAAAAAACCGTGATGGGTAGAATCACCTTTGGTCAACAAAATCGTTTCGAACAGGCTTAAATACAATACCGTGGACCCCCGTCAGTTTGAAAAGCTAAAATTGAAAAGTTCAAAGTGAATGTCTGTAACTAGTTTCAGTACAGTAGTGCCTAAAGTGATTTTGCACATTTGTGCAGTTGAGCGCCGAATATTTGCAATTATAGCTGTTCAAACTAACCGGGGGTCACAATATGACATGGTATGTATTGGAAACTAAACTATGTGAAAGCTGATATGGTTAAGACAAAGTGTTATAAACCCTAGTAATTTTATTCGTCTGTGACATATTGCACAGCACTAAACTTGCAGTTCTAATTCCTGCTTTTTTTTAAATTATAAATTTAATGCATTCATAACTCGAAATGTTTGTTCGTACTATCAACGTACTATCGTGACCAGACTATGCAAATCGTAAGTGTGGCCTGCTGATGCAGTATTATCTCAAGATATATTTGACAATGTTTAGAACTTATTACCTCCCAAACATTTAATTATTGGGGATAAAATAACAACTGGATTGACTAAATGGAAAGACAAGCTCAGCTTCTTGAATAATACTAAAAAACATTATATCGCTTCTTGTAAACATATATTGAACGAATAAGGAATTCGAAATGCTTTCGTAAAGCATAGTCGATGCATAAGTCTATCGAATCGAAAATCTAGTCGTAGTTCTAACGATATTCTGCAAATCGCGAAGTCACTTCCGTTAGAAATCAAAACGGAATTGCCAATGGATGAGTGGAACCTGCTAAAATCAAATGAAACAGATATACACGACAGTGCAAAGGGGAGAATTGAGGACTATTGGAATTAGTTCTTTAGCATGACGACAACTAGAGGTGAAACTAAATATCCGCAGTTGAAATGGCAGCTTTGATGGCATCCCATGGAAATACTGATGCCACGCGAGGATTTTCGAACACGGATAGGAACCATACCGACGATCGATCATCAATTTGTTAGAGAACATTAAATTCGTTGATGGTGATTGAAGTCATTCGGAAATAAGCCGCATCTAGTTCCCATCCCCAAAGAACTGCTCATGATGGCTAACAAAGCATATGCTAATTATAAGCAACATTTGGAGCATCAAAAACTCAATAAGGAGGACGAAAGAGCGTGAGTATGAGCATGATTGACCGCCCGAGGTTGCTACTCCGTTGTTGCCAGATCACCTGTTATTACACAGGGAACCAACAGATCATGCTTGGGACTAACATACATCTTCAATGAGTAAAAACTGGTGATCCCAATCTAAGGCAATACCGGCGCCGGCCTCGCCCGAATGCAGGTCAAGTAGGGAATGGGTAGGAATATGTTGACTTGATACTCGCTTTAGTGGAAGCCGCGGAATCCACTGCACTTCCACGAGAAATCACTGGGATTTTGGATAGCAGGATTGGTTGGCAGCAGGGTTCGTTTTGGTTAACGATAAGCTGTCAAGTGTAATAAGTACCGATTTCCGATTTGAACCGATTTAAACCATCAGTAAGGATGCTGTTGGGGCCACTCACTAAGTGTGATTGTGGTTTTTCATTGGGAAAACAAGTGCTATTTAATAGTGCTGAAAAGCTGATTTTGACCGGTACAGTACAGTAAGGATGCTATTGGGGCCACTCACAAAGTGTGATTGTGGTTTTTCATTGGGAAACTAGGAGATGTTTTATAATGCTGGAAAGCCGATTTGGACCGATTTAAACCAACAGTAAAGATGCTGGGGGCCACTCACAGAGTGTGATAGTGGTATTTCATTAGGAAAACAAGGTAGTTCATCTCAACGCTTGAGTACCAACTTGGACCGATCTACACCAACAGTCCGGATGCCGCTGGAGTCCCTTACAAAATGGGACAGTGGTTTATTTGTGATAGGGTGGCCCGACGAGTATGGCGAACGAATAATTTGAATCACAATTAATTGTGTACCTCACCACCGACCGATCTTACCCGGCGAACCACGACTTCTAATGGTCATTTGATCACTCGCGCAACGAACAATAGGCAACCGAAACAATAGACAAAACGCTACGCCCGATAACAAATTATTGCGGAACAAAGTATCGACACAACCCTTTCAACCGAGTCAACCGATGGTCGACGTAAACCTATTAAAAGTAAATTTTATTAATATAGTTACAATGGGTAACAATTACCTGTCGTGCTCCACGCTCTTGAAAGCACTTAATACCTCACGAGTCGCCTGTACTCAACTCCGCATGTGTCCGTCTAGTTTCCGGTACATTCATTCATCTTTATGCGTAACTTTAAAGGTTTTGAGTAATAGATAAATATTAGATATTGTCTTCAAAATTTGGTAGAAACAAATTATTTGTTGCCTGAAAAGAAACAAAATTAAGAACAAAGATATAAGTAGAATCCTTGTAGTCCCCCGGATGTTTGAAGAGCTTAGCCATTTCTATGAAAAGACACTAAGAGTTATTGTTGCGGGCTGTCGATGGTTGGTGATAACTATGTGTTGAACACTATTGGCTGAAATGAGCATTGAAAGAGAATAGTAAGAACATTTCATTGAATAAATGACTATAATACTAAGTTGTTTATTAAGCTGAAGCCCATTCGAGCCATATCTGATGTACTCAGTCGGCTGTTCGACTTACGAAAGACATTCCCACAGTCTAACATGTAAGTGAGCGGAATGTTACAACTTGGAAAAATGGTAAAAGAAATCGATGAATCAACCCTCTCAGATTTATCGCTAATATGCTTTTATGATAAATTTACAAGCTCATAACTGCATGCTAGTTTGTGATTTTAAAAATGTCCAGATTCATTAACAAAAAGTCCGGGCACCGATGCAGCACGGTATCCGAACTTTGGATTTGGAAACCTGTGTCGCTTAACAAATCCTCAAACAAATGTGCAAAAGCACGTTGGCCAATATTTAGTGTCAACCAGTGGGTACGTGTGCTCTACTCCAAGTTCCCCTTCTTGCAAACACACCTACAGTTCAATTTACCCATTGAGTAGGACACATCACAATAGAAAATATTGTGATGGAGCACGGACGTTAGGTTACTAGATGTATGAAAAATACTCTATAACCTATTTAGGATTATATCTGAAAAATCCAAATTTGGCCAACACCCACCAATTCAATAAGGAGAACGAAAGAGAAGAAAAACGTAAGGAGCTAGCAAGGAAGTAAGAGCAAAATTAATAACTTAAAATCGTCGATAGAATAGAAAGAAGAGGAGTTAAAGACTCTTCGCAAGGAAGAGAACGAAAAACGTGGAATGCTGATAAGTACGTTCTAATAAATGTGTTGATCATAGTACCCGATTTTTTTATACTGTCAGATTGTTTATGGAAGCAAACAAGCGCCTCAAAAAAGCCATCAAGAACCATAATATGGCGGTAGAGTAGCTGGCTCAAGCAATTGAGGGAGCACCAACGGTGCAACACCACCAACCCACAAAAAAAAAAAACAGCCCCCCATCATCAAAAAAAAAAAAGAAAAAAAAAAAGAGTTTTTTCACCAGTTTTTTTTTTAAAAAAACAAAAAAAAAACAAACACCCCAAAAAAACACTTTTTATTATTTTTTAAGCATCCCAAAGTCACTATTTGGTCACTTTTTTATTGCTTCTAAGCAGAGCTTTAAAATCTCACATTCAATTCTCAAAATGCACCCTGACTGAAACAATATATTTTTCATCACATGCTGCCTCTAGCGAACATGAAGTTAACACAAATTTGCCTGCATGAATCTGTAGTGCAAGGTGAATCATCTGGTTTTTTGCTGCTTTACTTTCATCATTCATTCGTTCCAGAAAGCAGTGAATGTGAATAAGCGCAAATAACTCATTCAATTTCAACGTTCTACCGTGAAGAAGAAAGAACAGTCCTTCATTTGAAGAATTGATGAAGTGACAAAACCAACGTATTTTGCTTGCACGTATTTGCAGCAACTTCTTGAATCGATCCTGCAAAATGCCTTTTCCCGATCTCGAACCACAAACACTGTAGCGATTTCGGCCATAGATCGTTTGCTACAGCTTCGTCTTTTGTATTTCCTTGTCTTCTACCATGTTCGGGTATAATTGAAAAAAAAAAAAGTCCTGCAGCAGACAAATTCACTCACGAACCCGAAAATGAATGACTGGATACCAGAACATTCAGTCAAGCAATCAAAACTTCTTGACGCTTGAATAGCCAGATCAGTGCTTTGCTGTGGTGTGAATGAGTTGTGTAGAACACAGGGACAATGGAATGACTGAACACGGCAAAACAAGTCGACAAGCATGTGTTGTTTGACTGATAGAACGAAATGAAGATAGAGAAAATAGTGCACACTGAATATTTTTTTTACTCGTCGTTCACGACGGCAGTCAATTTTTTCGAGCTCTGCTTCTAAGTCACTATTTGGTCACTATTTTCGATATTTTGGTCACTAAAGTCACTATTATTACAACAGATAACGACTACCAGCCCTGTGAAAGACAACGAGAGGGTAATATGCGGCTCATCTGCATCCTTGTCATATGTCCCTTCTTTTCATTACAGATTTGTTCTCTCGTTAGTTTTTTTTACCACGAAAATTTCCTCTAAAATACCATCAATTTACGTATACTCGAAAGTTGCCAAAAGTTTAAAATTTTCCCTCAAGCACTCGAGAGAAGGATGAGATTGAGAATCTAAAAGAATCTTACAGAACCAAAAGAAACTGAAAATGGATTACGATGGGGACAAAATATAATACGAATACAAATTTAGGATTTATTAAGGTGACGATAAACTTGGCATTGAGAATCAATTGTGTAATTTATCATACTAGTATAGAATGATGAGTACTAAGCAATAGTAGAGTTGTAGTAGAATTATTTTTTTATGCAAGTATTTAGATTCTATAGGGCCTGAAACAATTTCCTGGTTAGGATTGACCCCATGAACGATGGGGTCATTTCATTGAGGACATATCGAGTTGTGAACTTGAAATCTGGTGTATTGAATTAATTAGGAGTTTTTGAACTTATTGGCGAGTTTTGTATCTCTTGAGACTTCATCATTTATTTTCATTTTTTAGTTAGTCATCAATTAAAATAAACTTTAAACATGTCGAGAATCATTGCCTGTTTGCCTTATCAATTCAAATGCGGTTCAATCATAAATAAGTTGATTACTATAGATATGGTTCTATGGTTTCGATAAGTTGTGAGAGTGCATCTACGAGCTGAAAGTAAAAAAAAAAGGATCCCACAAGACGATATACTCTAATAATACTAATTTCTAAGTTATAGAGCCAAACCCAATTCAAATGTATGAGTAATACTCTGAAAATTCTCCAATATCTTTTGCGGATAGTATGCGGAAAATCTATTGATTTTCACCCAGCTCCTGCAAAATGAATCAAATTATTCCCAAAAAGTCGTACAACTCTGCTAAGGATTCTGATTTTCCTTTCATTATCCTAATTCCGTCGTTCATAATACCCACAACATCACACGGACGGCCGACCGTGGGTGATTGCAGATCGACTTGGCTTTGGCAAACACCAGTCAAGCTCATAAAATATTGTCATCGGAAATTTATGCAAATTGTGGTGAACTTTTTCTAATTTCAATACCGGTCCGGAACCAATCCAAGCGGAGAATAACGATCCCACTAAGAACTTGTTATATCACAACGGTGGTCTAATCGGGAACTCAGGTGTTCTTGCAACGTTTGCATACGACAAGAACAAGGCGCAGAAGAAGTCCTGGATGATGAGCAAGCGAAGGCTCTGGGTTGAGGGATATATAAAGATGCAGACAACTTGTCTCGGTCAGTTCACTTCGAATTCGGCACTGATTCGTCCAGACTTGTCCTAGTTGATCCCGGCACACATCCAACCAATTTCAAAATGAAATTTCTGGTAAGTTACAATAGCACTGGTTGAGTCCATGCACTTCAAGTATCCTTGTGTCCACAGATCGTCTTGGCCCTTCTCGTTGCCGTCGCATCGGCTCGACCGGATGTGATGGTTAAGAACCAGGAGCTGGATATCAGTCCCGATGGCACATTCAAGCACAACTATGAACTCGATGATGGAACTATGGTCCGTGCAGAAGGAGATGCCAACAATGTTAACGGATTCTACAAATACAAGTCCCCGGAAGGAGAAAATGTCGAGATCACCTACGTTGCCGATGCCTACGGATATCACCCACAAGGTCCCCAGGTTCCAGCCCAGCTGGCCAAAGTTCTGAGCTTCATCCGCTCCAACAGCAAGCCGTAATAAAATCTGATGTGCAAGCATAACCGCATTACTTTCATTTTACAGTGTACATCATAGATATAATTCTTCTAGGACTCGTCGTTTGATTTAATTGCCGCTCCTTCTCGCACATTTGCTGTATGAATCTATTTTCGATTGCGGGATTGCGCCCTAGTAGAGTCATGTCTATAGTGATGATGATGAAGAGATACACTCACACAGCACGCTTCCCCTCGTTAGCAATCATACTTCTCTCGGTTTGGTTGCTATGAATCGTCTCTAAACGACGTCCGCCCGTCTGCATGCCATGCCATCTTCCACTTCCAATGATCTTGATCCCACCCAGAGCAGAAGTACACATGAGATGCCGGGCTGGGGGCATAAACACCCATTTAGACTAATTAATGATTTCTTCAACAATTTTTTCCCATCATCCTCTGAACGCCTAACTTATGATGGATACAGTATTTATTTGTATTGCCCTAACTACCATATAATTTCCCTTCGGTTCAAAAGCGCTTGCATTTAAATGAGCAAGAAGCCGAGAGGAGAGCGCGTGTGTGTGTGCCGAAAGTGGTCCCCGAAGGAGCATATAATAACCCGAGCTGTGAGCTGCTGTGATGGAATGGAAAAGTGATGAGGGGAGTGCGAACGAGAACGAAAATGTCTAATCCTCCGGGAGAGAAAACGAGAGAGAGAGAGAGGGAAAAGAGAATACCAAGAGTCGCAGCAAACAAGTGAATTAAAGCATCATCATCAAAAGGCATAACCCCAGCACAACACAACACAACATCCATCCTGTCTGGCCTACCTTCGTCCGCCTGTCTTTCTCTCGCTGTGTGTTATTGCCTGCCACTGATGCTGTATGAAATGTGTACTAACTAGCGAGCGACGTACACTCCGTCCTGCTGGCGATGATGACGGCCGTCGCACCGCGCTGGTCCCACCCTGATACTGCTACTGCCTGCCACACAGAAGTAGGGACTAACTAGCTCGGTGGCGCGCGCGGTCGTGGTAATCGCATATAATAGAATATGTAGCAGAGATCACCAGAAGCGCTTGTACCAAAACGATGTTTCGGGGTCGGCGAGTGGAGATAAAGGAAATTTATGTGCGAACGTTGGGTGGTTCCGTGTTTAATTTTCAACCTTGTTAGTATTGGAATTTTTGTATGATTAACAATTTTATTTAATGGTGTCACTTAATCGCAAATTTTTCAAGTGTCATCAACTTCTATTGATATACATTCTTTACACATTTTCCAACCGACGAACAACCCCAGCAACCACTTAAGTAGAGACATTCAAATTAAATCGTTTTTCCAATTTTCTCTCTCCTCTATCATTCATCTTCACTCCATTGCCATCTCTTTCTCGACCCATGCACCCGTTTCGTTCTATTCTGAGCCGTATCCTTCTGCATCCCACCCATCCCATGTCTCACCCACAAGCGTAACGATCTCTTGATTGCCCATGCACCACACAATTTTCATTCACGGTGCCACACACCCACACAGCGATGATGGAAATGCTTGCTGAGTCGGAGCAATAACAGCACCAAACCGCTCAAGATACCATACTGTATGTGATCCCAAACATCCTCGTTGTCTCCTGTAACAACATTCATAATCTGCCACGTGCGCTGGAGCAGGACGGATAATACAAAACCATTTAAACGAGCGCTTGCTTGCTTTGCTAATATATCCTCTTCGCCCTTTCCGTTCCCGTTGCTTCGGAGACCCCTTTCTCCATGGATACTCACCCTAACAAATTAACCTTCCCTACCGCCTCCCGCCCTTCCCAACCAAACGTATGAATTGTGTATCACTCTGATGATGCTATTCGAAAAATGTTGGCAGTCAATCGGGTAGAGCGAGAGCGCGCACATAATAATAATAAAATCATGTGTTTGTAATTCTACGCTCCATTAGTGTCGCCGTTTTGTGTTGTTGCGGGAGTCGATTAACTTTTACTGTTTGTGATGAGTGTTTGTTTCTCCACTCTGCTCTGGCTCGGAGGCCACCGCTCTGCAACCGCCGTCGCCGCCACTGATGGGAGTAGAGCGAAAATCAGAGACAAATGGTTTCAGTTGTAAATTGACATCACTCCGAGCAGCAAAGGCCAAGAACGACTCTTCCTTCGGTTCGTTTTTCGTTCGTGATTTCGGTTCGAAACCTGGCAGTGAGGGAAGAAGCGAGTGAGTTTCAGTTGCTCCTCAACAACGATAATAGCCGATAAATTGACATTGAGTGCTTTCTGGGGTTGTTAGAATTGCTACTGCTGGTGCTGCTGCTGCTGCTGCTGCACTGGAACAAGGCCTCCTCGTTGTCTCCCGCCAAGAGAATATAGCTAGTACTTAGCGCTGAACATAACAAGAAGGTGTGCTGTGCTGCACACAGTTCGTCGTCGGAATCGGAATCGGCGGACTAAAGTGAGTGTACTCGACGAGAGATTTTGTACTTTCTCTCCCACCGGCTAACCTGCCTGCCTTCGTGACCTAACCGCTCGATGTACGCTGTGTTTATTTCAATTATATTTCTCGAGTTTTGAAGTCGTGTTATTCTTGTTCATCCTGTGCCGGGTCGCTGCTGCCAAATAGCCACCACCGGCATCCTCTTAGCACTACCACCCACCGCGCGTTCCTTGCTTTGCACCCGTTCGCGCGCTCGCGTTCGACCATCGTCATCATCATCATCATCGTCATCGTCGTCGTCGTCGTACGTCTAATTGAGTGTGTTCTTTGCTGCCTCCGCGCGGCTGTTGCTGCTGCTGCCCCTTTCTCTGCATATTCCTTCGAAACAAATAGATCACCGGTCGCTACAGCCGTTGGCAGTCGCAAAAGTGGCTAATGTGTTTGCCATGGTGGTGACCCAGTTGCAAGAAGAGAAGAGCTTCTGTGGAGAGTGTTTTTGAATAAGTAATGAGTTTAGGAAATGGATTATTCTCGTCACCGAAATGGGTTCTTGCCGCAAAGATGCGAACGAGGTATGATTCATCTGTATGTTTTGATTGTCCTGAGTATAATTAATAGGATGGGAAGCGTTCTCACCACAAATCATTGTTCATGTGGATCGATTGATAATACTTTTGACATGGATGTGTGTGCTCTGATTAAGTGGTTCTTCCTTCGGAATAAATAAAAGCACTAGAGCATTAAACTTAAGATTCCAGGATCTGCAGTACGAATGAATTGAAGTTTTTCCGTTTTGAGTGTAGAATTCTTTATGATAACATAATCTCATGATTTAGCTTTCTTGGCGTACGTTCACTCAATTTCGTCATAAGTGCCCTCACTTGAAATTGAAAATCTGGTAGGAATTGACAAAACTAAAGGGTGTACCGTTTAAAATCCGCACACCCAAAATTCATTCTCAAAATTTGAGTTGTTACCCGCTTATCGCCAAATTTTCAGGGAGTAAAAAGAAACAATCGAAGTTAGTTTTGGTACATTCATTTAATTTATTTCGCCTTTACATCCAAATTCGCGAACCTTGGCCTTAACCCCAGCCATAAGGTTCTGCCCGACCTCAGAATCGACAGTTTTTTGCATATTAACCCATGCTTTCTTGATTTCCACTACATTCTCCACCACATTAGGTCGTTTTAGAAGATGCTCCATCATAATAGCTCAGTATTTTTTCCATTGAGCGCAGTTCCGGAGTGTCAGATCTTTCGCCATTAAATCGACATCATTCGCCTTAATCCACTCTAGCACGTCCTTCGTGTAGTGGCATGATACTAAATCCGATCAGAAGATTGTCGGACCGTCGTGAGCCTTCAGTAGAGGGAGAAATCGCTTTTGGAGACACTCTTCCAAATACACCTGTCCATTCATGATGCTTGCGTTAACAAAAGGTGTACTCCGCTTTCTGCAAGTTCAAATCGCTTGCTAAATTAAGAACTTCTTGGCGAACTTCGACATCTTCTGTGTCCGGAGGTTCTCGTCACGGTTTGGGGATTTCCGAACCTTAAACGTACGTAGTCCAGCTCGAGTTTCGGTATTCTGCAGGAAAGTCTTGCTTCAATGCAACTTTTTAGCCCCATCTCGAACTGAGGCGTTCAATTTCCGTTTAAAGACCCCAACCACGCGTTTGTGATCGTTCTCGTTGACCTGACGGCTTCGGATCTTCGCTTCCGATCAACAGTCAGACGTTCTTCGAACCGTTTTATGATACCAGACATCGTGGGATTCGCGATTCCTCGACTTTTTCCAACTTTTTCCGATGGCACGATTCGACAGACCCTTATTCTCAAAGTACTCGCGCAAACCTTTTCGCGCCCACACTATTCTTTCGTCGCGATTTTGAAAACTTTTGCGCACCTAATGAAATCAACTCACAGAGTGTAAACAATACGCATTAAACTTTGTCTACGCAAAATTTCAATTAATTTTACCCAACGGATCAAAATTTAGAGCAATTTAAGTGTGTGATGATATGAGGTGATAGGAAGGCGTCCACCAGTGCAGGACTTGCCATGGCGTACAGTTCTTCCTAATGTCAAGATCAAACTGTACATACCTGTTATCCTCAACTATTCCGTTGTATGAAGAGCCAAAAAACGGTGGTGTTGGACCCGTAAGCAGAAGCACTTACACTAAATCCACGGAAAGGATAGAGAATCTCCTTCCAACGAAACGCTCTTATTACAGGACATGTACAGTAAGCAATGCACATTAGGATTTCCGTCTGGTGGTTTGCTAAAAATAGGGTTAGCAATCTCACTGTAGACTGTCGGAAGATAATTAGACCTTCGCTGTTCTCGATCTGATGATTTCCACCAAGGAAGGCATAATTGTCATCCATGACTTGGGCCAGATAACCACGAATCCCTCATCCAGCCTACACTTCATCTGGCACCCTGTATTCCCCCCTCACACTTTATTTTTGAATGTATGTATGTAATTTACGTAGTATAATATATTATATGTATTAACAAAATATACCTGACATCCACTGGATTGTTACTGCATAACAAAAATTAGAAATGTATTAATATCTAATAGTCTTGGAAAAGCTGCAAATCAGAGTAGATCAGTCCAATCAACGAAGATAACATTTCAATGAAAAGATATAAATATTTTTTTTTAGAGTTAACAGACTATTCTATAAGTCGAAGAGAGCAGTTTGAGTGATCGAAGTGCCCGGTTTGATGATTCCTGTAACAAATGAAGTATCTTATCATAATACCACTAAACACAAATATTTAAATACAATTCTACACTGCTTATAATCACTTGTCAGTCTTTAATGAAATAGTAACTGAAGTTCAGAAATAGAATTTTAACACTGTTTCACTGTTAAGCTGAAATGCAGAAAATCAAATTGAGCATTACAATCATTAAATTGTCATGCTGCTCCATGCTCTTAAATGCGAAAGTAATTTGAAATGCAAGGATGATCCCAAAGCGTGCTGAAATTATTATTTAAATGAGAATGGAATATATACCCTGCTTGCACACCCTGCTACCCTGCACCCTGCTACGACAACCAGCGTCTCCATGCTGAAAACTAATTTAGCCATCATTGTTTGTGATGTTGCTTCAAGCTAACATGTGGAGATAAATACTGTGGAAAAACTTATTTATGTGATATAATCACAATGCAACTGACTCTTAGCTTCGAGTCATGACAAAGAATTCCTACTGAGCCCTTGCGGCACGTCAAGCCAGCGTTCAGCGCAAGGGAGTAAGAGCCACGTTCAGCGCAAGGGAGTAAGAGCAATTTGGGTGTGTGTGGATTTTCAATGGTACACTCTTTATGAATAACCAATATCGACTTTAAGGGATTTTCTTTATTATCGGACAAAATTGGTGTCAGATTTTTATGGATTTTTTTCCACGAATAGAGTTTATAGAATTCTAAACTTCGGTGATTGTCAACATGTGAGGACATAGGCCGACGTAAAATAAAGATTAAAAAGAATTCTAAACTATAAAATAAAATAAATGTTTAAAAACAGGGTTATCAGTGTTCCTGGAAAACAATAGTTGTAATTTTTTGGTTCCCCCAAACATCATCTATTTAAAAAAAATCATAACGCTTGAATGGAGCATACACTGTCTTTTTTTTGTAAATTAGCTTTCTCGTACTCATGGATTTTGTACATAGAACAACAAATGTTTCATTAATTGAATGAAACATTCACATTGCTTGTTATCTGGTGAAATGCTATCATTACACGTTTCTGTACAATGCACGAAATGAATTTCGGAAGTTTCGAAGAATTTCAAAATCAGGCAGATCTGGCTTTTTATACCACAATGCAAAAAAAAACCCGTTGCCGACTATTTAGGGACAAAGAAGGTGTCTTAATTTGGTACCAAGAAGTATTTGGTTTGGCAGTTCAAATGGTCAAGAAGTTCAAATGTAGTTGTGGTTGAAAATCCAAAAGTTTCGTCTCTATCGGCACTATCAACAAGGATATTTATTTTCTTTCTTATCGAAATTCTCAGCCTCGGGCTGGTTCATCTCCGTCGTAGTCAATCGAATACCTCTTTTGGGTATTTTTATAACTTGCCCGTGGATAAAATTCGAACTCGTGACTACGCCGGGGTCGTCCCCTTCATCAAGGATGTGTACGAGAAAGAATGTATGCAAAAGCGTTTGCTCCCGTTTATAAGAAGCCACGGTTCTCCAGCTCTGTTTCAGTCTGATTTGGCCTCTTGTTACAAAATCCAGCTTGGAATGGTATAAGGCAAAAGAGGTTTAATACTTACCAAATATGGCCAATCCGCCTAACTGTCCAGAACTTCGCCCGATAGAAAAATACTGGGCTCCAGGCTAAGCCGAAATTCAACTAAAAAGAAAGCACGTGGGATCGACGATTTCAAGAGAAGATGGAGAACCGCCATCGCTAGCGTATCTGAGAATATTGTACGGCATCTGTACCACAGACAATTCGAGAACTGTTGTGTAAGAAGGATTAACATCGCAATCAACTGTTTTTAATGTATATATAGCTCTATTATACTGAAATAAACAATCGGTTTTGTGTCTAGATTTTGTTTGCTGACATTATCTTAGTGTCTGAAATTTAACATCGACAGGCATTAATAGATTTTCAACATGGTTTATCTAATTATTTGATGCTTAAAATTGTGAGATAATCAGCTGTTATGGAACGAATTCAAATTGATGAGTGTCGAAATTCTAAAGATATGGTAGAACTTACATACTTTTTGTAAATATTTTATACTAACAATAATTAAAAATTTAAATTCAATTCTAACTCATTACCTCATAGCCCTCTCGAAGATCATGGTTGTCACCTTGTCGTAGGTGCACAGAAACAAAAGCGTTCACGAAAATGAAAACGGACCGTGAACTAGTTCACGTTTTCAGGATTTTTACCTAAAAACGTGATTTAGTTCATGATTACGTGATTCAGTTCACGGTGTATTTTTGCTTGTTCTCGAATTCATGACTGCAGTTCACGGATCCGGGCACGGATTTTTTTCCGTGTGAGAGGGCTAATCTCATGCAAAAGGCCAGCATGGGAGACCAAGAACATGATCAGCAGTGATAGTATCACACTATGCTCTCTTTAAATTGCCACGTCGTAGTACGTTTATTTGAAGGCACTGAAACAGGTGCGATACTGGCGGGTTTAACCGCAATTCACTCTTAGACGAAGCTAGGAACAATCTACATATACCTGATATCAAATAATTTAGGTAAACGACAAAAAGTTCCCTTTTCATTTGCTTGACAGTTTTTTTTTTTCATTGTTGCTTATTCTCTAATTGTCATTGATTAAACATCAAAATACAGTTGGTATCATTAATAATCTTATTGTTCGCTTCATTATTGAAAAGGGTGAGTGTTTTGATCATGATAGTGAGCAACTAATAATAAGTCCTGAATAATAAGTATACGACAGCCGTGATCAAAGCACTGACTCTAACAACATATTATTAAGCTAGGGATCAGACCTCTTGAACGGAACAAAGGTCATCGAAAAATGTTACTTAGGAGAAATGCTGAAAAGAGTAGGACGCGGAGGGTCCGCTTAGGGAGGTGATTAGCCTTGATGCCATAGAACAATTCTTCTCTATATCGGTTAGCTTTGCATTAATAGTCTCTTGATTGAAAGTCATCCCTCTCGTGCTGTAAACATGCATGTTAGATTAGGAATTTGACCAATAGTGAATGTATCAGAAATTCTAGTCATTTTTTAACTGCCACGTTGTAGAACGTTTATATAAAGGCACTGACATAAGTGTGATACTGGCGAGTTATGCAATTCACTCTTAGACTTGTTACCTTCAATCGAAGGAAAAGACTTAAAGTACACTTTTCGTGGCAATTTGTGTTGTAGTTCATCCATTTGTTGTATGGAATGAATAATCAAAATATCTGGTTTACTAATTTTCTAATAACTGAATGTAATTGCACTATTTTCGAGGGAGGTGAATGTTATGATCAGGGTATCAGACCGATGATGACAAGCATGTGTGTTCGAGATGGGACGCGGAGGGTCCGCTTAGGAAACACCATTGGAAGCTGTAAAATTAACCTATCCATGTGGCTTATATCTGTAGCAGTGTTAGAGGCGTCATATACAATAGCATACGGTCGTTGTTTCGTTGACGTTTTGTATAACCTCCTTTTTTGTATAGCTCAAAAACGGCAAATTGGTTGTAATCGGTTGTAATGCGAGGCAATGAGATTTTACCCTTCATATCACACTTCAAATCAATAGAAGGGATAAACAAATGAAAAATAAACCCGCTGGATAGCAGGTAGACAAGTTCTTTTCAATGTTTCAAATTAGCTCTTATATGAAATGTATTTAAATTTGGGATGGCAGGTAGATCACAAGCTGTAGGGTAGGCTGTAATTTAGGGTTTAGCCAAGCAATTATTTTTTTTTCTCTTCATGGTTTGTTTAGAGTGACTCAAAATTTCTCCATACACCAAATACAATTTTTGTTCTTTTTCTTCACCTTTCATGCTAACCTTGGTCTGCATGCGGTTTTACAATGATGGTTGCATGGACGCGAGCGGTTGTGGAATTCAAGCAGCTGTTCAGCCAGCGCACATGAGACTTGGTTATAAATAAATACAATTTAATCCAGGAATCAAATTGAAATACAGTATCTATCAAACACAATAACAGACTATAATCACGTACACATTATTATGAATAAGACAAGACAAGAAATACACAGTACACCGACGAAAACTCAACATGGACAAGAACATACACAATACATGAAAGCGAATCAATTTTATTAAAACTATTTGAATCATCACGATAAAAACAGTGACCAAATGGGCACCATAGCCTAGGAACGTCTGTGTGTTGATTTAAAATAGAGGCTCATAGTAGCGAATTTTACCAATAAAAGGGTCCAGTGCAGATTAAAAGTAAGGGCCTGCTACCACTGTGACACCTACAAAAAAAAAAAAAAAAAAAATTCTAACTCATTACCTCATAGAGGTTATCTGGCTGTCAAAACTTACTTTTATTGCATTGCGTTATCGCTAATAATGTTTCTTGAATTACAATTCACGTTTACGTTATTTTTTAAAATTACAATTTATGTTAGATGAAATTGTATCCCTTGATTAATTCTACAACTTTGTCCAACATGGCATTCCTCCTACTATTTTATCAGAAGGACTTTATTCAAATGAATATGGATTTCAAATGGTGAGTTGACAACTTCAAAGGAGGGTGCGACCTACCTCTGGTCCTCACAAGTCATATGATCACAAAAAGACTGCCAGCTGAAACATGGAGACGCTGGTTGGCGTAGCCTGGGCAATGTTGTCAATTCGACATTACCGAAGTGAGGGGGTGCGAAAATTTACATTCAATTTATAATTTCAGCCCGGTTTGGAATCATCTTTGGGTTCCATACTATTTACCTTATGAGCATGAAGCAACATTATTATCGTTAAAGGCTGAATTTGTTTCTAATTATTTCAGCATAACGTTTACATTAGATGTCTTTGGACTAACGGATGTCAGATATGCTGTGTACATTAATATATTATGTTCTCTTATTATTATCATTATTATTACTGTGGATACAAACATTAATCTTACTACATATTAACGGTTAATACTACAGTAGCTGCAAAAGAAGAAGTCTATTGATGAGAGGATGACCAGCTTAGTTACAGATATTCATTCTTTTATCGTTAACTGTCGTGCTCATATTAATATCTTATTACGTCAATATATTATTTTATGTTGAGATATGAAATGAAAGTATATTATTAAATTTAAATTAATTTTATTACTTAAAATCATTGTAGTATCTACGAGATCCACTACAAATGATTAGTGCGAAGCAAGGAAACGTAACAGCATATCGAAATTTAAGATATACTATTCTTTTAAATATGATATATTATTTCAGGTCATCCATGGAATTACCAAGTTTTGTAAAATAATTTTAAATTCAATTTTTTTTCTTCTCATGGCTATGATATATTGTCTAAATGTTCAGGCTCATATTGGTTGCGCAAGTTATTCTACAATTGCAGCAGGACAACAATCTGCAGATATGTAAATGAAAATAGAATTGGTTTCAGTTCATTTTATAATTTCCCTTCACTGTATTATGTATATTAGTTTGTATGACAATATCAATATACAATTGATTTTATTTTTATCATTACCATAACCATTTTTATCATTACTTTTGTTTACGTGATTTATATAGTAGCACAAACATAATTTTATTATTTTCACTTCATAGGTATGGATTATTTTGTCTTATATGTCCAATGATCATTTTAATCCTTTCTTCTTCCTCTTATGATTTAGAAGTATCTAGTGCCTTGAATACAAGAAGCTGCAACTGAATCTGCGGCAGAAATAAGTACTTATTACCTAAAGCTCATTTAGGCTTCCTTGTTCAATTATTATTTCTCTGAACAGGCTCGGCTGTTGGAGTTAGTAATTTTATCAATTTTAACATGTATTGAGCATCATTTTGATATCAACAGTTACCACAGAGTACGTCGGATATTATTCTGTTAAAAGATCCTAATGCATATTATTACTCCATAGAACCAGCAGAAAGGATATCACTATTTTGGAAATTTCTACATGCAAGGTGTACAATTCTAAAACATTATCCAGCCCAGGCTACCCATTTTGCTGTATAAAATTACTTACACTTTATAAATACTTATTTCCTTATTATGTTGTTTATTTGATATATATTGCATGAACCTTATTATAAATCATTGATTTAAAACATTCAAATACTGGGATGTGAGGGTGCACCAAGGCATCATTGAAGTTGCAATTGGACAATGGAGTGGACAGCCAACCGGGTCTAGGAGGGGATGTGTCTTTGATTTATGATTGTTACATTCCACTCCAACAGTTGTAATGAATTTGACGCACCTTTCTCAAACAAACCATCTAGTGGAAAGCTTAACTGAATTGCGTATTTTGTTATTCGTTTTATCGGATCATATTGCTGGAAGGAGATTCTTTTATTCCCGCAGGTTTCGCGTAAGTGTGTCTGCTTACGGGCTTGCCCAACCCTTTTTGGCCCTGCATACAGCAGTATGTTGAATTTAGAACGGTAACAAAGCATGATCTCTCTGTTAAGTGGAACCGCATGTAGGGCAAGGCCCACGCTAGGATGGTGGCTTCCTATATACATACATACATACAGGACTATATTGAAATGAATATTACTGTTCGAATAATAATCAATTGTGAATATCATTTGAATATTCCGATAATACGCTCTCATTCCTTCGATGTTAAAGCTGAAGCAATACATTGAGAGCCAACTTTATGGAAATAATCAATTACCTCCATTTCATCTTGCATTATATTTTGCAAATTAGCTTCTGGAACGAGTAATCAACATATAAAACGAATTGAGTTGAAAAGACTATTGCACTAACAATTATACGCTTATGCTCCAGGGCAGTTGAATGCATTTCTCACCCTAAAAGGCATTATACTGTAGCAGGAATCGAACCTTTGATCACCGGAAATGGAAGAAACGGCATTTAACCGATCATGCTATAAAACCCCTATTACTTCCCAAATTTGTTAAACTTTATAAACTGTCCAGTATCTCGTATATTGATGAATTTTCTTTCACGGAGAGAAAATAAGTTTAAAATAACAACTAGAATTAAATAAATTCTCAGAATATGGTTATTCATATTAACAGGTAACTAACGTTATGAGCATGAATATCCTCTGTTATGTGTGGGATTCCCTATGTCTATGTGACATTTATGCTCATTACGACAGTTCAGGTTAGACAGTTAGAAAGCTGCATTCAAAATTTCTTCTTATTTTCTAGTTTGAGTTTTTGCATTGATATTCGAAATAGTTGCAAGTTTCTACAAATAAAAAAGACAAAGTATCTGAATTATAATTGTTCTTTCTATAAAAAAAAGTCTTATTTTTACAGTGTATTGTTTTAAAGTCTTTTCATATCTTTACAATTCGTTCTCTAAAAGTTCTTTTCTACAATCAAATGATTTTGAATTACAATTTTTTGAAAAATAAAAGTGTTTCAAAGTGAACTCTTTGATAATTTTTTTTATATTTCGGACATGGAAAATGCTTAGTCTATTACACTGCCGGAAATATGTATAAAGACATGCGGTAACTGGGCAAATTTTCTTTAATGAATAATTATTTGAAATAGATAATATTGTTTAAACACTATTATTTGTGAAAAATAGTTTGTTTCTTAGTTTCTATACCTCGATAAAATAATGATTGCATTTTATGATCTTTTGGTTTGGAACTTAATATAAAGACAAGTTTGCTTTTTTTAAACAAAAGACATTTTATTGATGTTCGTCTGACTAATAAAGGTCCTTAGTAATGTGTAGCATTGCCTTTGCTCATTATAACTTCTTCCAATCGTCGACGCATAGAAGTTGTAAAGTTCTTCAATATATTCAGTTTCTGATATTGGGTTAGATCCTGTTTTTCGAGAAGAGCTGTTATTGAATCCGTGGTTGATATCACTTGGCCAGGATGACTCGTGAGAAGATACTTGATTAATGAGTATGAATTTATAATTATCGATAGCGTTTTTATTTTTATTTTGAGATGAACCGGTAATTTCTGCCCATCCCAGCAGCAACACCAACATGTATGAGAAGCAAAAATAAGCTGGCCTTCACGAAATTCACTTCTTGCATCGTACAGAAAGGTGTAATTTCACCATGTGACAAGCAATATGAATGTTTCATACAATTTACGAGACATTTGTGCTATGTACAAAATCCATGCTTACGAAACGAGTGAAAGCTAATTACGAACATAAATTTTCAGTGTAGAATTTTTAACCGAACTCCCCTGAGAATCTTGCTCAATATAAAAAAAAAATTAAACAACATGAGCACGTAACAATCCATGCTAAAATTTGCTCAAAATCCTGAGAAAGATTTAAAGAAAAATTCCATAAAAGATTCTCCCTTGAACTTTTCTATGATGTCCTGAGCAGGGATCAACACCGCGCTCTCTCCTTTTCCTTATTTTCACTCTCATAGGATTGCGTGAGGGCAAGGGAGAGGTAAGTGAAACATACAGTTGATTTATGTAGTTCTATTAGTGAATCACTGAAAGACAACCGCTCCAAATCGATTCACCGAGCAATGATGTCTCCTTCCATCCACTCGCATCCTGAACGCCTTTCTTGCGATCAATGCCGCCGGTTCCGTGCCCCGCACAATCGGCAATCGTCGGTGCAAGCAAGCAACATCAGGCGGAAAACGTTTATCGTCATCCATCCATTGATATAGATATTATTATTGCTTATTATTGCCGTTGATGCTATTAGTGATGGTGCTGATATTGCTGCTATTACCTCTACTGGCTTTGTGGATTTAGCGGAGCCGGGCAGTCAGTACGCGGTAGTAGAAGTGAACCATTTAGCAGCAGCAGCGGCAGCATAGTTAACGACTTTGTGTGCACACTAGGGCAGGGTAACGGTCGGGTGGGTGGGTTGATGGGCGAGCTGAAAGCGTCGATTTAGTATATGGTTATTTCTTACTTTTCCTCACACACGATTTCGATAACGACGATGACGATGATGATTTTCGACGGCACTTTTTGAGTGATCTCTGTTGTGTCGAGCGGGCGTTGAGTCTTTCCAATCCATCTAATGCGCTGCCATGCTGCCCATGTGTATAGTTGTTCATAGGGAGTCAGTCAGTTGATGTTTTTGTGTACACACTCGAAGTTGAAACCGATCGGTTAATGTGAAAGAAGAGGTGTAACGGCGTGAAGGCAGCAGCAGCAGCAGCAGCATCACAGACAGCGAGCAAGGAGCACGGAGCATAAGTTTTCACATCGTTTGTCGCGCGCGCTCTCAGAGTGGGTGATTTTATGATAAATTGGATAATATCTGGTGTACTGTTGTGTGTCGATTATCATCATCATCTGCATCAACGAGCAGCAAGGCAAACGGCGCGCCGCAGTGGTTTGGAACAAAACAGACCATCACCGACGCCTCGTTCAGTATCGAGCCAGTCAACGACGAGTGGAGTGGTGCCTGCCAACCCGCGTTTTATGATGCTCAGTGACACTTTATTATTTAGCGAGCGGAAAGCAGGGAGTAATTGCTGAGTGTGTGAAGCTGTTGTTGGCAGTGGTTATCGATTACGGTTATATTTTATATCACCCCTACGGCATGCGATGTGGAGAGAAATATTAATTTCGCAACAGTAATTTTTATGTGTTTTTACTATTTGGCTTCGGCAGGCATTTTACGACCCCAATCGTGTGTGTTAATTGTGTGCGAACGGATAGTGCTATATGAATAATTATTAATAACTGTTACGAGTGAAATCACGTGTGAACCCCACAGGACGATGATTCCCCAATTCGTCGGATACCCCGCCAGAATCGCTGCGTTGCACTGAAGAAACGAGCGAAAGGAAGCACAAAAAGGACAAACACGTAAGCGAACAATTTTCATGTACAGACCAATTACTTAATTGCCTTAATTAGAGTACAACATTTTTCGGTGTATTTTCATTCGAACGAGTATGGTTACAAAAAAAAAAAAAAAAACAGACAGCCGTGAACGCTGATGATCACGACGACACCGTCGATGACGATGATTGTTCATCTTTATTTCGTTTAACCGCGCGCACGAAGATTCCTGGCTTTGCGCCTTCGCTGTTGTGACGATGGGCGTGTGTCTTTCTCTCTAGCTCGCTCTTTTTCTCGCGAGTAATCACGGCCGATTTGCGCCGTGTTTTTTTGGTTTCAGTTGGCGGGCGGAGCTATTCAGCGAACTCGCGCACCGACCGGATTGATGATATTTGTCAGCGAGTCTGCGCGATCGGTTCAACAAGTAGAAACTGTACAGTTAATTAACGCCGTGTGCCGTACCAGATTGAGACCATTTGAACTTTGGTCAATTATCAATGGTAGGGAGATTCAAGTTAAATTTTCGTCACTGCAGAAGGGACCGCAGAACCATAGGCACCATAATTTATCGCTAGTGAAGGAGCCAATGTCACTATGGGATGACTTTGGAGTTTGCTGGGTCAGAATGCTAACGACGAGACGGGGACATTTGTTGGAATGAATCAATTTGGTGACAATTGATTGATTGTTTGCGGAAATATAGATATGCTGGTGGAATGCCCATAAGTGGTTGTAATTTAATCAATTTAATTGGTTGGACTGAGTCTTCGTTGGGGAAAATGTTTCATTGTGAACTATGTTTTGATTGGTGTTCATTTTTATTATTGATAGGTATTTCATAGACTATAAATTTACAAATTCTAAACTAGCTGAGTTTTATCGGAAGGGTTTATATCAATCGAATTACTTTGCTAATAGATCTTCAAGTGTATAGAAAAACGTGGAAATATAGGGATGCTCAAGGGTTTCCATAAAAAAAATCAGGGCAACATTTAATACTTCTCTCTGTTAAGTATTACTTATCATGCAAGATTATATCCAAATCAAGGTTTATAAAGTCGTGGAAACATTGGAAAGACACCGAATTCACTTCATAATGTTTAAACCGCCAAGTTTGTTTACTGTAACATGCATTCATGATCAATTCAGAAATACACTTGAGCGATCATTCCAAATAATTTACACTTTATGTTCTTAGTAATTTATTTATTTATTTATTTATTTATTTCGTCAATCATCATTGTAGACTACATATACATTTACATTTATTCATTCACATTTACATTTATTTAAAGTTAGTATCTACGGGGTACAACTCTTGCAGTCAAAATTTTTCTTATTGCCGCTTTAGGCTTAGTAAAATCAATTATTTCACAATATTCAGTATAGATGTTCATCATTCTGTTCATTGGTCTATTCTTAGCAAAAATTGTTCTCTGAGGCCTTACATGAAATAAATTTCTAATTCTTAAAATGCGTGATGGTGCATAAAAGTTCAAACTTTCTAAAAGGTTTGCCGAATATATACGCTGCGAGATAACATTATTAACAAAAGAGATCATAGCAATTTCTCGTCTTTTCTTCCGTGATTCAATATCAATTAACATGCAACGCGACTCATACGAAGGAATAGGAAATGAATTCCAGCCTGGTTTTCTAAGAGTAAAAATTGTTTTTGTACAGATTCTAAACGACTAATGTATGTTTCTTGGTATGGAGCCCAAACAACAGAGCAATATTCAAGAATGGATCTTACGTACGTTACATCAAGTGTTTTGATAGTATATGGATCCTTAAAATGATAACTGAACCTTTTGATGAATCCTAACATATTATTTGCTTTGAGAATTGTTGCATTAAAATGATCTACAAAGGTCAATTTAGAATCAAGAATCACTCGCAAGTCTCTAATTTTGTTGCATTTTTCTGATTTCCGTGAAATCATTTTTTTTTAAATCGTTTATTTGTACAAGCTCAATCGAATCAACTCAACAGAGCAAAGTTTTCATATTTATATGCATCAATTATCCTAAAACTAACGTTAAGGGGATATAACCGATTACTCGCGGCCGTCTCGAGGTTAATAGGAATAACAATTGTACGGATGGGAAGATAGGCGGGAATTTGAAGTGTGGTTTACAAAGCACGATTATTTTAAATTCGGATTTGGCTAAAAACATATAACTATACAACTTTAGGTTTTCTTTTGACTTGAACATTTTTGAGAATGAAAAAAAATCACACACAAACACAGATAAAAAAAAACTTAAAGTAAACATACAGGTTAAACTAACCACAATCTAAGGCTAATGTTAGTCAAAAACACATAAATGAGTTTCATAAACTCCAGGTCACGCAGAGCCAAAATATCTCGAACTGGTACATTGGGTAGTCTACCTCGAGCCCGAAGGGAATCATAAAGCTCAGATCTGACTCCACGGTGCTCAGCACATGACCAAATAATGTGATCTGCGTCCTGATAACCTTGTCCACATTCACAGAGATTGCTGTCACTCAGCCCAACACGGTATAAATGAGCGTTCAAAGAATAATGATTAGACATGAGGCGAGACATCACACGAATGAAGTCTCGACCCACATCCATCCCTCCAAACCAAGATTTCTTCGACACCTTTGGGATGCTAGAATGTTGCCATCGCCCCAAATCTCCTTTACTCCATTTATACTGCCAGCTGACGAGTGACTGTTGACGGAAAATAGTAAAAAAATCATTAAAGGCGATTTGTCGATCATAAATATCGCCTTCTATAGCGCCCACCTTTGCAAGCGAGTCCGCTCTCTCATTGCCCAGAATTGAACAATGAGATGGGACCCATACAAAGGTGATGATAAAATAACGCGAAGATAAAGCACTTAGAAGCTCCTGTATTTTCATGAGAAAATACGAGGAGTGCTTTACCGGCCTCAAGGAGCGAATAGCCTCTATAGAACTGAGCTATCCGTGAAAATGAAATACTGATGCGGTGTTAGTGAGGCAACAATTTCTAGCAATCATAGGACGATGATGCTCTGGGATTCCATGAAGCTCCTGCTTCATGGATAAAATCGTGTTTTCTTGAATATGATATGCTGTTACACCTTTTAATATTAATATCAAGCAGACTTTTAACACACCATTAGTAGAAGACATCAATTTCGCTCTGAAAATGTTGCAAATCTAACCTACTACAGATTTCCATGTACAGTTTCATATCATCAGCATAGATAATAACGTTAAGATGATTTAACACAAGATTAACATCATCAACAAAAAGAATAAATAAAAGAGGACCTAAATGAGATCCCTGTGGAACTCCTGAGCTGAAGTCAGTATATAAAGCTTCCACAAAATTTCCTCTATCCACTGCACCTAAAGAAAATTCTACAAATTCCAATAGATTAGTAGATGTTGATCTGCCTTTGAAAAAAAAACATGTTGATTATTTGAAATCCGATTTTTTACCTGGTTGAATAATTTTTGAATTTCAATCGCTTCAAACGTTTTAGGAACATTTGAAATGATTGCGAATCCTCTATAATTTTTAATGTCTGATCGTTTGCCAAATTTAGATACTGGTATTAAAAATGATTTTTTTTTTCCAGAATAGTGGAAAGTCTCCTGATTGAAGTGATAGATTAAAGAGCCAAATCAGGGGTTTCACAAAAGAAGTTGCTAGTTCTTTCAATAGTACTGGAGGTATTCCATCAGGACCAGGTCCTTTTCCAGCATCAAGACCTTTTAGTGCCATTAAATTCTCTTGAACAGTGATGCTTTCAACTGATACGTCATTTTGATGTCCAGGTAGATAGGAAAAATCGTTAAGGTCAAAAATATCGTTGGATTTGTTATAGATATTTTGGAAAAAGCGTGCAAACTGATTACAAATATCTCCGCTATCAGAACCCTCAAACTCTTCAAACTGCACGCGCGATGGAAAGTTACACGTTTTCATTGTTTCCTTCGTGAAGTGTAAGAACGCCTTTGGATTGGATTTTATATTATTTTCTACTCTTGTATTGTACCTTTCATATGCTGATGATATTTCTGCATCAAGTGCTCTACAAATATCTATGTATTTATCTAAATTTGGTAAACTTTTGATTTTTTTGTATGCTTTGTGAGCTTTTTGTTTCCTGTTTTTGAGATTTTTGATTCCACGTGTATACCATACCGGTTGTTTATAGCTTGTTAGTATTCTCTTATTTTTCTTTGGAACGTAATCGTCAATAATTACATATAGATTGTTACAAAATATGTATACGGCCTTGTTCATGTCTTTTTCATTTTTTAAAAAGTTCTGCCAATTTATATTTGTTAGTTTTCTGTTAATCTCAGCAAAGTTTATATTTTTGAAATCGTAAACAAGTTCGTAATCAGTATCCTCTGTACGTTGCCTATGAGAATCTGAGAATAATGAGTATTCGATAGCAGTATGATATTTTTATAGTGGGTCTAAAGCTTCATCAATACCAAAATCTTCAGTACAACTAGTAAAAACAAAATCTAAATAGCAGTCAAGCTTGTTCCAAACATGATTAACTTGATGAAGTCCTAGGTGGCTGATTTTATCAAAAATAAGTTGTAGAGTTTTATTTTCACCTACAATTGGAAGCAGTAAAGATTCGTTATCATTATCGTGAATAAAATCAACTGTTTTCTGGTTGAACTCTCCATAAATGCGAACCTTGGTTTGAGGCTCCAAAACTTGAAATCTATTTTCCACGATGTTTAAAAATTTGTCATATGAAGCTTTTTTAGCCGTATGTGGAGGAAAGTAAACAGATACAAAAAGATGAAGTTCATCATTTATCATTACTTTTACCCACACGTCTTCAAATTCTTGATGTTTTTCAATAGGGATTATTTCGGCTATAACAATATAGTATGTACCTTTGATACGAGATTTCTGAAAGTCTTAAGTCACACAGGTTCAATAGGTTCCTCAAAGAAAATATACAAAAACATCATGAATGAATCACAAAAACTTCATAAAAAGGTAGTTAAACATCCTTTGCAGTTAAGCATTCTATGGTTATGGAGCGTGTTCAAGTATTGAAAACTCTCTTTTCACAGAGCGAGTAATGCCGCTATAACCATAAGGAGGAGCTAGGAATATAGTTAATGCTTAGGTCCCAACCGTTCGAAGAGAAATGGAGCATCACTTAACCTTCTTAGACTAGATGCTCTCAACGACTATTCTTAAATAAATTTTTGTTCTGTACACCAAACAGGGCATTCTGTTCAACTGTTATATCCGACTATTCATTTCCTTTTCTTTTGATATCTACTGAAGGCTCCGTTGGTTCCCCGTGTCTTCTTTAGGTAGATACCAAATCCTCTCTATCAACAACGATTGCATGGACGTGGCCAGGTGAGCGATCGAGGAGTGTCTTCGTGGAGATTATTGCGTGAAGAAACGTATCAGTAACTGGTTTCGTTTCATGGTGGCATGCAATGTCTTCAACGAATTATTCCTCATCGTAGCTCCATTCACGATGTGTGCAAACGTCAATGCTAATGGAGCGTGTTCAAGTATTGAAAAGTATCTAGAACGCCATGTTCAGAGGCTCTAGAAATGCTACAATAAAAAAAAAAAGTAAAATGAACGAGTTGACAAATGTACACATTCCACTCGTTTTTGAACATTCCTTCAAATCAAAAAGGTGTGCAAACGTCAATGCTAATTTACCTTTCTTCAGTCTATTTTATTAATATTTGACTGAAGAGTCCATCGTTATTTGCCGTGTGAATACTACAGTCGAATATTTTGTTCTGTTAAAGAATGAAATGCTTATTTTCGTGTGACGCCTCTTTCGATGAATTAGAATCAAATTAAACTAACTTTAAATTGTTTTGAATAAGTTGCAACGTTTCAATTCGGCACGTACTGCTGCTACTGCCTCCATACTCCGTCTGGTACAGAGGTTGCCAATGATCCTGTGGCATTAAATTTGGGCAAAAAGGACCGGCGCTGGCCTCGCTCGAATGCAGGTTAAATAAGGGAAGGATAGGACAGTGTTGACGTGATACTTGCTTTATTGAAAGCTGAGAACAGCTTTGCACTTCCACTAGAAATCATTGCGATGTTGGATAACAGGTTTGGATGGCAGCAGGGTTCGTTTTGGTAAACGTTAAGCCGACTAGTGAAATATTTTAATGTATGTACCTATTACCGATTTGAACCAATTTATACTTACAGGAAGGGTGCTATTGGAGCCACTAACAAAGTGTGATGGTGTTTTTTTCATTGGGAAAACAAGGTAATTTATATTTACGATTGAGAGCCAATTTGGATCGATTTATATCAACAGTAAGGATCGGCCTCTTAAGCTCAGTAGTAGAGCGCTGGTCACGTAAACCAGCATCCGCCTCGAAGATCATGGTGGCCACCTTGTCGTAGGTGAGAAGGCTAATCTCATGCAAAAGGCCGTCATGGGAGACCAAGAACATGACCAGCAGTGATATCACACTCTGCTTTCTTTAAATTACCACGTCGTAGTACGTTTATTTGAAGGCACTGAAAAAGATGTGATACTGGCGGGTTTAGACGCAATTCAATCTTAGATGAAGCTAGGAACAATCTAAAAAATCCTTATATCAAATAATTTAGGGAAACGACAATAAGGGAACTTCTCATTTGCTTGACAAGTCTATTTGTCATTGAATAAACGTCAATTATATCTATACAGTTGTATATCATTAATAATCTTATTGTTCGCTTCAGTATTGAAAAGAGTGCGTGTTTTAATCATGATTGTGAACAAATAATAATATATCCTGATGTTTCAGATGCAGAAAATTCTACTTTCAAACAAATTATAATTGAAATGCGTTCTATACGACACCAGTGATCAAAACACTAACTCTAACAACATATTATTTAGCTAGAGATCAGACGTTTCGAAAAGTGTTACTGAAGACAGACGCTGACAAAAAATTAAAGGCTAAAATTTTATGAAAAGAGTAGGACGTGGAGGGTCCGCTTAGGGAGGCGAGTAGCCTTGAGGCCATAGAATAATTCTCCTCTATATCGGTTAGTTTTGCTTTAACAGTCTCTTGAATTAAAGTCATAAATATAATAACCCAGACTCACAACTAAAGGGTTTACGGAATCAAATTGCGACACACACAAATATTCGGCAAAATTCGCCCGTTCAACCAATCATCTTCAAACTTTCAGGGAGTAAAATAAAACATGTTATGAATATTTTCCCATGTTTGTTTTATTCAATTTCAATTCCATATCCAAATGCACGAACCGTCTTCTTTACACTACTCATAAGGTCCTGTACAACATTTGGACCAAATTTTTGTTTGCGTGGCAATCCATTTTTTCTTCATATCTTCCTCCGATTTCACTTCCTTAGGATGCTTCCGAAGTGCCTGCTTCATGATGGCCCAGTACTTTTCAATTGGCCGCAGTTCTGGCCGCAAAACCTCTTTCGAGTAATGGCACGAGGCTAAATCCGGCCAGAAAATCGTAGGACCATTGTGTGACCTCAGAAGAGGAAGTAGACGCTTTTGGAGGTATTCCTTTAGGTACACCTGCCCATTTACCGTTCCAGTTGTCACGAATGGAGTGCTCCGCTTTCCACACGAGCAAATTGCTTGCCAAATCATATATTTTTTGGCAAACTTTGACATCTTCTGCTTTCTAACGTCCTCAGGGACATCGAATTTATGATGAGCAGTGAAAAACTGGAGCCCCGGAAGCTGCCGGAAGTCTGCTTTTACATACGTTTCATCATCCATAACGAGGCAATGTGGTTTCGTCAACATCTGGGTGTAGAGCTTCCGTGCACGTGTTTTACCTACCGCATTTTGGACTTTGTACGTGTGTAGTCTTTCACGTTTTTTCGCATCTTGCACGAAAGTTTTGGTTAGATTCAGTTTCTTCGCCACATCTCGAACTGAACTGTTGGGATTACTCTTGAATCTTGAACTACCCGCTTGTGATCCTTAACACTATACAGAGATCCATTTTTGCCACTTTTTTCTTTCCGATCGATGGTCAAACGTTCGTGGTACCGATTTAAATCACGAGACACCGTAGAATGTACCATTCCCAGCTTCCTGCTGATGGCACGATGAGAAAGATCCGGATTTTCGAGGTACGTGCGCAAAATTTCTTTGCGCCGCTACTGTTCTTCCGACTCCATCTTCTCAACGATTGCACATCTACTAGTGAAATTTACACAGCATAAACAAATACACATTGAACTAATTCCACCCAAAATTTCAATAGAAAATACCCAACGGGCAAAAAGTTACAGCCAATTGAAAGTGGTGCAATTTTATTCCGCACAACCTTTAAAACAATCGCAAAAGTAAAATGTAACGTGTCTGTAAAATCCAAACATCACTTTTGAACCGTTTCTGTTTTAGTAGTTTCTTGTATTATTGCAGAAAGATCAAAATAGTGACTTAATATAATGTATGATTCGAGAATTCACGATCTCTCTCTCTCTTTACGGGATATGTCATATATCATTGTAGTGCGGAATTGTGATTAACCGATTTTAGGGTCTTCTTTTTGCAGTATTTTTCACCGGTCCAAAACGTCTAACCACCCACCATATCCTAACCTTGTTCCTTCCCATGGAGTTCATGTTCATATTCGCCATTACCCTTCCTACGTCATCGGCTTTCGACTGACCAAACGCTGCAAAATGAAAAAGGATATGATTTATACTAACAGTAAAGATGCTGTTGGAGCCACTCACAAAGTGGGAGAGTTGTTTACTTTTTCCAACATTCTGCCATTCACAGCCGATGCTCTTTGTTTTTCGTATACTTTCAATTGGTACAACTACATTCTACTAACTATTTCAAAATTGGAACTGATCTGCAACAAGCAAATTCAACGAACTACAGATCGATCTAACCATGTATGACAGACATAGGGACAGACAGACAGACAGACAGACAGACAGACAGACAGACAGACAGACAGACAGACAGACAGACAGACAGACAGACAGACAGACAGACAGACAGACAGACAGACAGACAGACAGACAGACAGACAGACAGACAGACAGACAGACAGACAGACAGACAGACAGACAGACAGACAGACAGACAGACAGACAGACAGACAGACAGACAGACAGACAGACAGACAGACAGACAGACAGACAGACAGACAGACAGACAGACAGACAGACAGACAGACAGACAGACAGACAGACAGACAGACAGACAGACAGACAGACAGACAGACAGACAGACAGACAGACAGACAGACAGACAGACAGACAGACAGACAGACAGACAGACAGACAGACAGACAGACAGACAGACAGACAGACAGACAGACAGACAGACAGACAGACAGACAGACAGACAGACAGACAGACAGACAGACAGACAGACAGACAGACAGACAGACAGACAGACAGACAGACAGACAGACAGACAGACAGACAGACAGACAGACAGACAGACAGACAGACAGACAGACAGACAGACAGACAGACAGACAGACAGACAGGTGATGGAAAGGTGGAGGACGAACACCTTAATGGCGCAGAGAACGTGGACAGCGGAAGCAATGACTACATCAGTACGACAGATGCATGCAATGATCCCATACTGAGGAAAGTATGGGATTTCATTCAACTGCTCAAGAACAATGAGGCAGCTATATAGGAGCTGAACTCATCAAGCTGGTCTCGTAAAAGTTGGCAATTTGTCTGCATCGACTGATAGTCAGAATGTTGGAGACAGAACCGCTACTGGAATAGTGGAAGGAAGGCCCCAGTGTGAAGGAGTGTGAAAATTTCCGAGCGATCACCACTGCCTAAAATTTGCTATCTCAGATTATCTTCCGCCGTCTACCTCCTAAGGCTTGCTTCATTTAGAATTGGAACAAACTTTTGCTCATATTGTGGCGCTCCTGGTGGACGGATTTGGAAGTTCTTGGCGCCCACGTGTCGGGAATTTTGTCAGCTTCACGCATGTATTTTTGACATTCCGCAAATCGACTGTACTTTGTAAACAATCAACATGGAAGCCGAAAGAAGGGAAAAAATTGTGCACAGTTATTTGGAAAATCCATTGTGGTCTGCATCTAGGCTAGCTAAACAGCTGAAAATGCCCAGAAATACCGTATGGCGCGTTATCAAACGGTATAAGGAAACATTGACGACGATTCGGAAGCCTCAAGCCAATCGTCGGAGTGGAACTGTCGACCGGAAACTGCGTGGTAAGATTTTGAAGACGATTAAGAGGAATCCCAATCTGTCGGACCGTGATTTGGCCAGAAAATTCGGTGCTGCCCATAGTACCGTGAGAAGAACTCGACTCCGGGAAGGAATCAAGTCGTATCGAGCTAGCAAATCGGACCATAAAACAGAATAGTGTGGCCAAAATCCGTGCTCGGAAGCTATACGACCAGGTGCTGACCAAGTTCGACGGGTGTCTTCTGATGGACGATGAACCCTATGTCAAGGCTGACTTCGGGCAAATCCCAGGTCAAAAATTTTACTTGGCAACAGCTCGGGGGGATGTTCCAGCCAAATTTAAATTTGTTTTTGCCGACAAATTTGCACGAAAATTCATGATTTGGCAGGGCATTTGCAGCTGTGGCAAAAGAACGAAAGTTTTCGTTACAAATAAGACAATGACGTCGGAACTATACCAAAAAGAGTGTCTCCAAAAACGAATTTTGCCGTTCATTCGATCCCACGACCATCCCGTAATGTTTTGGCCAGATTTGGCAAGCTGTCATTACAGCAAAGTCGTTCAAGAATGGTATGCAGAGAAAGGGGTCCAGGTTGTTCCGAAAAACCTTAACCCACCCAACTGCCCCCAGTTCCGGCCTATTGAGAAATACTGGGCAATCATGAAGAGGAGACTCAAGGCAAAGGGAAAGGTTGTCAAAGACATCAATCAGATGAAGACCTGGTGGAATAAGATAGCTAAAACGATGGACGAAGAAGGTGTGCGCCGCCTAATGAGCCGTGTTACAGGAAAAATTCGAGAATTCCTTCGAAACCGTAACGAATAATTTTATCCGTATTTTTTCATAAAAGTATGGAGAAAACGCTACATTTGTATAAAATGATCTTGAATTCAATTATAAATAACTGAAATACAGGCAATTGTTTTTGTTCCAATTCTATCGGAAGCAAGCTTTATAACGAATGAGTTCGTGGAAAGTCTTCGTCAACGAACCAGATTTTTACCGTACGGCAAATCCTCCAGACATGCCGTGAATTCCGCGACCCGACGCACCAGCTATTCATCGATTTTGAGGTGGTGTATTTGTGGCGGTGAAGATTCAATCACGAGCTTGGTGGTCAACCAAGTAGCCGAACCAAGTATTCTGAAGGTGGCAAAACGTGGAAGGATACGCTGGGCAGGGCATGTTGCGAGAATGCCGGATAACAACGCTGCAAAAATGGTATTCGCTTAACCAAATAAATGAATAATTAATAAATAAACAATACATAATAAATAGATTCGTTTATAACAATATTAAAAATCTAATACAATTAGTGTTCTGATTTAAATTAATGTCAAAGTGTGTAAAATTAAGTGTTCAGTTTTTGGTTCACGTACATTTGAAAGAGAACGTGAATTGAACACTTATTATACGCTCCGTTTGGGTGCATCTAAAAAGACAATGTTATTCTCATTATTTTTAAAAGTGTATGATCAACTTTTCTGATGACACCATGTGGCCAAAATGTAACACCTAGGAGTAATTAATTTCGCCGTGAAAAAGGCCTTTCTGAACACTGTGCGGCTCCGGTATTGTTTCACTTTAGACCACATTAAAGATGCATGTTAGCCCCAAAAAGCATATGTGGGTTTTCTGTGTAATTACTGCAAACTTGGCAAAAATGGAGTAGCAGCCATGGGCGGTTCTACATGCTCGTGATTTTTTTAATTTAAAATGCATATGCATTCAAAAAGTTGCGGTTATATTTTCGGATTACAAATTTCTACGAAATCTTATTCTGAGGTAATGATTAATTAACTCAGAATAAGATTTCGTAGAAATTTGTTATCAAAAATTTAACCGCAATTTTTCAATCAAACATTCTATACTCAACATATGTCAACATCCAACGAACATTGTGAATATACGAAATTCGAATCGAAATCGATAATCATTTAGCACGAATGACCTAAAACGACGGGGCCCATTTAGCTCTTTTTGATTGAGAGAACACTTCAGATACAAAATATCTCAATCGATTCGTTGGTAAACGAATTCAGATGTTATCAACTAGAAACAATGTGCTCACGTTTTCACGATTGAATCTCAACCGTCATCAGATAAGCGTTTGCTGTCCGGTACTCGGTGGTTCCGAATCAATTATCTCTTATCATTGTGCTACAAGCATAGCTGCCCTGGCGAAATATGAAGTTCTGCCACCAGTCGTCTATTTTTTTTTAATTAGCATCATCAGAAAGACCTGCACTCGTAATTACCCTGAACATTATCTCCTCATGACGTGACAATATTCTTCTATTTCCCCCGCGGCATTTTTTATTAATTAGCTCGCATGCAATTCACTAAACACAAAACCTCGGATCCACTGTGCGGTACAAGTTAATGACTGCGAATTGCAGAAAAATACGAATAAATGGAAAATGTGCGCACCCAAAAGCACACTCATCACAGCACAGCCGGCAGGCTGACAGACTATTCCAACCTACATAATTTAAATTTAATGAAATAAATGTAATAATCGTCACAGAAAATTGAGCACGTCGAGCGAAAAAGTCATGAGACACATACAACACAACACAAAAACCGAAATGTTAATTACGGTTAAATAGAATCATTGGGATTCACGATGATGATGCGCTGCTCTCGACGACAGGCATTGAAATCGTAAATGGCGTAGGGAGAGAGATAGCGGCAAAGCAACTCGTAAATGCAGTCATTTAGAGCACAAAACAGGAGCGAACAGTTAAAAAAGTACAGAACGATAAATGTACATGAAGACAGTACAACCGCCATCAAACCAGCATAACTCGGTGGACGACGGGCGGCAGCGAGATAGCAGTTAGCAGCATCCAAGCGATGACGATCATCATGATGGATGAGGCTAGGGAGGCTGTCGACGCGCGGCAAGTAGCTTTAGAAGATGGAATGAAACGAAGATTATAAAATGTGTGTTTTTAATTATTTTTCACTCGCCCGCGCCATCACCGCGCCGCCCCCCCAATCTCAATTGCCTGATGGGTAGGCTTTCACCGCCACCATACCAAAAGTGGCGTTTCAAAAGGAGACCTCAGGCCGCTTAACTGCCAGCAGAAATGTCATCACGCGGGACAAGCGGAGCGGGATTCGAGAAATATTTTGCATGATGATGATGATGTTTTGGAAACGATTTATTTATACATACACCATTAGAGATTTAATTAAAGAGGCTGAATGCTGCACATACAATGTCAAATTGCCCGAAGGGTAGTCTTGATTTGGTTGGATTTGACTATGTGCTCCCGAGTGAACGTTCGGGCAATTGGCAGGAATTTGAATGTTGTGTAAAATTGATGCTTTCGATGAGCGGAAGGCGGAGGGTAAAATGTGGATACATGGGGGAGGAAAAAATGCACAGCATCTACACCTGTGACTGGCAGATGGTAGAATCGGATGGTCCCCGTGTTGGAATGTTGCCATATTAGTATTAGCGCTAGTGACGATGGATGGGTCGGTCAAGTGTTTTATTCGGAAGACCTGCTGTCCATGGCGAGTGTGTAGGAATATTAATTACGTTATGTAATAATGTGGGTTGTTTTCAATACGACTTATTGATTTATTGATAGAACGTGTAGTATAAATTTATTACTGCGTCATACTTGTTGCGGCTCCAAAATTGAGTAATTGATTTGTTTCACAAATTGCAATTTACTTTCTTTGGTGATTATCAACCTGCACCAAATGCCCCTTATAATTATCGTTCTTCCTAATTACCGTTCAAATACGAACACCCCAAATGTCACCCCTTTTTGTGTTCCATGGAAATGTCTATTTACTCATATGCCCTTTTCCAGCACGATGACGCATTGAAACCATCGAACCATCCCATCTCAAATTGCAATGTTGCGCTAATCCATTTAATTCCACCGCCCATCACCAATAAAGAAGGCAGCCGCAGCCTCTGTACGGCATACAAAAAAAAAAAATTAACACATTTCACCATAAATCCAATTTTCATCACACACACCACTGACAGCGATTAGCTAGCTCGACTTTGGTTGACGACTGATGGACCGAATTTCCCTTTTCCAGAGCCTTCACCCGAAATCCATACCGCTGGCGAGCGATGGAAGGAAACATTTTATCTTCATCCCGAATGATTTATTTTTTTACGAAAACTTGAAATCTCAATCAAATAAACGAAACGGACGGACTGCTGGAGAGAGCACGAAATATATACTGCCGTTAGCGGCCATCATCATCAGTCATAAAATCATATTTGGGGAGTCATCAAAAAAGTGCTTACACACACGGGAAAAGGAGCGACGACAAATGAATAAAAAAAAACCTCAATAATAAAACAGGTTTATATTTTATTGGAATAAATTGTCATAAAAGATTCGTCTTTCTTCATGTCACAACGTCAGACGAGGACGTACAACTTGCATGCACTCCATTATTGTGATATGTTAAGCAAAATATTTCCTGTGGCACCGACGTCCCCTCTCCGCGCATCCTTTTACCCCTGGCCTCATTCTCAACCCATCAACATCATCATCATCATCATCATCGGTGGCAAACGCGTGCGTTCGATCGAGCATATATAATATGGAAACAATTAACAGAATTGATTTTCATTACATATTAAATACTCAATCATTGAGCCATCCCACTCTCGTTCGGTTTGTCTCGCTTTGGCCCGGCGTTCGATTGGTCCGGGTCTGTTACTATTACTCTGCATGCTCTCTGATGCGATTGTGTATACGTATATTTATTCGTATTTATGTTTCATATCGAATTTTAAACGTTTCCAGTATACACTACACATGTGCATTGTGCAATGCAAAGGGTTGGAAAAGGGGGCAACCGGGGTGTGATGGACTGTCGGAGGCACTCTTGTATGTTGATGGATTTGCAGTTCTGATTGCTTGGTCAATATCTAGTATCTATATGTTTATCTGTGCTCGCTGTAAAATGTATCGATTGAAGATAAGATTAAGAAGACCTCTTAATCGTTTGAGATTATTTTTATATTTCAAAACAAATTTATGCATCGGTAGGATGAAGCACTACTTCGGTAGCATACCCACTTCCATTAGTCATCGCTATTATTCAGTCGAATTCAAACCAAGGAACTTGATCATTTGTACATGAATAATGTATGTGTAGCACTATACATGTCCACAAACCAAGTCGTTAGGTTAAACTAAGTCTGAGTAATGGAAATAATTGACGAGGATAAGTTCGCTGCCGAAGTAGTGCTCTGCCCTATTATGTTCTTAAATAATAGCTAGAACATACTCCAAGCATTCAATCATTATGGCTAATGGCAGCAACGTAGCTGTCACTTCTAACGAGTTCAATTTTAACAATTTGTATTAAGTGTTGGATTACTAGGATAAGTTGGCTCTCTAAGTAAGGCTCTTCGAGACACTCGAGATTTGTAAATAATAAAAAAAACGCCATGACAGGATAGGCATATTTTCAATTATTGAAACTTCATTTACATCATTCAGTTATCGAACGATTCACCAATTTGTACATATGTCACATTTATATAGAGACTCGACTAAACGGAATGTTTATCTCAATTATAATTCTCGTAGGAATTATCCTCAGAAGATGTAAGAACTTTAAATGTGAATTCTATTAACGGCTAGATAGAGCCCCTGTCAATTTATACGCTCTCAACCGAATATATTTTAGGATCTGGTCGCTTAAGAAATAAACGTTCTTGACAGAAAATGACAGAAAAGTTTAACGATACAACATGGATGTTCAGATTTTCTGGACTGAAAATTCGAACATTGGGCTTGATTCGTTCCACCAACGTGTGCACAAGCTGTTGCGTTAAAGGAGATCCTTGTGTAAAATTTAGTATTTTTCCAAATGTTGTGTAAGAAAATTGAGATATATAACAAATAACACAGTGTGAAAAATTCAGTTTAGCTTTTGGTTTAGTTATTTACTCACGTAGATTCGTGCAAATCCAAGCACTCCTAATCATCTGCATACAGTCACACTTTTAGACAAGGAAGGGAACTTAATCTAAAGCTATGTCCATTTAGTATCCATAATAATAAAATCATCTGCATCTCGGTAACGGATTGACGTACAAATAAGCTTAATACATCAAAACAAAGGTAATTGACTGTACTTTAAGGAAAACATATCAATACAAATCATTTCTCTTCGTTTCTAATGAAAATTCGCACTTTCTTCTTTATTTCTCCCATCAAACGCTGCACACCGCCGGAGTCAGCTTCCTTGGCACATTTGTTCCACATTTTGGTCATCTGAGTCACGTCCCGAGCCGTTTTTCCACTTTTCTTAAGCTTCCGCTTCATTATTGCCCAAAATCTTTCGATGAGCCGAAACTGCGGGCAGTTGGTTGGATTTATGTTTTTATCGATGAAATCTACGTTATTATCGCGGTACTACTGGATGACTTCCCGGCTGTAGTGGCAACTCGCCAAATCTTCACGGGACCTTTATGGGCTTTAATGAAAGGTAGCACGCGGTTTTAGAGGCATTCTTCCTTGTACAGCTGCGAGTCCATCGTCTTATTCGTCACGAACACTTTGGTCTTTGCTCCACAGCTGGATATCCCTTGCCAAATCATCAGTTTTTTTTTTTTTTGCAAATTTGTCCATAAAAGCAAATTTTAACCTCACAGGAACATCTTCTCGTGCCGTCGCCATGTAGAATTTTTGGCCAGGAAGCTGTCCGAAATCCATTTTGACATAGGTTCCATCGCCGATGAGCAGGCATCCTTGGTACTTCGTCAAAACCTGCTGGTACAATTTCCGAGCTCGAGTTTTGGTGACGAAACTTTGCTTCAACGTTCTGTTTGGTTGCTTGCCGGCTCGATAAGAACGATATCCTGCTCGCAAACGAATTCTTCGAACGGTACTGCGAGCAGCAGCGTATTTTTGTGCGATTAAATTATTTGATAGTTTGATAGACGGTTCTCATATGTTCCACTACGACGTTTACCGTGAGGCACTCGATCCACGCTCTTTCGCTCCCTGAAACGTTTGAGCACATCATACATACACTGATAGGCAAACTAAAGTGCCCACCTCTTCGTTTTTTTCAATTTCTCTCATTTACTTGGTTCAAATTAAAGTAAACACAGTGTAGTTTTTTTTTCTTATTTTATTTTTTATATTATTTTTAAGTTTCACTTATGGAATACTGAAAAAAAGGAATTTAACTTAAAGAAAAAAAAAATCAATTTGTGTTGAAAAAAAAACAGTGACAAAATAAAGTGCCCACTTCAAAAATCGATATGTTTTCGATAAGTTTCCATTGGAAGACCCCTCGATTGTTTATGTTTTGATATTTTGACATGTTTTGACAGCAAACGGCTCAACCTGGTGCATTTGTATACGTGATCGCATTTGATTCAATTGAAAAAAAAAATGAGAACGCAGTGCTTTCGAAAGCAATTCCCTTGTGTATCCGAAATTTGGTCGTTCGTGATGTGCAAAACGGTGAATCGCACCGGGCTGTCGCTAAGAAGTACAGTATCAGTAAGGCAGCGGTTGGCAAAATTCTTCTGAAGCTTAAAACGTTTGGATCAGTGGTGGATCGCCCTGGCAGAGGCAGAAAGCGGAAAACGGATGCGAGAACGGACACCAAGATCATGCGCGATGTCAAGAAGAACTCGAAGGTAACTGTCCGCGAGATCCAGGAAACCCTTCAGTTATCAGTTTCCGGTCGAACTGTTCGTCGCCGTCTCGTAGCACAGGGGTTGAATAACTTGCCCGGAAGCGCTCATTTATCAGCAAGGCAAACAAAGCCAAACGGCTTAAGTTTGCTAAGGAGCATGCTGATAAGCCCCTAGAGTTCTGGAAAACGGTTCTCTGGACGGACGAATCAAAATTCGAGCTGTTTAACCGAAAGCGGTGGGTTCGAGTTTGGTGCAGGTCGGGAGAGGAGCTTCAGGAGCGCCACATCCAAGGCACGATGAAGCATGGAGGAGGAAATGTGATGGTCTGGGGGTGTTTTTCGTGGGGTGGAGTGGGAAGCATTGTGAAAATCGACGGGATAACGACGGCAGATTCTTACATCAACATCCTGCGAGAAAATCTGGAGGTTTCGGTGATCCAGACGGGCCTTGAAGAGAAGTTCGTATTCTAGCAGGACAACGACCCGAAGCATACTGCCAAGAAGACCAAGTCTTTCTTCCGGTATTGTCGGATCAAACCGCTGGAATGGCCTCCACAAAGCCCAGACCTCAATCCCATCGAGAATTTGTGGGCGATTCTCGATGCCAGGGTTGACAAAACTGGTGTTACCAATAAAAATAACTATTTTGAAGCCCTGGAGCGCGCCTGGGAAGAGCTGGATCCACAGCACCTAAAGAACCTGGTCGAGAGCATGTCGAAGCGCCTGCAGGAGGTCCTGAAGGCCAAAGGAGGACACATCAATTATTGAAATGCTTTTATTTTACTTTAATTTATGTTTTCTGTAGCCTAAATGAAGTGGGCACTTTATTTTGTCACTGTTTTTTTTTTCAACACAAATTGTTTTTTTTTCTTTAAGTAAAACTCCTTTTTTTTCAGTATTCCATAAGTGAAACTTAAAAAGAATATAAAAAATAAGATAATAAAAAAAATACAGTGTGTTTACTTAAATTTGAACCAAGTAAATGAGAGAAATTGAAAAAACGATGAGGTGGGCACTTTATTTTGCCTATCAGTGTACGGTTGATTTGGCGATTTTCAACGTTTTTGCGATTTTTATTGCGGACCACGTTGGATTATCAACGTGGGTGTGCAGAATTTTCTCTCTCCTCTCGGCTGCCATCTGGAATAACGTTTGACTCAGTGCACGAAACACCGTGAAATGTATACCACAGAAAGTGGGCGCCTAGGTTAACAAACCGCTGTAAAAGAATTCCTATAGCGGTCACCTTCTGTGCCGCTGCAACACAATAAGCGATTCCGGATTCTAACTGGACAGAACTTTAGCATGCACATACGGAAATGTGTTGATTTGCACAGATATGATCGAGAATTTAATTTTACACGTACTATGTTTTTCTGGGACAACACATTTACACTATTAAATCAGAAGATTTCGGCTGTTGTCCAGAAGTAGCCTAAATTCTCATCTGCATTAAATACATCATTTTTCATTCACCACTTTAAAAGTTATAGAAACAGCATACGACAAAACAAAAATACCACTTTTTGATTTCCATAAAGGATGCTCGAATTTGAGGATCTGAAATTTGATTATTGATGCACGGGTCTTTTTAATATCAGTATACTATAGATTGTAATTCACACTCATCAACATGGCCTTAACTATGGATATCAAAAGGAGGTCTTATTGTTTTGTCGTAGGTGGTGTCTGTAGTTTCCGAAGTGGTGAATGAAAAATCTTGAATTTATAAAAAATGAAAATTCAGGTTATTTCTAGGCTATTGCCAAAATTTCAGTTCAATTACTTCACGGGAAAGTGAAAGACAAGCCTCCAAACATGACTATTTTGTATGAAAATCGGGCTTTGGTCTTATTGTATTGTCCGTCACTGTATGCTATAATTTATATCTAATTGCGTTAACATTGTGTTTACCTTGTCTATTCAGTATTTTTAACAGAGTTTTTATGCCTACGTATAAAAATAATAGTTGGTTTCTTATAAACATTTTTTTTATCCATAGAGAGAACTGATCATTTCCATTCAAGATTGTAATGATTTTTGTCTAAAATTATCAATTATTTTGTTGGACATTTTTTCTAGTATATCAACGTTCGAAATGCTATGTAATGCTATAGAATACTGTACCAGGTTGGCAGCTTTGAAATCATTTTCAGAACCTTGTTCTGAATCCTTTGAAGTGCTCTTGCATGGCCGGTCTAAACCTATTTTTTAAATTTTAGAAGTTTGTTCTTTAAACAAAGTTTGGATTTTCTGTTTATTAGAATGTACCCTGATGGTCCCTCCCTTCCCAATAAATATTCATAATCATGAAGTAGTATATAGTAAATGAATATAGTAATGATATATAATATAGTGAATGATATTATAATTCCATTTCAAATTACAAATCTACAGATTATTGTCGTGCTGCAATTGAAGGAAGACTGACGTATTGTGAACCTGGAAGTTTAGACAATGTAGCTACGAGAAAAAAAAAGATTTGAGAATTATTTGACAACTTGGAATTCCATGGATAATCTGAAATTATATAGCATATAAGAAATAGTTAACCTAAAATTACGATACGTGTCCGTCCATTGAAATAATAATTTGTAGTGGATCTGTAGTGAACTTAAATAAATGAATTTAAATACAATAATCTCATATTATTTCATATCATAACATAACATAATTAAATGACGTAATAAAATAATACCATTAAAAATTATATGAGCAAGACAATAAACGATAATAGAATATATATCCGTCAATTAACTGGTCACTCACTCATCGAAAGACTTCAGCTGTTGCTGCTTCTGTAGGATTAGGATCTAGTAGATTAGTAATTGTTTTCACAAAATCAGTAAGAGAACATAATATGCGTATGTACAACATATGTTTGACACCCACTGGTTTGTTACTGAAAATAAATATTAGATATGTATTAATATTCTACTAGTCCAGGAAAAGCTTAGCCAGAATAGATCACTCCAAATATCAATGGCTATCCTATACTGCTTATAAGCGAAGTGCAATTTTTAAGTAAATGTTATACTGGAATGCTGAAAAACAAATTGAGCCTTTGATGCTTGTCATGTTGCTCCAGGTTGTTGAGATACATGGTTCTTGGAATGCAAAGAAGATTCCAAAGCGTGCTGAAATTATGAATTAAATGAGAATGGAAAATAATATGATATGATTTACAGGTATGGGTATACAATATGATTTATTAGAAGATGTTAACATTTTATATATTTATTACATTGCGGGCATCTCAATGTGATCTTTAAAAGTTAATTTTTGACCAAGTATCAGTCCAAGATATTTTACCAAGAAATTGGACCTCCGTTCGTAGTGACTATATGACTATTACTTGGTTTCAAAAATACAGCTCTAGGCTTGTGAGAAAATATAATAAGTTGCGTTTTGGAACCGTTTGAAAAAATCTTCAATTTTTGAAAATAATCAGTAATAATGTCCAAACTTTTTTGTAGCATCCTGGATATAACACGAAGACTTCTCCTTTAGTGGATATGCCTGTGTTATCTGCAAAACAAGATTTTTGACAGCCGTGAGGTAAATCAGGGAGATCTGAAGCCAAAATGTTATATAATATTGGCCCAAGAATGGTACCCTGAGGAACACCAGCACTAACTGGCAATTGATCAGATTTAGAATTCTGATTGCAAAGTGCTATCAGTTAAGTAGTTTGGAACTAATTTCATGATATATAGCGGAAAATTGAACTTTTTCGTTTCGCAATCAAACCTTCATGCCAAACACTGTCGAGTGCCTTGTCCTTGTCTAGAAGAGCAACTCCAGTGGAGCAGTTGTCAACTTTGTTAGAACGAATGAAATTTGTAATTCTCAAAATTTGATGCGTAGTTAAATGTCCATGGTTAAAACCAAACTGTTCAACAGCAATAATTGAGTTTTTATTGATGTGAAGCATTATTCTATAAAAATATATTTTTTTCAAAAAGCTTACTTATTGAAGAAAGCAAACTGATTGGTCGGTAGCTAGAAGTTTCAGCTTGTTTTTTTTGATGAGGAATTCCATCATCACCTGTTGCTTTCATATTTGGAAAAAAAAAATATTTATAATTTTTACTCCATCATTTACTTTTTCCGTGACACTTATGAGGGGTCGTGAAAATTCTCCGCATCTCTCTTAAGCAAGTGTCGGACTAATATTCCTTCCTTATCCCCACCAGTTGCAAGGACGTAGCCAGGACAGCTCTGGTCTGTTGGAAGGGGGGGACACGGCCTTTATATAAAAGGTAGGGATTGTTCACAAATCACTATCTAACAGCAACCGATGAAGGTGCGTCTCTCTCTCAACAACAGTTCAGAGCTTGTACCACCTAAGCTATTGTGCGACCTGGTTTATCCAAATCAGTTCGCTTACAACCATCAAAATATTTTCTTGAGAGAAAATATTTAGATACTCCTTGAAACCTGATCCTCAATAGGACTTGTAAGACCCAAACTGAAATTATGGGAGCTGTAAAACTGCTTAGCAAGTTTTTGAGCTTCTTCCGCATTTTTGAGCAAAATATTATTACCTTCCTTAAGCGCTGGGATAGGCTTTTGAGGTTCTTTTTATAGATTTTAGAGAGTTTCCAGAACTCGGATCTAAATTCGACACATTATTTTCAAAATTTTTGTTCCTCAGGGTAGAGAAGCGTTTTTTAATTTGTTTTTGTAAATTCCGCCATATGTTTTGGCTAGCTGAGTCCACCAATTCTCCATCTGGTCAACGTCACTGATGACTGGTCCCTTCATCTTCAGTTTCCGCTTTCCGCAGTTATCGTCCAATATTTCTCTATTGGACGGAACTGCGGACAGGTGGATTCAGTTCTTTCTGGATGAACTGGACCCCATTATCGTTGCACGATTGTAGCACTTCCTTGCTGCAATAGTAGGTGGGTAGATCTGGCCAAACGTAACTGGACCATCATGGGACTTAACGAAGAGTAAAGTCCGATTGTTAAGGTGCTCCTTTTTGTATATATCCGGTTACATTGTTCTATCCGTCACAAAAACGTTGGTTTTCTTGCTACAGGAAGAGATACTTTGCCAAATCATGCCAGGAACCTTGCCGCGATCAAAGGTTCGATAAACGGTTCCACTCCGACGCTTGATTTAAACTTTGCGGGCAGTTTATAAAGTTTCCTTGTACTTTTTACTCACTCGCATCACAGTAGTTTTAGGACAATCCAGCAGTTTTGTCAGCTCCCTAGCTGAAGCTGATGGATTTTGCAGGTAACTGTGTACAATTGTTTTTCTTGTCGCTTCCTGCATGATGAATACCGTGGAACCACGTTGGTTTTGAACTGTGAAAAAAATAGGAAATAGAAATCGCCAATGAGTTGCTTGCTTTTTTTACGTCGGCCTATTTCCTCACATGGTGACAATCACCGACGCCAGGAAGACGACTCCACCAGCTGGACCCTACCTAACGACTCGTGAATATGAGCCGGGACCAACGGCTATACTTCCCTTCCGAAGGAAGACGTGACCAGATTTTTTCGCCTCAGAAAAACCACCGACGTCGACTGGGATTGAACCCAGACCCACTGGGGTGCCAAGTAGCAGTCACGCTACACCACCGACGCCGGCAAAATATACTTAATATTAAATAACATATAACGGGGAAAGGGAGGGACCATCACGGCACTCAAGTGAAACGATTTGGATAGGCAGCATTGGACTGTCTCCTTCCTATTGTTAACAACGAGGGCGGGCTCTTCGACTCCATCTATTGGGTTAATTCGGTCAATCGAGCGCTCGATTCTAGTGCTGTGAGTGTGAACTTGCTTTTGGAAGCAGATTCTCTTCACTCTATGCGCGGGTTTCGTGTAAGTGTCTCTGCTTACGGGCCCGTCCAAACGTTTTTGGCCCTTCATACAGGAGCTTGATGATACCAAACAATAATAGAATCCTGATCAAATCGTTTTTTAGATTATTCCACTGCTATGGAACGTTACCTTGCTGCAATAGATGGTAGTATTACATAATCATCATAATCATAATCACAAAAATGTAAACAATAAGTTACTACTCGATTTCGAGTGCTGATGGATAATTTACATGAAAGAATAAGATACATTGGAAATTCCAGTCGAACGCAAAATTAGGAAATATTGATTGACAAATCATTTTATTGGAAAACTAGGAAAATTTAAATTAAAAGTACTTGATCACTTTTAGCCAAATACAAAATTAAAAATTGAAACACTTCGTCAAACTATTGCTAGAAAACGCGAACAAATTCCTTTAAATTCCACTACACAAAGCTTATCCTTTGACAGATAGGCCTATTTCGTCTGCGACTTACAGCTACTTGAGCACTCGACGCAATGCGATCTATCTAACATGAGGATGCACCAATGGTTGGGGAGAAGAATCAGCCCTCTATTTACAAACTGTTAGCAACGGGGAGTTGGCATTCCCACTCTCCTCATTCAGTCTGCTTCAATCGGGTGCCCTGATGGTCCCCCCCCCCCATTCCGCAGTATTAGCTTGAAGTATTCATATAATAATGTTTATATTTACATAAGAGCAAAATACTACCAGCATACGTATCGTTTTTACATGATCATCAATTGTTTGATCGTGAAATGAAAAAAGTGTTGTATAAAATAATATCTGAATATAGAGTATGTGCCCCTTGACTCAGCCTAATACACTGATTTTGTTCCTTTGGTTTGTGTTTAGATGAGCCATTTGAAAAACATACAACCGAAACGGAGATTTTTTTAAATTTTTTTACCAATAATAAAATTTTAATACGCTTTTCAAACAACAGGCCAAAGTTGGGAACCTAGAAAAAATTCGTCCCTAACATTGGGCTTACAGTTATCTTGTTAAATCATTGTTAATTTACCAATGTAAACGATTAGTTTATAACGTGTGACTATTTTCTGTACATCTTGGCTGCATTACTCGGTTTAGAGGTTCAATTTTGCCAAATTTAGATCATTAGAATATCGTGCAGTTAATCTGTTCAGCTTAACCAGTGAAGCCATGGTGTCTAAAAAGTTAAGGAAATCGAAAATTACGTGGACTAAATCTTAAAAAGAAATGAAAAAAAAGGAGAAGGCTACAGTAGAATCTAATACAATATTCAACCTTGAATATGATTTCCTGAAAACTCTAAGAATCATTCACTCTCGGGATCTCCAGTAAGATTCGTTTCGAATCTTTAACAGTTTTTTTTTCTTTAAATTAAAATTGCATGATGTAATCTGAGTGACGAGTAAGATTATTTAATTTGTAAACAAAGTTCTTTTTTGATTCTGAATAAGATACGCTTGTGTGACTCGAAACAAAATCCAAATTGTTGATATAAAGTTTCAGAAGAACTCTCTCTCTCTCTCTCTCTCTCTCTCTCTCTCTCGCGCGCGCTAAAAGAGCTAACAATATTGGAAAGAGTTCAGAGTCGTACTCTTAAATTTTTAAAAATATTTTCTATATAACATCCCTAAGCAGCACTCAAGCTGTATAAGAGTTCCAGTGAGCAGTTCTTCAACTGCACAGTCAATGTGAAAACGCATACATGACTGGTCAAAAAATGTTACCCTTATTGAATTGTGGAGTTTCAATAGACCATTTCAACCCACATTTTGAAACATCCAAGTATCCTGCCTTGCCCCAACATTCTCATTTCCTGCGAAAAGATGGATTATTGAAGCGGTAGTGGCAGGGCAGAAGATGTAGCAAGTTTATGCAAAAGCGCCACAACCGACAACGAGCATAGAGAGAGTCTAAAATGTATCCTGTTTTGCATCTGTAGGCTGGTGATGATGCTGCAGACTTCTGCTACCCATATCAGGTGGTGGCAATTCGGTGCATAGCTAAATTGAAAGAGACGGTGCGAGGACGAGGGAAGACAGTTTATAAGCGAGGGTAAATACTTGAAAACCAATCAATTAACAGGATAGGGTGTATCGGTTCGACAATTGGCCCAGCTCTCTAGTTAGACAGTGACAACGATGACATCGACACGGAGACTATGTTAGTTGGATTATTATTTTTTTATGAGTGGATAATTGCCCGCTTCGATGCGGGGCAATTAGTGGAATGCATGCCTACGCGTCCGCCTACATACACACACACACACACATACACTTACGCTTACACCACCCGTTCGAACCTCCAGTGCCATATGGCACGGTCTGCATACACTCAGCAGACGGTCGTTGGATTTCGGGTAAGAGATTGATAATGTAAAGCATAAACATGTCATCATCCATCTCCTCGCCAATTGTGCTAACAACCTATCCGTTCTGAATGCTGTGCGCCGGGCCCTGACTGCTGACTTCATATTCTCCTACATAATAATAAACACAAATACGATGCAATAATACAGAACCCCGATAATGCTATGCCACAACCCGTGCCTATCGTGTACTACTGGGAAATGGAGTGATTGGGACGAGAAGAGGGCAGATCGAAATTCCCTCCTGACGCGCGCTTATGACGATGATGGTGCTGATGCTGCTGCTGCTATTCGAAGCTGTGGCATGTCGAAGGATGCGGGAAATCTGAAATAGGGTCGCTGCAAGGATATGGGGGGTACATGGGGAGATTCAGTTAAATATACATATAGCGACAATCAAATCGATACAAACAATATGCTGCAATTTATCTCGAAGAACAGTTTCAACAATAGGCGGAGTAGGTGATGTATCATCATCATCATCATCGTCGTCATCGGCACCATCTCCAGCTATTTGCGTATTTGAGAACTTTGATATTAATAATTGAATAAAATTTGCATTCAAACGGTAAATGGTTTGTTAAACGATTCCCCTCTTCTTTTCTGCTGTGATTGTCGTAGGGGTCTATCAAATTCTCAGAAGCCCTGCGAGATATCGTTCCAGGAATTTCTGCGCTTGGAATATTTGGACCTAATTGGCTGATTGTGCCCCATCACTGGCACATTGTCGGTCGTTCGGTCTTTCGAACGGTCGGATCAGGCAATTGTGATATCCTTTTGTGGCGATTGTTGGCTGCTTCTGCTGCACACATAGAGCGAGAGAAACGACGTGAGAGCTCAGCTGCGGTGTTGCACAACCACTTGACTTTTATTGATTTAATTTGGTAATTATTGCAATAAATAAATCGTTGCATGCGATGGGTTTGCACTGCTGAGGCTGCCGTTGATGGGAAATTGACGAGCAAGCGTGGTGGGAAACGGTTCTGATCGGAGTTAGTTTATCACCGCATGGCAATATTGTGAGGCTGATAAATTGAGTTATTTGAATTAGTATTAGAGGTTTTCCGTAACCAATTATGATTGATTCATGCTTTATTTTTCTGTTCTGTTGAATTTTTAAGAACACTGAAAATTTGTGTCCTTATAAATATAAACTTATATAGAAAGTAAATGCCGTTTCGTAACTGAACTTTATTGCTCATGAATACCGACCAAACCCTTTAGACAAATTTATTTATAACATTTATTCCACTGTATCTGTCACACAAAACTTCAAATGATTCCTTAAGATTCTTCAATTCCATCTTGGCTGATTTCTATCGCAATTTAAAATTTTCTAAGGGTCTTTACTAGGACTCTTGCTGCACTAAAGGGTGTCCACGATGAAATTGCCACACACAAAATTGATTCGCAAAATTCGAGTTTTCATCCGATTGCCATCAAATTTTCAGGGATTGAGAAATAACTATTAAACTTCATTTTACCATTTTACTCGTATTTTATTTACAGTCCATACGCAAATGCCCGCACCTTGGCCTTAACCCCGGCCATAAGATTCTGCACAACCTGTGAATCAACCGTTTTTTGCATGTAAACCCATACTTTCTTCAGTTCCTCGACTGTCTTCACTACCTTAGGTCGTTTAAGAAGGTGCTGCTTCATAATCGCCCAGTACTTCTCGATGGGGCGGAGCTCCGGAGTGTTGGGAGGGTTGAACATTTTCGGCACGAAATTGACCTTATTGTCCGCATAACACTTCAGCACGTCCTCGGAGTAGTGGCATGAGGCCAAATCCGGCCAGAAGATTGTTGGGACGTTGTGGGCCTTCAGGAGAGGAAGCAGCCGCTTCTGGAGGCACTCTTTTATGTACACCTGTCCGTTCATCGTGTCTTGTCACGATGCCCCCTTTTTGCGCCTAGATTTCGGTAAATCTTCAAGAAAACACGTTTATCCAAACTTCTTAACAATCTTGAACAATGCAGATTTAGCGCACTTCACGCTTTTTGACAATTCTCGAAACGACAGCTTTTCGGAAAACCATTTGCCCCGAATTAATCTGCGAGTTGATGAGCTGATCTGAACCAACGTTCGAAGTTTCTCACCTTTTTTGGATTTGTCATGTGCGTTGCCAAAGTAAACAACGTTTTTACACACTGAGCGAAAATTCACAATTTCCATTCCATTCCATTGATAAACAGGTGTCCGCTTTCTTGAATGAAAAGTCCTTTATATTGCTAAGGAGAAGTTTGGGTTTTGTAGCTTATAAAACAACCAATAAAGTTGCCTTAAATTGTATCAAATTTGATGCATTTTGCTTGCTACCGTTAACAAGTAAAATTGGATCATCGAGAATGAGCATGATTGACCGCCCGAAATTGCTACTCCGTTATTGCCAGATCAGCTGTAATTACACAGAGAACCAAAATACGATGCATGGGATCAACATACATCCTCAATGTGTAAAAACCAAGACCAAGGCACCTGGGGAGTCTGGTTGCAGATTTCTCTTCCCGTACATAAAAATGCTACTCTAGCTTGGGTAGGTGGCCACATTTATAAGTGTAGATGTGATTTTCTGTCATGCATAAACATAATGTGGATGAATGTATTGTAGGTATGTCCTTGAAAAGCTTTGAAAATGGAAGTATGTTCATTACAGAAAGATACGAAGAGAAAGCATTGATTGATATTTCCGTTCATTGGGAAAACCAGTTAATTTTTGATAAAGTATTCATTGGGAAAACCAGTTAAGTTTTGATAAAGCTTGAGAGCTCATTTGGATTCATTTAAATCAACAGTAAGGATGCTGTTTGGCCCACTCTCAAAGTGTAATGGTGGTTTTTCATTGAGGACAGAAGGTAAATGTGAAATAACGCTTGAAAGACCGATTTGGCCCCATTTTAACAAACAGTAAGGATGCTGTTGGGGCTGTTGGGGCTCACAGGGCTAATAACATGCTAGGGTTTATAAAGCGTTTCTGCTACAACTTTCACGGCCCATACACAATAAAAACTCTTAATATTTCATACGTAAGATCAATACTGAAATACTGCAGCATAGTATGGTCTCCTTGCTCAATCGCTCACGAAGAAAGATTAGAATCAGTCTATTATATGCTCTTCGTAAATTAGGTTGGACTTCAATTCCACTTCCATCATACGAAGTACACTGCATGCTTATCGATGTACAAACATTGAAAGAGCGTTGTAAGACTGCGATGGTCTCATTTGTAAACGATGTAGTTTCACAAAGGAATTAACTCATCGGAAATTTTAGCAAAATTAAATTTTTACATACACACTACCAAAATGTCATGTAAATTTCTGTCCCCTGACCGACACATGCAAGTGTCCTTTAACACATAAGAATGAGTTGAAAGAGATGAGAAAATAAATTCAATCAAACACATCTTTTGTCGAATTGCGTATTTGTCAGGTTTAGGAGACATAATTTTACACGAAATCTTTGTTTACGTTTCCCGACTTTTTACAAGCAGGAATTACGTCTCGTGTAAAATTTATAATTTCTAAGTGTGTACCTAGTAGGCAACTACGAACTCGACAGATGTTCTCAACCAACCATCGCCGAACAAATTACGCCAAATATGGCTATTTCAACCGCATGATGTCCTTTTATAATCTTCACTGTGAAACTATTGACTTCGCAATGTATCGGAAAAATTTAAAACAACACTTAATGTCAACTTGAAATCAGAACATTTTAAATTCAAACTAGTTACAGTCTTATCATTATAGTCTTTATATTCTATATAGTCATTATAGTATTATCAACAATCAATGTGCAACTAGCGATTTGAAATTGGTTCACTGTTGTAGAACCCCTAGGTCCGAAGTATCCTTGCAGTCTGCACCTTGCAATAATTCTTGCGCTTTTCGGTACCTTCCGGTACTAGTATCTTGGTTGTTGTTTTGATTCACTATGTTATTTTGACACAACATTTGAGAATGTGTTGGTGTGAGCTACGTTGTTAGGGGCGAATCATTGAGCTTGGGACCGAGCTTGGGACCGATGTGCTAGTACTGACTGACCCAAGAAAAATATCGTATTTGTTCGGGACCTACTGGTCTTAGAGTTAGTCTATGGTATTATTGTCAATCATAGTGATGAAAATAAATAAATAAAAATCACTAACTATTATGGAGGTTTTTCATTGGGAAAACAAGGCAATTTCTAACAACGCTTAAGAGCCGCTTGAATCGATTCAAACCAACAGTGAGGATGCTAATGAGGATGAGCATATTGACCACTCGTGATTGATCGAAGTCGGCTGAAATTGCACAGAGAACCAATAGAATGTCACTTAGAAATAATGAATCATTCTCATTTATAGACTCATTAGAGAATGGAAAAAAAAATGTTAGTTCGATACTCGTTGCTAGTAAAGGCCGGATATACTATTTCACACCCACGAGTATCTCAGGAATGGAAATTGTTACTGAAACGTATTTTTATAGGTTTCATCTTGGTAGATGAGACAACAGTGAGTGAAATTGATTATCCGTATTCAGTTATTCCAATTAAAAAAAAATGTATGATCTCTTAGAATTTCTGAATAATTGGTAGTTTTGTTCCTTATCCTTAAATATTCCTATTTGTTTATTTTGAAATAAGAGTTACCATTTCTGCGTTAGGATGGTCCGAAAAATTGACTTATTTTAAAAATGCTTTTTTCTCACAAAATAACTGTTGGACCACTGAGCCGATTTTGTAAACCAAATTCGCAAATAAAAGGTAATTAATTGTAGCTGTTTTTAATTATAAAAATACACTTGATCTTTACCACTGTGGACCGTCCGAAAATCATGTTGTTTTTTTTTTGGGAAGAAGGGGTAGGTCAAAACATTTGCTCCACATAAATTATAAAAAAAAAAATATTGACAAAGAACACCAAGGGGGTGGGGGTAAATTTGAAAACACGTGACTTATGGCCTATCTATTTGCTCTCAAAAAGCAAATTAACTTATCAAAATCACTTAATATTGATGGGGACGCATGGTAGGCAAGTTACTTTGAATCATAGAAACGCGTGGTAGGAAAGTCAGCAACAATTAACTTAGTATTTCTGAAAAATATTAGCTCAATAACTAAAATTCCTTCATCGTCACATTGGTATGTAAAATGGTCTAAATTTTCAAGAAAAAATATTAAAACAAGGGGCTTTTTGGTCCCGATTCCATTAAAACCATGAAAACCAAATATAATACATCTCCTTATAATAAATTTAGCAGTTCACGTGTATTTTTATACCTAAAAAAAGTTTCACTTTGGTATTTCGTCGTTCCAGTTTCTGTTTTTCTTCGATAAAATCGGCTCAGTAATTCAAAAGGTACACAGATAAAAAGAAACATTGAATTTTCTGCGTGATCTAATGCACATAAAGGGAATGCTAGATTTGGCAGAAAAAATGGGAGATTTCTTGTAACTGTTAGCCTGATAACGCCTGAATCTAGCCTGTTGTATGAAAGAATGCACACATTGTTGTATGGCGCATGAAATATTGCAAACAATTTCGTTGTTTACGCCTCCTTTGGCTTTAAATTAAACGAGGGGAAATTTTACGCGCCTGTTCAAATTCATTATTTTTTTCTGTGCATGAATTTTTGAAAAAAAAAGCATATTAAAAAGACAATTTTCCGGACATCCCTAAGGGGCTATTCATAAACCACGTAGACTTTACTGGGAGGAGGGGGGGGGATTGTTTGACCAAAGTCTACGCTCCATACAAAATTTCAATAAAATGTTTGGTGAAAAGTCTACGAGGGGGAGGGGGATCTGAGATTTTCAACAATGAGTACGTGGTTTATGAACCGGCCCTAACCAGAAAAGTCCACTCTAATGACGGAATTCAAAAAAAGGGGCTTATATTTATAGATACAGAACAAAACTACCAACTTTTATGAAATTCTGAGAGATCGTATGTCTTTTAACTATGGAATTGTATTTTTATATTATTCTCCATTCATAAGATTTTCCTGAGATGCAAAATAGAGATATTTAAAATAAGTTCTGATGTAAACCAACAGTAAGCGAGCTATTGGGACCAATCACGAATTATGATTGTGGTTTTTCTTTGAGAATACAAGGTTAATTTAAGTAACGCTCGAGAAACGATTTGGGTCCATTATAATCTACAGTAAACCACTTGGCACTGTCGGGCAACTCACAAAGTTTGGTAGTAATTTTTCATTTGGAAAACACTTTCAATTTGCTCAACTTCATTCATCAAACCACTTTTCTACTGGAACTAATATCTGCATCAAGCTAGTTGAACTTTCTAAAGAGCAATCTATTCTAATCCACCCCATATTTTTATTGAAGAATTCTATGAAATTAGAGTCTCTAGAAGCTTTTCATACCTTCTGGCAACTATATGCTTCTATTGATTTCCAAGCTCATCGGGGGAAACGGGGGAGATTTGGTCCTATACGCAATGATTTCAGTATCCCCAATCCGCTCAACCAATCGGAATATTTTGTATATAGTGGGTGGAATAGGGTAACGGGATGTAATGTTAGCCTATCACCTTCATTCGGCCTATGTACCAAATATGTCATTAATTTAGCGATAATCAACAAAATTATGTTGCTATTAGGATGCCCGATGTAATCCGAAGCAATTGAGAAAATATTAATCAACTTATAGTAGTTCACTTCCGCGTAATTTGCGATTTCTTGAACTTTTGGGGCATCATGATTTCACTGGTTCAGCTGAACAGATGATCTACACGATCTTCAAGTGATCTAAAGTTGGCTCAATTGAATCGATAAAGCTTGTAATGCAGTCTGGATGTACAGAAAATAGTTACACGTTACAAACTAACTGTTCACATAGCTAAAATATAGCAATGATTTTACAAGAAAATTGTAAACCCAATGTTGGAGACATATTTTTTTGTTATTGGTTGTTATTGGTAAAATTTTAAGTGGAAATACATGAGTTTGCGGTTGTTCATATTCAAGTGGCTCATCTAAACACAAACCGAAGGAACAAAATCATTGTATAGTGAATTATAATGTTTTCATTATTGAATGGCTGATAAATCATATATAAACATCACTTATGTGTTTCGAAGCAGTTTTATTTTAGTTTGTTTTGTGAAATGTTGTGTTAAGTAAAGCGAATACAGCTGGCAATGCTCTAATCCATGAAATTAGAAAATAAAAAACCGTACAAAGACTGCATTTAACATAAATCCATCGAATGGGACGAAGTTGCATCCATGAATAGACCCCATTTGGTGCTTATAGACTGACATTAAATCCGTATCCCTCGAAAGTTTCTGACTTCATAAAAAGAGTTGTGTAACTTTTCGTGATACATACTACCAAATGTCTTATCAAATTTATCATAGCAAGATTATGACTAGTTGAATCTCGCCTACAGCTTAAAAACTTTATGAGTTATATAAAAAATGTAATCGATCGTTGCATAATAGGCTGAGTTAAGGGACACTTACCCTATAATAATTTGACATAACACAATGCAGACCAAATTTGGCAGATCGCTAGGCAATCGGTGTGTAACCACCTGCTAAGAAACGAACCGGAAGATTCGAGGAGCATAATCGGCAGAAATGGATCACTGATAAGACTGGAAAATTCGATGAGCTAGCTATCTTCCCTTTTATCGGCCGAAATGGATCGTCGATAAGATAAACTCGTATCGAACTACGAATTATGTTTTGTATTGTGTTTCGTAGTTCGATACGCCTTTTTAAATAAAAATAAAAATTTACTTCCCAGCTTCTTAACGATTTTACCAATTTACTGATGGGCGCATGCATAACGAACACAGCATCGTTGAATAAATTGTTTAATTGTTGAATTAAAATATAATAATAAATCCTGCAAAACCCCCGCCAAGCTTCATGCTGGTTATAGTTTAAGTCATTTTCCATTCTTAAGTTAACATCTGGTTGTGAGCGAATACGTAGATAGATAGATAGATAGGAATAAAGATAGGTAGATAGATAGATAGGTGGATAGCTAGATAGATAGGTGGATAGATAGATAGATAGGTGGACAGATAGATAGATAGGTGGATAGATGGATAAAGAAAGAGAGAGAAAGAGAAAGAGAGAGAGAGAGAGAGAGAGAGAGAGAGAGAGAGAGAGAGAGAGAGAGAGAGAGAGAGAGAGAGAAAGAGAAAGAGAGAGAGAAAAGAGAAAGAGAGAGAGAGAGAGAGAGAGAGAGAGAGAGAGAGAGAGAGAGAGAGAGAGAGAGAGAGAGAGAGAGAGAGAGAGAGAGAGAGAGAGAGAGAGAGAGAGAGAGAGAGAGAGAGAGAGAGAGAGAGAGAGAGAGAGAGAGAGAGAGAGAGAGAGAGATTGCCGCTTGTTAGCACTTGTGCAAAGTTTTCAGGGTTTTTCCAATATTTTCCAGAACAACTGCCTCATTTGGCCGGCCAGGGCGTTCAACATCATCGGTGTCCGTACGACCACGTTTGAAATTGGCAAACCATCGTTTGATGGTCGTTTTCGATGGGGCAGAGTCCGGATAACATTTTTCAAGCCAAGCTAGGGCACACGCATTTGAAAGTGTCCTATTTTTAAATGTCTAAATGATCTAGCCTGTAAAGCATATGTTGCATGTGCGGGTTTTTTTTTGACTACTTGTTTCAATCCGCAGATATTGCCCTATCTGATTCCGCAGATATTGCCCGAAGATAGATACCGGGAACTACACTTGAAACAGTTGACAGTAGTCTGAATAGCAGAACTGTTCAATAAAATTTGGGCATATCAGCTTAGTAGTTTTTGAGCTTATTTTCAGGACTACGACTACTCTATTCGTGTGTTTCAACATGCTTGAACGTATACAGGGTGTCTCACAATAGGTTTCATTAAAACAAAATGGGATTACAGCAAAACAAATCAACCAAATCATAGCATTTATTTTTCATTTGAAAGATACATGTAATAGAAATAAACCATATTAATTCCATTCGAAACTCTCCCCATTTTCCTTGATAACTTTGCGCAAACCCTTTGTAAACCCATCGCAGATGGCACGCACGATTTCCTGAGGAATTTGGTCCCAAATATCAACCAAATGTTTCTTGAATCGATCTAAAGCCCTATATGCTGAAGCATATAACCGCAAACAAAGTAGTCAAAGTGGGTTAAGATCCGGTGAAGATGCAGGCCATTCTTCGCAAGTGATGAAATCGGGCAAATTTTCCGCGCACCACGCTTGTGTCTTCTTTGCCTTGTGAGCTTGAGCTAAGTCCTGTTGGAAACAATATGGTGTATTTCCATACAGTGTTGAAGCATGAGGAAGCAGATGGTTCTTCAAAACCTGCTCGATGTAATATTCAGTGTTGATTTTTACGTTAGGTTTTATGAAAAGAAGAGGAAGTTTTCCTTTTCGTGAAACGGCGCCCCATACCATGATTTTCGATACATTCTGATAGCGTTCTACAGCAAGTTTATCTCTTGGAATATTGGCAAGACTTTTGCCATACACACGATCATTTTGTTGATTATTGACTGCCCTGAAGGAGGAAGAGCTTTTCATCCGAAAATGAAATCTCGTGGTCACCGTGCTGAAGCAAAAGATTTCTCTTCTTTGGACCCTGGCTTGCTTTTGACGCTTGCATTCCAGATCATGTCTGAGGAGCCTGTTCATGGAAGCAGGGGACATTTGAAATTGTTTGCTTAATTCACGGTCAGATACGGACGGGTTACGTCTGGCACCTCCTTTGTGTTGAATATGGACATTTTCAGTTTCCTTTAACCGTTTCAAGGTACGAAAAACAAAACGCTTACTCACTCCGAACTGCTTGAGGCTATTGAATATCTGACACGGTCTAAGCTTTTGCCAATGTAATTCTAAAACTTGTTCCCGTATGGCTTCCATGGTAGCTGATAAATATAAACAAACGAAATTCAACGATAAGCTCTCAATAGAATGCACGCAAAACGGGTATAATCAATTCCGCTGTTAATATTACCCAGCTGAAAAAAAAACCAAGACTGAAAAACGGTGATACCTATTGTGAGACACATTGTATATAAATAAGTCTTGGACAACATAGCCTTTAAAACGAAGCTCAAATTTTTTTCGAATTCAAAAAAAAAAAAAAAAATTTTATCGAAAGCTACTCAGATATTGGCATAAATGACCGGAAACGAAGATAATTCCTGATTGTGAATGTAAGTATTTCGTATTCCTAAACCAAATGACACTCAATAACCGCCAAACGAATGCTATTATAGTCTCACAGTATCTGTGGTCGAAGACGCCAAATTTCACGATAAAAGGAAAAAAATATATCTTTTGGCGGATATTGTTAAATGTAGTTAGTATAATTTCAAGCAACTTTGCTGAAGAAACAAAAAATCTGAATCTAGGATATGAATATATCTGGATATAAAGGTATGAAAAAACAACAGCTTTTTGACACTGAATTTTTGTTTTTATATTTATCAGTAAACCGTCTCTAGGTGACTTCTAGAACATTTAGTAGTGAAAATAAAAAATAAAATAAAATAATATCATTTAGCCGAACGCCATCAGGTCGACTGCCATGATCATTAGGCCGAATGCTTATTCATTTTTTGTTTCTGGTTGCTTTGAATCGCTTTTTGTCCTAATTGTCTAATATGCAAAACATTTCAATGATACCGGTTTTCAAGTTTTGAAATTATATTGTTTTAAATAAGAATGAACTGCTCAAGATCAAGAGAAGGAAAACTCTCCCATATTAGTTGATTGCTTCAAATACCAGAATTATTGAAAAAAATACTAAGTTTCTACTTCAACTGTTGGAAGATGGCGGGATTTTAAATCAGAATATGATTATGTTGATTATCGCTGAACTTATGACATATTTGATACACGGGCCGAATGAAGAAACTAGGCCGACATAATAAAGGAACTTTATCATAGCTTCATTATAAATTCAACTAAATTTACTACACTGAACTATTTTAGAAAATATCATGACCTTTATTTTTAATTCCACCTCCGAACACCACGTACTCTTCGAATGAAAATATTCGATAAATGATCGAAGCTACGCATAGGAATAAATAACTCAATTTAAGTGTTCAACAACTTCGAAAACCTTTGCGAATGATAATATATTGATTTGAGTCGATACGAATAACTTGAACTAAATTTGAATATTGCTTTGCGTTCAGATTCAAACGATTTTGAAGTTGGCAAAAAGTTAGGTTATTTAGGCGCCAATAACTAAACTGCAGACTTCATTACAATTAATAGCACACTTAAAAAAATATATCTTCCAGCTGCATAGAATGTACGAGACCATCACCCGGCAGGCAATCAACTGTAGAAAACAATAGGTGACCAAAGACTTCTCTCCGAGCGACAGCCGTGGCATCCGTTGACCGAAATGACACAGGCTGAGGAGTTACGCGAAGTGAACCAGGTATGCATCACCAACACCCCAGATCTCCACACCCAGGCGGCGCAAGTTGCTGATCGTAAGTCACCACCGCAGCCACCACTGCCGCCACTATCCGCCACCACCACCACTACGACAGCCACTCCCCCCGCGACATCAGTTAGTCAAAATGGCGCCGAGGATTCGACGTGGCATAGTACAAACCTTGGCATCTTCACCTCAAACTGCTCCGCCAACAAGTGGCATCCTCATGTCTATGCCAACCCACCGAAGCATCCCACACCCCACTCCATCATGGATATCCTCGGGTGGAAGGGACCAATCAGGAAGGTCACTCCGTCTCCGCCGGTTTCCGACTCGAACAACCACACGGTGCCATACTTGTTGCAAAGCCTCAACGCAACAAAGCACGACAATGACGACCAACCCCTGGATTTGTGCATTTCCAAATCAACGCCGCATCAGCAGTCAACGGCAGTGGACAGGGTATACGAGAAGCACTTGGAAGAAGGTTTGTTGCAGCTCGTTGATTTCCGAAATTAGTTTACTAAATTGAATAATTCCCATTTCAGAAACCACCCAGGAATCAGTTCGTTCCATCAGTCGAGAACGGGCTCATTCAACGGACGGCGAATCGGAGATATACGGGTCAAATGAATCGCAGCATTCGTTGAAGGATTCGTCGTCCCTGAGTGGACGTAAGGTGCCATCGCTGCCATCGTTAGGGGGCACAAAGAAGAACAGTCGGACTGAAGTGCTAGATCTCGAGGACGGTGATGATAGTCAAATGGATGGCGGTAGTCGGAGGAAGAAGAAAGCCCGAACGACCTTTACCGGAAGGCAAATCTTCGAGCTGGAAAAGCAATTCGAAGTGAAGAAATATCTTTCATCCAGTGAACGAACTGAGATGGCAAAACTGTTGAATGTGACAGAAACGCAAGTAAGTATTTGCACTGCTTAATCACAGCATGTCGTTTTAATTAGTCCCTAGATCTAGTTGAATAATGTAGGAGCAGTCAATCAACGAGTTGAAAAATGCCTTTGATTCTACGACCCGTGTTTCAGTTGAGATGCACGAAGCTCCGAAAACAACATTTAATCCCGTCATCAACCATGTTATAATGTCTCGTATTTTATTAATTTGTCTCTCTTTCTCGCTCATGCCGTGCGTTGCCTCCGGTGTTAATCTCGTGGAAGTTCTTCATCAAACGAAAACTGAAAACGATTGTGAGCATCAATCAAATGACCTAAGAGCTCATAAAAACCATTTCTCTTCCTCCGCTCTACGATCGCACCCATATTCTCGAGATCGTAGATTCTCAGTTCTGTTTGTATAATTTACCATTCCTCGAATGCTCTCCATAATCCTTTATTTTGCCCTGCTTTCACAAATGAGCAGCTTTCGGCACTCTCGGCAGGTTTTTTATGATACCATATTCCATCACGCGCGCCCATTCGACGGGAAAAGAAACGATTTCCCGGCGAACTTAGCGCTTCCGAGCTGGTTTATAATACAGTTTGTCAAAAAATCAAACTGCGGTAAACATGAAACAACACTTAAATCATTTATGAGTCCGCTTCATTAGCGCTAAGTCACTCTCTTCGGCTTGGCGTTCGAGAACGGATCTCGACGATGACGATGATGATCGTTTCTCGTGATTCCGAGACTAGTGCTCTTCCTGCCTTTTAGCTTAGCTGGGCCGTCTTGTTTGCAATCTTCCAATATGAACGAAAAAACGCGGCTCGCACCGGTCGCCTTCTGACGAAGACGTATTAGAGGATATAAAATTAAAATTGAAATGTTTATTTTTTCGCTCTTTGCTCACTTCTCCCATTTCCAAGCTCCCTCTTGCTGAACATTATTGGCCTAGTAGAGCGAGAGCAGAGCAGAGCAGCGCAGGGTCTCAAACAATCATAAAACCGACAGATATAAAAAGATCTTAACAAAATATGCTATTTTTACCACTATTCATCATTTCGAATGGCTCATTTTCGTCGTTTCCTTTACAGTCTAAATCGTCTAAATTGGTGTGTCAAAGAATAAATTACTCAAAAGCTAATTTTCGGCCTGGCTCATCTCACGCGGCTCATCTCCTCGTCACGTCGGCCTGTGATGGCCGCAAAAACCGACGACACATGGGGACACAGGCGTGCGTGTGGATTTGTTTGACATTTTCAACACCCCGCATCGTATTTATAATGTCGGGATGTTGAGTGTTGTGTTTAGAACTCATTTTCCCCGGATCAGGTGCGGTGGGGTGGGGCGACAGAGACGACGGATGCGGATTGTTGCATTTTCAACATTTTTCACCGGCACCTTTTGTCGAGTGATGCCGAGGTTTTGGCTTGAACTATTAGCTCCGAGCGCGATTTGTCTCATTTACAACAAACGGTGAACCAGACATTCCAGATGCTGGCGACAGACACAAAGGGACACGGCGGAAGGGGAGAGATTGATTTATTGAGGGCCCTCCGATTGCTTCACGAGTGTCGGGGCTGTCGGCGGGGAAGTTTGGGTTCGGATGAAAAAGATTATGATTTGATTGATTCCAGTGGAGTTAGTTTTCGATTGCTTCGTGGAATGGCCTGACAGGATGGAATGTCGTTTGACACATTTCGCCGGATCGGGGGTTTTATTGTTCAAGTGTACGGGACGAAACTATTGCAGACGATTGAAAAGCTTAGACATTCTGCTTTGATTTTGCCCTTATATGTGCTTTGGGTCATTGGTGGTGGGAACGAGAAAACCATTCTTGTTGTTCTCAATTTTCTGGCGATAATTTATTTTTTTCAAATTTTAAATCAACTTATATTCAACGAACGGAAAAACAAAAGGTGTTTAGCTGTTTTGAGTTCACGGAAGCCAATTAATTACCAAACAAAGTCATTTTAGAAAGGTACAAAGTTTGTAACAAATTTAGCGTAGATCCACTGCGCAAGTCTCGTGATATCAACAAATTTGACGTCGTATTTCATTAAACTTTTGGATTGGCACGATTTTTTCATGGGTTATATTCACTAAATCTGAATCGATATACTTAATGCACTCCCAAGCAGGAGAAAATAACAAATGAATACCTAATTTTGATCTTCATAACTGGCATTGGTATAGAAGTGCACAGCATAAGAGGTAAAATACCTAAGCAAAATACCCAAGAATTTCATGCAAAATATCTCTCGAATAACAAAACTTTCTGTATATCTGTCCCTTGGGTATTATTTTGTATTTCTTCCTCATTCGTATTCCTCCTTGTGGGAACAATTTGATGGTATTATCCTCAGGTATTTTACCTCTTAATCTGAGCTCATAAATACCACGGCAAGTTATCAAGTTCTTCGGTTATTCCTGCTCGGGTTCGCTCCTGAAGAAAGCTATGTTGATGAATACCAATTTTACTTTAAATAAGATACACAAAAGGTTAAATACCTAAGAATTGCAAGTCAAATTTTACGAAAACAAAAATTGTTTTTTCTTTTTTTTTGTGGTAAGCGTGACTGCTACTTGGCACCCCAGTGGGTTCAATCCCAGTCGACGTCGGTGGTTTTTCTGAGGCGAAATAATTTGGTCACTATCTTCCTTCGGAAGGGAAGTAAGCCGTTGGTCCCGGCTCATAGTCATGAGTCGATAGGTAGGGTCCAGGTGGTGGAGTCGTCTTCCTGGCGTCGGTGATTGTCACCATGTGAGGAAATAGGCCGACGAAAAAAAAAATTGTTTTTATCGTTAGACCGGGAACTTTTAAGCCGATGTGTTATTTAGGAATTCTCCTTCTGGAAAAATTAACCCACCTGAGTCGAAACGACTATTTAGAACTCTGGCCTTAGCCAGAAACCAAAATCTTGAAAAATGTCTTATTTTAGAAAAACTGTCAAAACTTTTGTTTGTCAACTGATAACGTATGTACAGTGACGGACGATACAAAAGATCAAAGCCTGATTTTCATACACAATGGTCATGTTAGGGGGCTTGCCTTTCATTTTCTCGAGAACCAATTGAGCTGAAATTTCGGCTGTGGTCCAGAAGTAGCCTAAATTCTCATCTGCATTAAATCCATAATTTTTCATTCACCACTTTGAAAGTTACAGAAATCGCATACGACAAAACAATAAGACCACTTTTTGATTTCCTTAAAAGATGCTCGAATTTGAGGATCTGAATTTTGATTATAGATGCATGGGGTCATTTTAATATCAGTATACAATAGATTGTAATTCACACTCATCAACATGGCCTAAACTATGGATATCAAAAGGAGGTCTTATTGTTTTAACGTAGGTGGTGAATGAAAAATTATGAATTTATTAAAGATGAAAATTCAGGTTGATTTCTAGGCTATTACCAAAATTTTAGTTCAATTACTTCACGGGAAAGTGAAAGACAAGCCTCCAAACATAACCATTTTGTATGAAAATCAGGCTTTGGTCTTATTGGATTGTCCATCACTATATAAAAAAATGGATTAAATTCGAATGGCAAAGCAAAACCAAAAAAAACTGCAAAAGATAATTCAATGAACAAAATTATTCATAAATCCTACGTTTATCAAGCCTTCTACAAAAATGCTTCACTTTCCTGCCGGGTGGCCTTACGACAGTTGGCCGAAACATAACCATGGCCGATGAAAATATGAATGTCGGCATGTTCTCACTCTTTCTATGCCTTGGTGATCAACTCCGTTATCTCCGTTTTGGCCACGAAATTATTGGAGTAGATCCACCGTTTGGGGTTCGCCCACAAAATTTCTATCGGGTGCAGCTCGAGGACGTTGAAAGGGTTGGCGGTTATTCCAGGTCGAGTCCAGGTCTGGCCAAAAGACCACATCCTCTTTCGCGTGATACTTCTTGATGAAGGTGGCAACTTCCGGCAGGAACTTTGTACTGTATAACTCCCCGTTAGCCGCGAGCCTCAAAGGAAAGAACAGCGGCTTAGTCATTCCCTTGTCGCTGATCGTCAGCGAACAAGGAACTGGGTGTGGGAGATATATTTGACGTCAACGCTAACCTCCTTGGTGGTCTCACTAACCGTAATGTACCACGGTCGACCTCTACTGATGCTTCCCCATAACAATGTCCATCTTACCCAGGTACTTCTTCACCTTTTGGCTGGTTCCACCAACCAGTCCAAGGCGCAAAACGATAAGGCCACCTTGTCCACGGTCTTCCTCTTCTGCTTCTGCAGCACTTCACGGTCGCGTAGCACTGTCGAGTGGCCAAGAACCAGGCTTTCGTTCGACGTTCTTGCTTTCCTCCAGAAGGGAGAGGATGTTGTAAATGCAGGAATGGCTATATCCGGCGAACACGACGTGCCTCCTCGATATCCGATGCTGAAAATCAACTGATAACGCTTTTAATATTTTTTCTGTACACAACAGAGTTGCTACGATTGGCAATGCATGTGTGGATTCACCTACAGGTGGCAGGGTTATCGCACGAAGAGTCACTATAATCAATCCTTATTTTTAATGCATACGTTTATGATAAGTTCAGCAAAGTAAAAGTTGTGTATTTTGGTAATCTAGTTGCCGTGAAAAGGCTGCTTCTCTGAAAAATTTAAGTTAAAAAACGTTAAATATCCGATTTTTATGAGTACACTAGTACTTAATACTGAAAATTCCTCTATTCGGTCCTTTGATAAGCTACAGAAAAATACTCAAGACCAAAGTTGCTTCAAATTTTCTAACCTATAAATATCGTTTCATGTTCATTTCTGCAAATAAAAAGGTAAGATTTACAATTTATGTTAAGGTTGGGATCATCTTAAATTTAATTTATTCCAGTAAAATAGCTCAATATTAGACATAACTTTGTGGAACACAACTACGCTTTATTAAACTTAAGCTGAAAACGTATCTTTACGTCTGATTCGCATTCTAGGTCAGTGAGCAATGTTTTGCCAAGAAACCTCGGTTAAGTGCTGTCCAGATGCAGCACGAAAATTTTAAGATGAGGGATCGTAGAAAAGCCACAACAACCGATGTAGAGATGGTTAGCGGCATTCAGTTACATTTAGCTAATCATGTTTTGTCGTTGTTGCATGCAGCACGTAATCAATTATAATGTTTGAAATTGGAAATATCCTTGTCAACATGCAACCCCTACACAGAAAAAAATCTTGTAGTAAAAACTACCATTTTACCCGACTATGCCTATCTTTAAAACTACCATAACATTTCAGTTAAATTTACTACGTTTATGGTAAAACCTTCAACATTTGTGGTATATTTGACAGACATCATATTAATATCAACCGCACCATGGTCAATCTAATCGCAGGCATGGTAAAATCAAAAGCATTTATAGTCAGCGGAAAATTGTTGGTGTTTGCGCTTAATTTAACCCTCGAAATGGTAGTTTCTACTGCTATTTTTTTGCGTGTAGGAGTGGACAGCAATTTCTGCTAACGTTTGCATTTAAAAAAATGGACAAAAATGGCCGATTTTTCATGGGTTTACCTTAGCCCGCACTGATGAAACTACCCATGCAGCATCAATCATAGTAACCCATGAGTCAGCAGACAAAATTTGACAGCTCTATCAGTCGAACTCTAACAGAACTCCGAACTCCGTTCAGACGTGTGGGCGTTCAAAGAACGGCACCCCGCCGCGTCAAAAACGGACATCGTGCGGCACTTTGTGGACGCCGGATACGCCCGTTCCAGCATCTACAACATCTTGGCACTATTAGACAACAGTCAGATCCTCGAAAGAAAGCCGGGTTCCGGACGGCCAACGACCCTGAGTGACAAGAAGCTCCAAAGGATGCTGAAGAGGAAGCCCGAGGGAAAAGTGGCTACATCGCTGCGTGCGCTTGGCCGGGAGGTCGGTTCAACCAGCCAAACAGTGAAAAAGTACCTGGCGAACATGAACATACATGTCAGCAAGCGGAAGTCGCGTCCACTGGTTTCTGAGCTGCATTCAATGACGCAGCGGCAGCGGCTGAATAAGATGGTGTAGCATACTCCCCCCCCCCCCTATTCTCCTTCAAGTATGATCCCCTATCCCATATTTCGTTCTGTGTTTTCCTTCGAACCTCCTCCTTACCAACTCCATTAACAAGACGATCCCACGCACCCACGCATAGAATAGGTGACTTTTTTTTCTTCAAATCACATGTTTTGCTTTACAATAGATTTCGCTTCGCTTCACATCACACAAGAGCATTCAACCTCACCGAAAATCAAAACAGACCTACTTACTAATTTATTGCCAACACATGTTTTCATAATCGTTGAAAATAACATCCTTCTAGGTTTTGCCACTTGAAAGCAAAACACACAAAACAAAAAGCTCAAATTACTGACCGATACCTACCAGGCAGTTCAGTACTCGATTGACACAAATTATATGTTATGCATTGTCATCGATGTGAACAACCAAACCAAGAGGTTCATGTCGATTGTATTGGTGTCGCATCTTTTTCAAACATACTTTGTCGAATAGTCAAATGCAAGCCGATTGGTTAATCGAAATCCACGAAGTAACTACAAGTACCTCCCACTAATAAAATATCGTGTAGACAACGAAATTTTGTGTAGACTTAAGCTTCCCTGTAATTAGTTTTCTAAGAGAAATATATTCTTACTGGACACTTCAAAAGAAGAACACATCGGAGTTGTAAAATGGTCCACGGTTTTCCCGGCGAATCGCGACGTGGCGGTGGTGATGGACGACGAAACCTATCCCCGGATGGCAACTACTGGCAGGGCACTTCGTATTTTACTTCCCCTACGAAGGAAGTGAGCTCCGAGGTGAAGTTCATTTCACACACCAAGTTCTCCAAGACGGTGCTGCTGTGGCTGACAATCAGCGAGAAGGGGATGTCAAAGCCGCTCTTTTTTCGCCCCGGTCTGGCCCTGAACGGGGAAATTTATGAGGTCTGAAATGCCAGCGGGAAGTTGCGTCGTTCATCAAGAAATACAATAAGGGCGAAGACGCGGTGTTGTGGCTGGATCTGGCTTCGGTCCACTACTCGAAGCGATCGTTGGAGGAGATGGAGCGGCTGAATATCGATGTGGTACCCAATTCGGCGAACCCGCACTACGTCCCCCAGCTGCGTCTCATCGAGAATTTCTGGGCCAGCCTGAACTGTCAGATCTATTCCAACAATTTTGAAGCGAAAACTGAGGAGGAATTGATAAATACAACGAAGAAAGAACTCAAAAATCACTCATATCGTAATGAAAACTAAATATGATGTTAATCACATCAGAATAAGTCTGATAACAACTTTATCTTAGCAGAGAAGTTATGAGAAGTTTCAAGATAACTTCTATGGAATTTTCTTGGAAGAAGCTAACTTCTGGGCAGGAATCTTATGAATAAGCTTCTGAGAAGTCCCGAAGTAGAGCTTCTGAAAAGTTTTAAAGTAACTTCTAGGAAGATCTAGAGGATTACTTTCAAATGCTAAATTATATAAAGATTCGATGTTATTTCTAAAGGGTGATACGGTCAAAATTTGGTCAAGGGAAAACGCGTGTAAATCGGTGAAATCGTTTATTTAAAAAATCAAATTAAATTTCTTTTTCAAGTTCAATTAGTATAAAATTCAGGAAAAATATTCAGTTAGGCTTCCGCTTTTCCAAATCCGAATTGCCGGGCCTTACGCTTGACCCCTGCCATCAGATTTTGTACAGCCACCTTGTCCACCTTCTTCGCCGCAGAAAGCCAGTTTGCCTTGAACTGCTGCTCGTCCTTAGCAGTTTTTTTGGTCTTCTTAGGTTCCGCTTGACAATAGCCCAGTATTTCTCAATTGGGCGGAGCTCTGGCGTGTTGGGAGGGTTCTTGTCCTTGGGAACCACCTGCACGTTGTTGGCGGCGTACCACTCCATGGCCTTTTTACCGTAATGGCAAGATGCCAAATCCGGCCAAAACAGTACGGAACAACCGTGTTTCTTCAGGAAAGGCAGCAGACGTTTATTCAAACACTCTTTCACGTAAATTTCTTGGTTGACAGTCCCGAAGCTATGAAAATGCTGCTTTTCAAGCCACAGGTACAGATGGCTTGCCAAACCAGATATTTCTTTGCGAACTTTGACAGTTTCGTGTGCTTGAAAATATCTGCTACCTTTCCCCTTCCTTTTGCCGTATAAAACTCCTGTCCCGGAAGCTGCTTGTAGTCGGCTTTGACGTAGGTTTCGTCGTCCATTACCACGCAGTCAAACTTCGTCAGCATCGTCGTGTACAGCCTCCGGGATCGCGCTTTGGCCGTCGTATTTTGTTTATCATCGCGATTTGGAGTCACTACCTTCTTGTAAGTCGATAGTCCGGCTCGTTTTTTGGCTCGATGCACGGTTGTAGACGATACACCCAGCTTATTTGCGGCATCTCGGAGAGATAGGTTAGGGTTTCGCTTGAAACTACCGGCAACTCTCTTTGTCGTCTCAGCGGCTTCCGGTTTTCGATTTCCGATCCAGACTTCCTGGCTGTCGACAAACGTTCCCCAAACACTTTAATTACATTTGTAACGGTTGATTTGGCAACTTTTAGCGATTTTGCCAACTTTGCGTGCGAGTAGCTCGGATTTTCGCGATGCGCGAGCAAAATTTTGATACGCTGCTCTTCTTGCTTGGACGGCATTTTGACAACTGAAGAGTGAATTCCAAAATCAAAATAGGAGCAACATTCTACACACACACACCTTCAAAATGAGGGGTGTTCAGGTTTTTTAAATGCAAAATTGAAAGAAATACGTCAAGTTGATATTGACCAAATTTTGACCGTATCGCCCTTTATAGCATCACCCGTCATGTTAAGGAAATGTTATTTCTTGTGTTGCTGGCCCTAGTTTGCATGAAAGTGCTAAGGGGTTGCAAGAATTTACCGTTCGAATCTTACTTCCCCTCTTTGTTTTCAAAATCAGATAGGTCTGTTTGAAAAAGTACTCGAGAAATATCTGTTTGCTATGTGAAGATTTTCATGCGGGGCTTATTGTATATGACGATGACCTCAGAATGTACGCGTATAAACAGGAATTCTTGAAATGGATCGTTGGATTTTCTATAGAGCTTTCGCTTTTCATCTCCAGGCAAGTTTCGAAGTAATTACTTGGAAGTTTCAATGTCACTTCTGAGAAGCTCCAAAGTTCAGGGAGGTTCTCTAGAAACTTCTGGGAAATTTTGAAGCAACTTCTGAGGAGTTTTGATGTTGCGTCTGGGAGGTTCCAAAGTAACTTCTGAAATTTTCCAAAGTATCCTCTGCGAAAATCTTAAGTAACTTCTGCGAAGTCCGTGGGAAGTTCATTAGTAACTTCCGGATCATTCGGACGTTATTGCTTGGAAGTTTCTATGTAACTTCTGGGAAGTTCCGAAGTAATTACTTCTGAGAAGTTTCAAAGTAACTTTTGGAAAGTTCCAAAGAAACGTCTTCAAAAATCTGAAGAAACTTTCTTCAGAAAATCAGGAGAATTTCAAGTTTCAGGACCTTCTGAAAAGTTCCGAAGATCCTATCCGTAGGAAGTACCGAATAATTTATTAAAGTTTCAAAACAACTTCTGAGAAGATTTATAAGTAAATTTTAAAAAGTTTCGGAGTAACTACTGAAAGTTATGTTCGGATTAACTACTGGGGCAATCAGAATCAGCTGACAGGAAGTTTCAAAATGACTTTTTGAGATGTTCCAAAAATAACTTCTGGGAATATAAAAGTAAATTCAGCGAAGTTCACCTAAAGAACTTCTCGAAATGTGCGAAATAACTTCTTAGAAGTTTCAAAGTAATTTATCGGAAGCTCTGAAGTAACTTCCGGGGCGTTCTGAAGTAACTGCTTGAAAGTTCGAAGTAACTTCTGGGAAGCTTTTATGTGACTATGAAAAAGTCCCGAAGTAACTTCTGGGAAGTTCCAAAGTAGCTTCTGGGAAGTTCCGAAGTAACTTCTTGAAAGTTGCAAAGTACTGTCTAAGAAAATCTGAAGTAGCTTCTGGGAAGTCCGATACTACTAGGAAGTTTCGATTTAACTTCTGGGAAGATCGAAGTAACTTCAGAAAGTTCCGAAGTAACTGCTGGAGAGTTATTTTTTGTAACGTGTGAGAAGTTCCAAAGTAACATCTGGAAAGTCCCGGTGTAACTTCTGCAAAATTATCAGAAGTTACTACTGAGAAGTTCCGGAGTAACTACTGGGACAATCCGAATTAATTACTTAGAAGTTCCGAATAACTACTTAACTTCTGAGATACTCCGAAGGAGCTTCTGGGAAGTTCACAAGTAAATTCTGGAAAGTTCCGATGGAGCTTCTGGTATGGTAACTTTTAGGAAGTTTAGAACTAAATTCTGGAGAAGTTCCGAAATAATTTCGGAGAAACTCTGATGTTACATAACATCAGGAAAGTCCCAAGTAACTTCTGGAAGGTTTCTCGGAAGGTTTCGAAGTAATTTCTGGGAGGTTTCGAAGTAACATCTAGGAGATTTCGAAGCTACTTCTGGATCGTTTCAAAGTAAAGTCTGGGGAAATCTGACTTCCCCCCCCCCCCACAACTGGGGAAACTTGACGTAACTTCTGGTAAAATCCGAAGAAACCTAACCCAAGCATCACACTACGATCATCAGTTGTAGCAACTTGATTTTGACTAAACAAGTAAAATTTATGTTTCTTCAACCAAATGGCAACAAGTGTGCTACTAGGGGGATGTTTCGAATAAATTTATTGAATGATCTACAGTATTCTTTTTTTTCTTTTCTTTATTGATATACAAGCTTGGCAAATACATAATCTGAATAAGTTCGGGAAGTAACTTTCGTGAAGCTCTCCTCCAGTCGGTTCATTCTCGAGAACAATTTTCATCTGGTTTGCTTTCGATATCCTTTCGACGTTGCCAGTGTGGAATGACAAGCTCTCCCAGACAGTTTTTCGGACCATACGACGGTTCATTCGGCTGCTCCACTTTCGTCTTTCAGCTGCACCTTGTCGTAGTATGTACAGTTCCTTTTTTTTTTCAAAATATTTTCGACTCTCTAATTCTGCTTGAAATGGATTTCCCTCACAAAAATTACATGGAAAATAAGCATCAAACGGAATAAGGAAAACTCTTGTTTACATCTTTATAGCCGTATAATCGGGTTTAATTTACAAAAATACTCTCAACTCATTTTCGATGCAAGGAATGGGAAAAGATTTTGGCAATTAAAACAATACCACTATAACATTTTTTCAAGTACTCGATAAAAACGCTCGAAATATTTTCATGATTGATTTTAAAACATGCATATCTAAATCAGGATTCTTTTCTTACACATTGTTTTTTCTTCACCTCCTTTCAGGTAAAAATCTGGTTCCAGAATCGCCGCACAAAATGGAAGAAACAGGACGGTGACTCATCGACGACGACGACGACGACGACGTCTGCGGCGGCAGGTACCGCCAATCAGAACAAGGAATCAAAAACATCAAAAACTCCTTCTCCTTCTACGTTGTCATCGCCCACTCCGTCGTTTCCATCATCGTCCTACTCTCCCCGTCCTTCTTCCACGTCGACTCCCGAGGACCGCAGCTTCCAACCCGCCAAAGTAGCCCCTAAGCATTACACCAAGCACAGTGCCAAAGTGCGCAGGTCAAAATCCGGCGATCACATCGCTGATATCCACCAAGAACCTCAAAAAGTTACTAAAGATGCGAAGAAATTCCAAAACCCATTGGAACCATTCATGCTCGATAGAACGGCGAGCCCCTCGAATGATGTTGAGGCCAGAATTTCAGCGTCAAAAATTTCTCTCGACGCAATTTGCAATGCCACGAACTTTCTTTTGAAACCATCTCCACCACCTAGCAGTTCCTCTCCACAATCGCTTCCCCTTCCGCCACCATTACCCAGTGATCGATCCTTTCCGTTGGGCATCCAGGACATGACCGATATGGAGTAGGGGTTCACCACTAGGAGACATATCTATGCAATACTCATCATCAACCTTATCTTCTGCAGTGTTTGTGTGCTTCTCCCACTACCGGCCCTGGTTGGAAGAAATCTAGATACGAATATCCAGAAAGTCATTTGAATTACAAACAAAATCGCTAGTCTTAAGTCGTTTCGGATAGTTTCAAATCATCAAAAACCACTACAGTGAGAGATTGATACAATAAATGAAAACAATGAAAAATATTTGGAAATCTAATGTTTCTCCTTCTCGGTTCTTTTATTCACTATAATAATAATCTTCCATCGATTAGTAATAACATACTTATTCAGTTTTCTTTTCTTGAATACAACGATTGTTTTTTTTTTTTGGAGGGGGAAAATGAACATTTATTGGCACTGACTGACCATACAACGAAGACCTCAGGAGATTATTTTTTTTATTGACATTGGTCCCATAAGAATAACGGTACTTGAGATTATTTGCTTTAGTTTGCTCACGGTTGCTTAGCTTTCTGCTGTTTGTTTCTTTTCTACGATATAAACTTTAACAATAATAACTATAAAATAAAATAAAACGTGATTCATGATATTAGTGTTGCTGAAATTGGTTAAGTTGATTTGCTTGGACTAGTTTTAGTTTTGTTTTTACCTCTCCCTCCTCTCATTCTTCTTCAGTTCACAAATAATAAGAACGAACTAAGAAAATATCTTGGTTTAGGCACTTGGTAATCAAAAATTTGGAATGTTTGGAAACTGTTTTTTTTTTATACATTCTCATATGTTGTTTGTTTTTGCTGGTGTGGTGTGATTGTGATTTTGTTTGTGGGTGTATACTTATTTTGATTTGCTTTTAGTTAGTGTTTTGTTGCCATTTAGTGGTGTGAAGATTCGAAACGAGTTTATACTTTGCTCTCAGGTCCCTCGGTGTAATGCTCGAAAAACTTTTTGATTCTCGATAGATATTGCTGACAGATGTGACCGTAGTTTTTGTTGTACCAATCCGGTGTGCGACCCCTGAAATGAGAATGTGAGCGGTCAGCGTCATGTGATGAGCTATTGAAATTTGGCAATCATACTTCATGTCCACACGGGAGAGATGCATCAATTTGCATTTGCCACTACCGCAGGGTTCGATGAGGTATCGAGATGCCAAAACGACGCCCCGTACTCCACCCAGCAATAGTTGAGCACCATTATGAGAAATAGAAACCTCGACGATGACGCAAGCGCCACGGGATTGCTGTTTGTTCCATTGTCTGTTGAATGAATCGAAATGTTAATGCCACGGGTTGGGTAGAGGATCATGGTTGATTACCTTAAAACACAGTAATCGGTAATCGGTTGTCCACACACATACTGAAACACATCCGTGTCGCTATCCAGTCGTTCGACGACCCTGGATTTGAGTAGGTGGTCATCCCAAAGGTGTCGTTCGTTCAGAATGTGGTTGATCACTTCGGTCGGAGGTGCCTCCACCTCTGTCACAGCCTTCCACAGTCGCAACGGATGCCCGTCTCCGACCTTTTTGAAGTACACGGTTACGGAAGGATCCGTGGAGTTGAGAGAAACCCATCCGCGTGGCCTGTAACGATGGTGATTACTAGGTTAGGTTTGTTGATAAATGAGGATTTCTATAGGACTATTAATCAATCTGGAAGTCGCTGAAAAAAGAAATCAGATGAAATTTAAGAGCAAACAACGAGCTCAAGCCGAATTGCTATTTTCAAACAAATTAGTCGGAAAGCATACTACGAACTTTCAACTTTACGTAGAAACTTCAACAAGAACTCGAGCTACATTTCTCGGAGCTTCCTTGGAATCCAATGCTATACTTTGCAAGCAAGTGAAAGTAAGTAGCGACACGGAATAGTTTTTTGGTACAATCTTGAATTTTTTGCATAGTTTTTTTTTTCTTAGGGAAGGAAGATTAAATGAACATCGTTCAAATTGCCTGATCGCTAATGTCGACAACACGTGAATGTTGCAAACAAATTTTAGAACTTGCGCTTCTTCTACAATGAAACACTCGACCAAACCGAAAGTCGAACTCGCCGTCTCTTGCAGTACTGTACCTTTACCAACTAAGCTAAAGGGTGTCCCACATCAAATTGCATCACGGAAAAAACGCTGTAGAAAATAACCTCGTTGACCGATCATTCTCAAACTTTCAGGCAATAAAATTTAACCTATTAGTAATCATATTACTTTCATTCAACTTCAATATCATAACCGAACGCTGGCACCTTACGCTTAACTCCACTCATAAGGTTCTGTACAATATCTGGCTGCAGCTTCTTCTGTACGGAAACGCACTTTTTCTTCAAGTCTTCCTCAGATTTGACTTCCTTGGGATGCTGCTGCCTGCTTCACAATAGCCCAGTATTATTCGATAGTTCCGGTGCATTGGGGGATTCATGTCCTTGGGTACGAGATAACCCTGTTGACTTCGTACCACTCCAGGACAACATTTGAATAGTGGCACGAAGCTAGATCCGGCCAGAAGATCGTAGGGCCTTCGTGTTGCTTCAACAGAGGACGCAGACGCTTCTGTAGACGCTCCTTGAGGTAGATCTCCTCGTTTACAGTCCCGATAGTCACGAACGGCGCACTCCGTTTGCCACATGAGCAAATCATGTATTTCTTGGCAAACTTTGAAAGTTTTTGCTTCCTTACTTCCTCGGGAACAACAAACTTGTGCTGGGCGGTGAAGAACAGTAGCCCCGAAAGCTGCCGGAAGTCCGCCTTGACGTAAGTCTCATCATCCATGATGAGACAATGAGGCTTCTTCAGCATCTGGGTGTACAGTTTCCAGGCCCGTGACTTTCCCACCGTTAGGATTTGGAGCCTTCTACACTTTGTACGTATGCAGTCCCTCCCGATCCTTGGCTCTCTGAACGAAAGGACTTGGACTTGTGATCCTGATCACTAATAGAACATTCATTCTGCCCCACAAAAAAAACTCCACCGCATTTCTCCTTCCGTTCATGCTCATATTTTCGTAGTTACGTTTAACCACACGATTCACCGTTGACACACCGTTTCAAGATGAAATACCCAATGGGCAATTTTCTACAGCGTGCTTTCCGTGATGCAATTTGATGTGGGACACCCTTTATAATCAATATAATCCTCAACCATGAAGTAGCATTCAATTTCAAATCTGTTTGCTAAGGTGTGGCCCAATTAGAATTGGACATAGACTATTGCGCATATTTCGGATATACATTAACAAAATAGTATTTTATTTCAACAAACCTTGCACCTTTTGTTTCCTCGTGTCTCCGAAATATGGAAGCTGGATCTCAAGTCGACGTTGTTTACACGGATCTCAAGGCTGCTTTTGACCGGGTCGACCATACTATACTTTTGGCAAAGTTAGACAAACTTGGTGTGTCAAGTAACTTAGTTCGTTGGTTTAAATCTTACCTAACGGACAGGATACTCTGTGTGAAGATCGGCTCAGCTCAATCGAGCTACTTTACTAATATGTCGGGCGTACCTCAAGGCAGCAACTTGGGACCACTGCTGTTCTCAATTTTCATCAACGAGGTTGGACTGATACTTCCACCTAACTGCAGGTCGTTCTATGCAGACGATGTGAAAATTTATGTGGTTGTGCGATGCTTCACTGATTGTTTACGACTACAGCACTTGATCAGTAGCTTTGAAGAGTGGTGTTCCAGGAATTTCCTCACTCTGAGTGTTAACAAATGCTTCATTATCACATTCCATCGAAAACTGAACCCAATTGCATTTGATTACATGATAAATAATCAACCTCTGCAGAAAGTTGATACTGTTCGTGACCTTGGAATCACCCTTGACTCCGGTTTGACATTTAGACAACACTACACGGATATGATTACCAAAGCCAACAGACAGCTCGGTTTCATGTTTAAGATCTCCGACGAGTTTCGTGATCCCACCTGTCTGAAAGCATTGTACTGCTCTCTCGTGCGTTCTATTCTGGAATTTGGAGCCGTTGTGTGGTGCCCGTATCAAGGAATCTGGATTGCGAGGATTGAAGCAGTCCAAAGGAAATTTGTTCGTTATGCTCTCCGTCATCTGCCGTGGAATGATCCGGTCAACCTTCCAGCATACCAGGATCGTTGCTCACTCTTGGGAATTGAAACATTGGAGCATAGGCGTACAGTCATGCAAGCAGTTTTCACAGCAAAAGTGCTACTAGGTGAAACCGACTCTCCCGAAATTCTGGCCGAACTCTTTATCTACGCTCCCGAACGAGTTCTGAGAACAAGAAATTTTCTACAGCTCGGAGCTCGTGCTGCAAACTACGGCCAACACGATCCAATTCGATTCATGTCATCGCGCTTCAATGAACTCTACGCTCTGTTTGACTTCAACTGTTCCGCTGAGACCTTCCGTCACCGGATTCAGCGTAGTTGGATGGAGAGCCGCTAGTTCAGAAATGGTGGCATTTACTACGTACTGGCATTAATGGCGAAGATACTAGACGACTGATTCCATCACGATAGCTTATTTAAGTATTACTGACCAGTTTTGTGTGTGTACTAGAATTAATGTTGTTTTGCTTGCTTTGTATTCCTTCTATTCATGTTGATTTCTGTAGTGTACGATTTAGAAATAGGAGGTTTTTACGCCACATGGCTTTTCCCCTATTACATTCCAATAAGATGTTAAGTCAGTTGGAATTATATCAATAAATAAATAAATAAATAAATAAAAAAAAAAAAAAAAAACAAAACCACCACCACCCCCCTTTTTTCTTCCCCCCCCTTCACCACCACCCTCCCCACCGGCGGCGGCGTTGGGTGGGTTCGTAAATATATTGTTTTCTCCACCTGCCGTTTTTTTATCACCCCAAATCCCCCAACACAACACAGTTATGTCGCCTCTGAACGCCATTTTCGCTTTTAGACACATTCCGTTCTGCACCCCCTCAAATAAATTTCTTACCAGTGATGAAAACCTTGGTCTTCCTACCGCAGCTAAAGATGCCTTGCCAAATCATGTATTTACGTGCAAATTTATCTGCAAACACTAACTTGAATTTGGCAGGAACATCTCCCCGAGCCGTAGCCAAGTAAAATGTTTGTCCCGGTAGCTGTTTGAAATCGGCCATTACATAGGTTTCAACATCCATGAGGATCCAGCCATTGAATTTTGTCAACACCTGTCAACACCTACAGTTTTCTGGCACGGATTCTGGCCACATTGTTCTGCTTTTGATCCCTATTTGGTTGACTTAAGGCAAAGTATGACTTGAAGCCTTCCCGGAGACGAATCCCTTGCACGGTACAACGTGCGGCGTGAAACTGTTTGGCCAAATCGCGGTCTGAGATGTTGGGGCTTGCCTTAATGTTCTTGATGACTTGGTTCCGCAGTTGACGGTTGCCCCCGACGCCCGACGCTTGCTTTGAGGCTTGCGATCCGTCAACCAAGTTTCTCTGTACTTTTTCAAAACACGCCACACGGTATTTCGGGGAAAATCCAACACTTTAGCAATTTTTGGCCAAGACCACGAAGGGTTTTCCAAATGATTGCGCACAATTAATTTTCTTCTTTCTTCTTCCATTTTGTATTTCTCTGAAACACGTTCGAACTGCACCGCAAAAAAAAACTTCTGATGTTGTTATTGCTATAGGGAACACATAAGATGTCTTAGTTTACAAATCCAACCACTGGGGTCGCTGTAAGATTCAAACTTGTTTGTTTCAATACTAAATGGGCCACACCTTATGTAGAGCAAAGATTAGGTTCAATATCGATGACACTGTTTAAAGATCTTCTAACAGGCCCAAAACTGATCGAGAGAGAGAGAAAAACGAAAGAAATTTGAAGCTTTTTTAAATTAGCAAAGTTTACCACTAATATTCATGTATCTTCTCGTAAGACTTTTAGAGCGCATCGAATATTGCTTCGCATCTCGCAAAATCCTTAAGTGACTGGGTAGTGCTAGTGGGCACTATCCTTTTATGCCCCCATATTCTTTAATTTATTCCAAGAGTTGAAGGGATACAGCCGTAATTCAAATTGAACTACATATATTATATAGTCGACTAACAGTTTCTTTTACGGGGACTGGTATCGCGCGAAATCTGAAGAAGTGGACATTTTTGGAAAGGTCTTCTGAAAAACTCCTGAAAAGCACTAACGTAAATATCAGAAGATTTCAAGAAGTCTACAGACTGAGTTTAGCTTACAAAATGGAGTCAGTTTGCAGTTTATCTGAGGATCTAAGATCTGAACTTAGACACGTGGAAGTACTTGCTGGAGAAGTACCAGATCTGGAGACAGTTCATAAGAACATCTGGAAGCAATTTGCAGTAGATGAAATGAAATGCATAAACGGCTTTTTTAAATAGAAAGTAAAAGAAAGTTTTCAGAATTTCTAATGCCAAAAATTACAATAAAAACTAGGTCGATAATTTCTACGGAATTTATTTAAAGTTTTCAATATATTGTTGTGTGGAATTTTAAAGGAAATAGGATCGTCATTAAATGCCTGAAGAAATCTATGAAAAAAATCTCGAGAAAACATTCCTTTGGAGCAAGAAGATGACCACAGCAAGTCCTTACGATTATCTCCAAGACGATCTGATGGAAATTCATGAGAAGACCGAAATCAACTATCAAGAAATATAAGATCAAGTGAAAAATCACATGATCCTCCAAAGAAAATTCACTGAGAGTCACAAGACATATGAGAACCTTAAGACTGGGAGAATTTTACAAGTCTGTTCAGCTGTTTGGAAAGAAATTGAAGATGACCAATTTACTAAAGCGTTATTTACAACTACCTTTGTAATAAACGGAATAATGTTGACAAGGATATTTGTTGCATTTATTTTTTAAAAACACTACAAACTTGGTACCCAAATAGCGCTTAAAATGAAATTTATTTATTTTTGACTTTCAACACATATCTAAAAAAAAAAAGAATGAGCGTTTGATCGTGCTCATATACTACCAGTAGCGTTTTGGAAGTGATCCCCCCCCCCAAACTCACCCCTTCCCCCCTACCACCTTCCCCTCCCCCGTTCGCCCCCCCCCCTGGCACATTTTTTCACTCTTTAAAAACCCCCCCCCCCAATTTCCAACACATTTTTTCAATATTCACACCCTCCCGTGCTCTAACGGAACTATCAATACTTTCTCTTCACATCTTTGTTGTAGCAAAAATAAGCCTGGAGCCTCGTGCTGATTCGAAATTATTTCCTTCTTAAAAACAACTTCATCATAGATCGTTACTCCGCGTATGGGAGAATACCAAAATAAAAATCATAATGAAATCTTTGTTTACATTCCTTGACATGAATCAAATTCCATTAACGTCTTATACAGTATTAATAACATTTAAGTAAAGGGTGTTTCGATCAAAATTTGGTCGACTTAAACTTGACGCATTTCCTTTCATCGTGCATTAAAAAAATTAGCACATCCCTCATTTTGAAGATGTGTGCGTGTAGCATCATGTCTCTATTTTGATTTTGAGATTAGCACTTCAGTTATCAAACTGTCGTCGAAGGAAGAGAAGCAACGCATCAAAATTTTGCACGTGCATGGCGAAAATCCAAACTCCTCTCACGCCAAGTTGGCGAAATTGTTGAATGTGGCTAAATCAACTGAACCAACATATTGAAAGTGGTCGGTGAACGGTTGTCGACAGCCAGGAAAGCTGGATCGAAGGGAAATCGAAAGCCGGATGCCACAGCGACGAAAAAGAGTAGCCCGCTGTTGCGAGCGGAACCCCAACCTCTCCGTTCGAGATGTCGCAAAGAAGTTGGGGGTGGCGCCTTCAACCGTGGATAGAGCCAAAAAACGAGCTGGACTGTCGACTTACAAGAAAGTGGTGACTCCAAATCGCGACGATCAACAAAACACGTCGGCCAAAGCACGAACGCGAAAGTTGTACACGACGATGCTTGATTGCGTGGTACAGGACGATGACACTTACGTCAATGCAGACTTTAAACAGCTTCCTGGACAGGAATTTTATACGGCAACCGGACGGGGAAAGGTGGCAGATATTTTCAAGCACTTTAAACTGCCAACATTTGCGAAGAAATATCTGGTGTGGCAGGCCATTTGTACCTGTGGCTTGAAGAGCAACGTTTACATTGCGACCGGAACCGTCAGCCTGGAAATTTATCCGAGCGAGTGCCTACAAAAAATTCTACTGCCTTTCCTGAAGCGACACAATTGTTCCGTTCTATTTTGGGCGAATTTGGCGTCTTGCCATTACGGAAAAAAGGCCAAAGAGTGGTATGCTGCTAACAACGTTCAAGTGGTGCCGAAGGACAAGAACCCTCCCAACACGCCAGAGCTCCGCCCAATCGAACAATATTGGGCCATCTTCAAGCGGAACCTTAAGAAGACTCAAAAAGCTGTTGTGAGCGAGAAACAGTGCAAGGCAAACTGGCGTTGTGCGGCGAATAGAGTGCACACTACCAAAATGCCATTTAAATTTCTGTCCCCTGAGACCAACACATGCAAGCGTCTCTTAACACATAAGAATGAGTTGAAAGAGATGAGAAAATAAATTCAATCTAACACATATTTCGTCGAATTGCGTATGCGTCAGTTTCAGGAGACATAATTTTACACGGAATCTTTACGTTGTCCGATTTTTTACACACTTGAATTACGTTACGTGTAAAGTTCATAATTTCTAAGTGTGTGGACAAGGAGCAATTCGCATTCGGTAAAAAGGAAGCTTATTGTGAATATTTCTCCTGTATTCTGTATTAACTGAACTTGAAAAATAAAAAGTCAGTCAAAGTCAGTCAAAAAGCCGGAAAACTTGTTTAAGCGGGAACTAATTTAATGTTGGATGTGGTGAGTTTGTTCTAGTTGGAAAATATTATTTTTCTAGCACGGAAAACAAGACTGGTCTTTGACGGAAGAACTTTACTGCGTATTTTTTTTGAGAATCTATCAATGATAAAAACAGCATTGAATGTTGTTTTGTTAAAGATGTGCTTCCACTCGTGTCAGTATCGTTGCACTTCACTTCTTTCAATCGATTCCAAACCAGGTCCTGATTCATGTCTCGAAATTTGAGCCCAATTGGTTGGGGATTTGAACTGTACGGGCCCTTTAAAGTTTATATGGGAACACCAAACTGTCTGTTCTCATCCTTGAGAATGACAAATGGAAATATGTGCTTACGAGAAACTATCCATCTACAATTTTGCCGAAGTTCACTTTTCGGTTGAACGTCAAGTTAATTACATAATTATTGATTGATACGGCAATAATTTTCGGTTCTAAATGGCCCATAGTTGCCAAGGCAACACTACTTGTCTACTGTATGTCATAGTAGCCTTGTTTTTTTGGCTGCATTTTGCATAACAGACGCACCAATGTTACCAGCTGAGCAGTTGATGGATGGATCATTACGCAAGAACATCATCTTGTTAATTAACTCAGATCTAATTATCCAGATGTGCAATCATATTCTAATGCTATTATAAGGTTTCTGACCCAGTTCTTGAATTTCTAAGCACAACTAGCACTTCCCCCGTTTTCTCAAACCGACCTTATCAAAAACAGTTTTTTACGTATACTGGTGGATTTCAAATTAATTTACTTTTCTATACGTATATTTAGGTAAATTAAGGAGTAACACTCTTTTCTATTAAAAGTTTTCTATTAAAGTAATGAAATAACGGGATTCGGTACGAACGCATCTTTTGTTTTTCAATCCGAGTGGGTAAACATTCATGAATTCCACACAAGATATCATACTGTTTTTCAAGTTCTGAAGTATCATACCAAATGTCAAGTTGAACTGATAACGTTGAAATTACTGATAAATTTCACTTTTTCGGTCCGATGGGCCAACAATCGAAGATTATTCCAATTTAGTTCTCTTCTTCTCTTCGTTTTCCCGTAGTAAATGCCATAGGAATTTCAGGAATAGGAATGCAAAATCAATGCAGTTCGAGTTCGCAACTATTTCAGCTCAAATTTTGGGGTCAGGACCTGATTTGGAATCGATTGAGATTGACACTTTGAACCATCTTTATTCGTATACAGTTGTAAAAAAACCTTCTTATTGGAAATGGATTCATCAACGTTGAAAGTGTGAAAAACCTATCTAGAACTGTCTAAGCCTCAATCAGTGTATGGTATTTTTCCCCGGTTGACCAAATCTATTGTTCTATGGACAACTTACCTCTCCTTCCCCTCCCGGACGCATTCTTTGATACATTCGGTCAAATAGCCGCGCCAGTTTTGCACGTGCAGCTCGGCCCCGAGTGATTCCAGTGGCACCGGTTTGGATTCCTCCATATAATTGAAGCTACATTTGCGCATCCTGTCGCTCGAGATGGTCCACAGCGTCCGATAGTGCTGGATCAAATATGCCAAACAGTCGTGTGAAGCCCGGGTTTCCGACAGTTCCTTCTCGTCCGGCTGTCCAGTGGCACCCTTCTTCCGCCGCGGGGACGCTGTTGACGATCTAAAACCAATGATGCATAGATTGAGCATTGATGCTAGACTTTGAAAATTTAACCCAGTTCACACCGACCTGTTCCCGGAAATTGAGTAAAACAGCGATGGAGCCAAACACACAGCAAGGTTGTTTGCCGTCATTTGATTTTGGCTCGCATTGGCCGTGACCGTTTCCAGAAAATTAAGCAACGTGAACAAAGCTTCCCGATGTTCGTCAGGCAGCAAGAGAATGGCTGACTGAACTGCTTCCGCACGAACCTCGCTCGGAAGGTCTGAAAATACAATTTAAAAAAAAAATCAGTCCCAAACCAATTCCCAATGCAAATATTCATCCAACTTACATTGAAATATCGCCACAAAGGTCTCGGACAGTTTTGCCGTCAGTAGAGGATCCGGCAATTCTCTGAAGTATTGCTTTAACATGTCCGCTACGTCGTACGCGTGATGATCGTCGAATACCTCCATCCGATTGGAGACATTGTTGCCCGATTCAATGGTGGACTTGAGCTTCGCTATTCGTGACTTCACCCCCGGTTTACGAAACAATCCTACCTGATCCAGCGCATTCAAATCCAACCAGGTCAGTGCCATCTGGATAATCTCCGGCAGAGTATTGCCATATCTTTGCAGGTTAAGGACTAGTGGTATTCCAAATACTTTTCTATCTTTATAATCTGGTGTTTTGATTCGTTTGATGAACTTAGGCAGATCCCAGTTCCAGCCGGATCGGTGCGTCGGACAGTAACGTTCCATGTAACCCGTCAGAGTGACCAATGCCAACTTCCGCACCACAAGCAACTGACCACAGGACATTTCAACAATGCTGGTACCACTGGAGTATTTACTTTTCTCTTTGGTGATGTCATCCTTGAAATCTACGGTGCTTATCCGACGACCTTCCGAGTTCTTCGGTTGCTGAAAACTATGCCATCTTGCCACAATAGTACGTTTCCTATCGTCGCCTCCCTTGCCCTCGCTGGTCTTTGCCACTCTCATCGAACGATTATGGAATGCATCTCGATAGCGTTTGGAGTTTTTCCCCAAATTCAGCGATCCTCCTCGGTTCAGTTTGGATACCTGAAGAGTATTACTGCTTGTCTCCTTCAAGTCACTAGATACTTTAGCTCGCCTTAACTTAGACTGATACTCCGAATCCGAAAGCGCCCCGGAGTCATCAGCGGTCACTTTATTGCGTAACAGTTTTTTAGCTTTCGGATATTTTTTGCTTGGTGTCTTCACAACCCGTCCGGCGAAGTAACCGGTATTCAAATCCTGGCTGTCTTCGCTGCAAATCGACGACGAATCATCGCCAGATTTCGCCTCCTGCAGCTGTATGAAAAAGTGTAAAGGACTAGATCTATTGGTGCTACGTTTATGTTCCTTCTTATTGTTATCTTCTACCATGTGCCCAAAAGGACTAAGAGTGTAGGGTGACAGAAGGTTAGATACTATTTCATTTGTTCCGAGATTGTTCTCTCTACGATGGTCACCGAACGCCGTCGATGGCCGGGGAGTTGAGGGGTTAGAAAAAGACATCACATCAATATGCTTCAAGTCGTCTATATTGTGATGAACCGGTGACAGACTGGAGGAATGTGGTCCACAGATAATGAGCCCATCGCGATTCTGACGTTTCCTTCTGCGTGATTTTATCGATTCAACCCGCCTGAGTAGGGCTTTGGCTCCATCTTTGAGTCTTTCACTGCCTGTCCTCCGTAGCCGAACGGGACCATCCTGCTGATCGCTGTCCGACAATATGCTCAGTGTCACACCATCATCACCCCAGTTTTCCTTATCGTCCGTAGTCGTCGTTTTGGATCCACTCTTGGACGAGTCTTCTGCCGAATCAGTCTCATTAACCGTACTGACATCGCTTTGCTTGGAGTGCTTTTGCTTGATGACACTAACCAATCCGGCGGCGTCCTCCACCCGTGACCACCGTCGACTGTTGTGGGCAAAGGTCCATGCTTCCGACAGTGCACAACTATCGTCGTCCGAGTCCGGATCGTTCGCCTTCGGGGGATGTGAATGTTGGTGCGTGTCAATGTGCATGTTCGCACAGCGGTTCAACGTTTGAAGCCGTCGGTAAAGCGATTGCAGGGGATCGTTCTCCAAAAATGGATGATCCTTAGCGACGTCATTGATTTCGATCGGAAACTGGTGATCTAGAAAAAAAAAGATGAGTTGAATTAGTATCACGGCTATTGGGGAAGACAAGATTGGACTAACCTTCATACATCTGAGCGTACTGTGGAAAACCGGCAGCTCGCAGCCATCGACATGCTTCAATAGCCTCAATTTCTGAAATTGATAAGAGATAAAGTTCATCAAACTCTGTTCGAAATCTTTTCTCTAATTTAAAATGAGGTTTCTTTCCCATCAACAAGTCCAGAATCAATCGAAGCTCTTTATTCACTCAAAAATGTAACAACAACGTCAACGTCCCATTGTTTAGGATGCACCGAAACTCTTCCAAAACTCGTTTTCCATACTGGTTTCCGCAGCAGACACCGCGCGACCTCGGCCTGAAGCAGAAGCTGCATTCTCCGCATGTTCCACTGCTGTCATCTCAGACTGACTGGACGTTCTGTTCGCTACACCACTGCCATCTCCTGCAAGAGAGAAAAGCTTATCATCGTTTAGGCCACCGCCAGTGCCGGCTTCCGGATCATCTGTGAAGCTGCGAGCCCGACGAAATAGCCGGGCTGCGAAGTAGTGTTCAACATTGAACCAACCCCGCTGCTTCCTGGTTTGCAGACGAGGACTCAACAGAAGGTCGGTTTTGGCATACGTACTCTCTGGTTTCGCTTCGACGGAGCGCGATGGCTTTTCCTTTGGGTACAGCTTTCTCGAATTGATGGGCGTTCCGGGCACGGAGATACTTCTCTGTGGTTGCTGTTTTTGCGAGCCTTCCACAGATAATCCATCATCAGCATTGGAGTGTGAAATTGGATTTTCGCTTTGTTTGTTATCTTTTCCATGGTCAGATGGTGTCGGTTTGGTGGGAATAATATCACGTGTAATTTCTTTCACGTCTACCTCTTGGTAGACTTCGGAGAACTCTCTTCGAAACGATTGTTTCGCTTCGGACTGGGTAAAATATTCACGAACTGCAGGATTTTTAACGTCGCTCGTATGCAGTGTTTGCGCAGCCTCAGAAAAACTTCTCGCGTAGGCATTTTTAACGTCGGATGAAGACAAGTACGAGTTGACCGAGAAGTCGTTTTGAACTGGCTTCTTCTCCAACTTTGGCGGTTCAAATGTTCCGAATAATTCCTCCAACGAGTCATATTTCACTGCTGTGTTCTCGTAGACCTTTTTCTGCTCTATCGGTTCATCGACGACCAGCTGCAGTGGTTCGGATGTAGGCTGTTCCTCTCGCTGTATTTCCTGGTACGCCTCGGAAAATTCTCGACGGAATGTCTTCTTCGCTTCGGATTGATCGAAATAATTCTTGATTTTCGGTTCTTTGACCTCAGTTGAATACAATGTTTGTGCCGCCTGAGAGAAAGTTCTGGCGTAACTCTTCTTCGCCTCAGAAGAATTCAGATATTCTTCTACACAGAATTGCTCGTCTCGTGGTTTTCTTACTTCGCTTAAGCCAACAGGTTTTGACGCTTTCAGCGCTTCCATTTCCTTGATGAATGTATTCAAAGGATCAGCTGACTTCGACGGCTGGCGATCGGTAGCAACACTGTCACTTTCGTCTTCATCGTCGGAAGAGTCACTTATGTAATTGCGCTTCTTGAATTTGTCCAGATGTTTTGAGTTGATGGGTGTTCCCGGTACCGATGGTTTATAACCCTTGGTTATTGTTGTGATGTCATCTTTCAATGGATCATCCTCTACTTCCAATGGGTTCAATTCGTTGACAGCTTCATTGAAATCTCTGGCGTAAGTATGCTTCGCAGATGACTCTTCAAAGTATCTTTTCACAACTGGACTCTTGACCTCGGAACTGTGCAACGTTTGCACGGCTTCACTGAACGTTCGATGATAGGCATGCTTTTGATCCGACTCCTTAAAGTACTGCTGTGCAACTTCTCCTTGCTCTTCCTGTACACTATCTGAGCTATCGCTCTCCAGCTGTACAACTTCGGCCTGCTGTTCTTTGCAATCCTGTTCTTCGGTGTTGAGCGCCTTCATTTCCTTCAGGAATTTATCGATCACCAGGCTGCTAATAACGATTTCGTTCGGTAGCGGCACCGGCTCTTTTGGTAGTGTCACTTCAGTTTCCGATCGGCGTCGAAGTTGCAGGTAGCGCGAAGAAACCGGTGTCCCCGGAACGGACAAGTCGATTTTTGGCACGGCAGCGCGTGCTTCCTCCGCCTGGAGCAGTTCAACGGAAGTTTTCCGCTTTGTTTCGTAATAGGTTTTGATACCGTTTAGGAACTTCATTTTCGAACGGCGGTTACGTTCGGCCAGCGGATAGCGCTGATGATCGGTCATTTTGTAGGTTTTGCTTTGAGAATTAAGTGAAAAATGTGAATCACATGACAGGTTTGACGGAATCGGGTGGATTACTACGCGTTTTGCTGCGTCTTAACGGTCGGGTGGTCAAACAAAGACTGATATCGAAGCTTTGTAGGGTCAAGAATATCGGAGGATTGTTTTCTTCTATTCGGGAGATAAGATATCTTACCTTTCGGTCGAAGATATGATATCTAAGTTTGCTTTATCGATCGATATCTTGAGAGCAACAGCCGCTGTGCTGGAGGAAATGTTGGAAACATTTGGCTATACTGATAGCAGCATTATTTCAAGGTTGTAGCTAGGTTGTCAGCTGGGGGTCGTTTCTTGCGCTAATTACAAATAAACATAAAGATCTTAAAAAAGTCCTGTTTGCATTCCGATTTTTTTTAAATTAGCTTGAATTAAATTTGATGATCATGATTATATATCAAGGGCCTTGCCTTGTTTTGGTCCAGGCCTTTTCCGCAGTCCCCCCCTTCGCACATCCCCAGTTACAGCCATAGATGCGTCAACTCTTTCCTTTTGCCTCGTCCCCTTCCCTCATTTGGGGGGGTTTAACTCCTTATTTATTTTTTTTCCTACCCCGGGGTTATGTGGGGACCTCCCCACCCCCGGGATTCCAAAAAAATTTTTTGGGGGAAAACGGCAAAAATGGGGGGCTATTATCCGTTAAACAGAAGTTGTGTTTTCAAAACCTCTTATTGGATATAATTTCTCGCCAATGTAGGCTTTGGGAAGTGTAAACAGAAATTTACACATCGCTAGAACCGTTGCGTGCCACTGGTAGTGCATGAGTACGATCAGGCGCGCACTCTTTTGCCAGTCAAGGGGGGTATCCTTCTCCCCCTTGCCTATCCTGCATTGGGGTAGCTTGGTAAAATATTGTGTGCTTGATCGGGTACTGCCTTTCAAAATAGCCCTCCGCTCAATTTCAAACTGCTTCTATTCAATTTTCACAGCCTGCCGTACTCTAACGGAACTATCAATACTTTCTCTTCATATCTTTGGTTCTAGCAGAAATTGCTGTCCACTCCTAGGGTCTCATGTTGATGAAAAGATATTCCCTTCCGCCTTACCTGTAGAAAGTACGATTTAGTCAAAAATTGGACATCGCATCTTCAGCAATGTATTTTATCCGCTTAACATGTTAAAATGTCAATTAAACTACCAAACTAACTAGATTGCTGATTTCGGTAATATGATCGTACTTTAGCCTTTATACAGTGCATTATGTTCTGCACAGTTGTTTGGACGCTGCTGACCGCTTTTTCTTGAAGTCTGACATTTTGTGGACCACTGCACCTGCCTATTTGAGGTTCCGCTTAACGATTGCCCAGTAGCGGTCGCAGTTGGAGACAGCTCGATGGATTGATATCTTTTTCAACGAACTCAATGTAGTTATCAGAAAACCATTATAGAGTCGATCTGGCATAAAAGGCAGAGGTCTGATCCGGCCAAAAGAGGGGAGAAATTTCATGCTTCCGATATATTGGAAGCAAAGTCTTTTACAAGCACTCGGTTTGGTAAATTCCAGCATTTATTGTTTCTTTTGTGTAGAAAATGGACGATCGTAAGCCACATGTGCAAATTACTTGCCAAACGAACACCTTCGGACCGGTGTGTACCGCGCCCCGTCTCCCCCCCCCTTTGATGGTGCGTTTCCTTCTCTCTCCCCCCCCCCCCCCCCCTCTCCCTCCTCTTCGGTTTTGTACTTTCTGCTTCCTGTATGCCTTCAAATAATTTCCTTTCATAATCTTCGTCTCTTATATTTGAGAAGAGAAAGGGACAAGAAACCAAGAGATTACATTCCATAGCGCGAGCAATACGGTTGCACGGTACTACTCATGAATAGCACGATTGAATAGTGCTTTGATGAGAGTAGCACGTTTCAATTCTGGAGCATGGCCTAACTATAAAAAATATAGTTAACTTAGAATTTGACCACGTCTCGGATCAATGTCAGAGTAATTTGATGCCAATGTCGATCCAATCCTGTGTCCATGTCGGGTCAACATCGGGCAAACTGAAAACAGGCATGAGCATCTGTCAGCATGTCGATTTCAGAAGCAACTGAAATTCTTGCTATTTGACAATTAGCTGCCTCACTATGGTTATTGGCCAGCATAAGTGTAAACAACCTAGAAGCACTTTACAAGCTCACTTAAGTTTTATATGCAGTTGTTCGTCGGCGTTAGATAAATCTCGCGTAACATTTTAAAAGGGCCTATCTTGGTTTATCGATTCTCCGCATCGACTTGCGCTTTGGTTTATCACGGTTAAACAATTGAACTTGTGACTCGGCTTACAGCTTAGGATGATTGAAGACGTTGTTAGCTTGCACATTAAACAATAAATTCTATGCAAAATGATTTTGCAATCGTGTTATTCACAGAAGAGAAAGTCAATGAAGAGAACCGATCAACAAGGTAGACCGTCTTCAAATTTTACGAGAGAAATCAACAGTTTTTACTTCTCATTTTATAAATCCTAGAGAGAACTGTGGAGATGATTCGACTATTTAGGGTTGTGTTTAAATTGAATGAATCTACTGTCCTAATTTAATGAGAACACCTATTAGTTCTCGTTTTCCAACGTTTCGGTCCTTATTGGACCTATTCGATTCCTTGAAAAAGGTCCAATAAGGACTGAAACGTTGGAAAAAGAGAACACATGGGTGTTTGCATTAAACTGAGACTGTAGAGCCAATACACTAAAACCTAAACTATTATAATAAAGACTTCGTTGAAAAACAAATATTTTTAAAACTAAATAAATATAAATATAAATAAATACGATTTGAAATGCTTCTTCTCGTCTGATTAAAATTGAAATTCTGCCTCGTGAAAGAACGTGTTTGTACGTGAAGTATTGTTTTAAGTTGAACCTTACGCCATCATTCTCTATCGAAAGGTGTTATCGAAAACACCCAAAAGAGCGATCCAAGCCCACTAAATAATCACCTGGGTCTTGAATCGTTGGCATTTTACGTCTGTTGCGTAAGGTTTGTAATTTTAATAACACTGACGTGCGCAAATGTTAACGATTAATAACACAACTAGTCACTCTCAACAACTGGCCAAAATTCTTCGTTCGCTTCGTTCTAGAATCTTTACATTGATTTTAGTTTTCATAGTCTCAAACAATAAATCAGTAGTTGTTTTATTGTTTCCTTCGTAGACTTAGTGAAAGTACGACTTTGACTAAATTTTGTAAAACAAAAAACGGTGTCATGAAATAGCTGAACTGAGTTAGTTTCCAATTGTATTATGAAGATACAAAATCCACGTATCACAATTGTTCTTCAACTTCGTTAAAAGCTTATGATCATAGATGCCTAAATATTCATGATACAAGTAAGTTTCATAGGATCCATTCGTTCTTCATAGGCTTATATTGAATTTCACACCGAAAACGAAAAAAAAATACAACGGAAAAATGTCAACTTATGGCGGAACTGTTCAAAATCCGAGAAGAACTTATTTTTCGTTTTTGACGTAGGACTACGTTTGTGTTTTCAATAGTGCACGTTGCGAGTGCGAAAACTGGAGCGCCACGAAATGTGTTTAGGCTTTGAACGTTAATAACTAAGTCATGAATTATGGAGAGTGTGAGCTGTTTAGTGGAATACCTGTAACTAGAAAATAAGAAGAATGATTAGTAATTTCCATTTAATTCCAACTACCTTTATTGCTTATCTTGACAGATACGCGTATTTCGTCTACAATGTGCAGACTTCTTCAGTGTCGTGTACTAATGTCGAGTATTAGTACACGACACTGAAGAAGTCTACACATTGTAGACGAAATACGTGTATCTGTCAACATAAGCAATAAAGGTAGTTGGAATTAAATGGAAATTACTAATCATTCTTCTTATTTTCTAGTTAACTAAGTCATTTCACGGTCGATTTCCAAAATGTTTGCACCAATCGATTGGGACATTTGCCACGCGTCGATTCTTAATTTTTTAACATTTAAAATTATTAATTTTTAACATTTAACTAGTGAAAATAACGCACATTTAAGGTGATATTTTTTAATTTAACTTAATGCACAGCACTTTCCTATCACAGATTTCAAATGTAAGTAAGGGAAGTTTCATATGCAGTAGTGATAGTGAACGATATATGTGGGCTACACCTTCGCGAAAAGCTTCATTCGTTCGGCAGAATTGAAGCTGTGCGGAGCGGCAATGAGCCAGTTGTGATGGCAACACTTCCCGTTGCAGCGACGCCGTCGCCGTGGAGCGAGACACTTTGCGGCAGGCCCTTGCTGAATAGAATGTAACGTGTGACGGGAGAGTGGAAGAAACGTCAACCCCTCAAAAAATAAAATTGTTTTTTTTTTCCCCTCCCCCCCCCCCAACACACCCCCAACCAAAAATAAATCTAAATTAAAATAAATTACAATTAAAATATAAAATTTAATATGTTAAAAATAACTTTAAGGAAAAAACAGACACAAAAATTAAAAAAGAAGATAGTTATTAATTATAAAATAAAATTTTTTAAATAGAAAAAAAAAAAAAAAAATATTTTTTCAAGATATCTTACTCACTTATTTGCACTTTATTTGCATTTACTTACGTTTATTTATTTACAATCATTTATTTATCTTGATATATTTACATTCAGCTATTTGCATTTGTATATTTACATATTTAAGTACGCTAAGGTAAACATATAAATTTAAATAGATGAACTTACGTATATTGATGTAAATAAATAAACGTAAGTAAACAAATGTTAATATATTAACACAGACAAATAGACATAACTCTTGCAGTTTCTTCAACGATTTCGCCTTAAACGGTCAATTCAAATGTTTCTTAGTTGGTAGTATCGCCACTGATGGCGCACATAGTTGATTCCCTTACGTTTGACGTTAGCACACTACCCCCATCTGTTCAGCTTTATCACCCATCACAGTGTGATCAACAGATGGCGCAGGTGTGTTAGTGACGATGATTTGTATTGCAAAATTTTCAATGTGTTATGTCTGTTTGTCTGTCATATAAATGTTAATAAATAAAAGGAGATGGGTTAACATAAAAATATAAACATTTTCATAAAAATCTCACGTTGTTAGGCACTTTGATGATAATTGTTGATGCTGCTGATCGAAAATTATGCAGATAAAATGCAAAACTACCAATTTTAAAATGAGTTTTACTCCAAAAGGGAACATTAGAGTACAAAAGATTTTGCATAGGTCTTATAGATGGAAGTTTTTACTCTCAGTTTCCATTTATTGTGTTTGCAAATATTTGCAAATAAGTGAGTAAGATATCTTGAAAAAACATATTTTTTTTTACACTTCAACTTCTACAACTTTTTTTATACAATAACTAGCAATCATCTTGTATCTTCAAAATGTGCGTCCTCTTATGCCCTAAAATACATCCTAACAAATTTTTCAAATTCAAATTGAAATAAAAAAAAATAGAGCAAAAAACTGTTTTTTTTTTCAGTCCCACCCTAAGGAAAGGAAAAACTGTTATAAAACGATATGTAGATGAGATAAAGTTAAGTTTCTTCAGCAAAGTTTCATTCAATTAAATTACTTACAATTTTGTAGGAGCAAAAGTTCCTCTAAATCATGAGAATTTTAGAATAGTTAGAATTTTAGAAAGTTAGAATTTTTATTATGAACATAAAAGGACCACCCTAGTCATCACTCAAGCCAAAAGATAGATCTTATTTTTAGGATAAAATCATTCGAAGACATCATATGTCTAAAGCTAATAGTTTTCGAGTTATCGATTTTTGTCGCTAAATTTGGCTATTCGTACCATAGTGCATCGTTCGACTGCTGCTACCGGCAGAGCTAGCCAAACACGCCGTTTCCAAGGGAACCAACACCGTGACCAAGTAAACCAGCTTCATGACGAATTGGGGTGGCGACAGTGGCTGTTCCCTGAGCCCAAAACAGCCCTTTTCGGGGCCATCAATATCAGTGGAAAAGAGATTTGACATGTCTTTGGAAGTGCTTGGGGCTGTGCTTCGGTGTTGTTGGTCGCGAAAAATATCGTTCGTGTGCCAAAGCCGTAATGTTTTCGACATTAGCACATTTGGCAGCGCTGTACACACATAGGCCTAGTAGAAAACGTATGCAGTTGGTGGTGAATGAAGCCCATCGCTGGGAGTAATAGTGCCCCAAATGACTACGAAGTTAAGTGTATGGGAGTGCAATATCGTTAGATTTTTAATTCGACCACCCTTTGAACATTTAAGCGATCTAGATTACACATTGCTACGTAGACCTACATCACCTTCGCGTACCAACCCCATTGGGCTGTCCCTTGTAGTTTTGTTTGGGAAAAGCAGCAGCGAAAATATAAAAAAAGCAACAGCTCTAGCAAGCTAAAGAACTATTTTTTTAAAGTATTCTTTAAAAAAAAACAAGCTTATATCAAAAGTGGTTGAGTGCCAGTTAACCTAACTAAGGATCATTCGTTTTTCCCGGATTGTTACACGCTTTCAATATTGCCGGTTCTCGTGCAACCTAGAGAATAGCGCCGGTTCCGATTCGCGATTAATTACTGTGCGCCTTGAAACAATAATTTCAAAAACTTCTCATAGTAAGAGCATCATTCTTGATTTCACACCATAGCATGATTTATGTGTTCAATTTTATGAATGAAGTTATGTAAATAAAATACCCACAACCGTATGCTTATTTTTCCATGCGCGCTAACCCAACTTATCTAGAGCAGAAAAGCTCGCTCGCAAAGCTCCCTGAGACAGAAACAACTCGCAGCAGAAAGCAACAGTTATCGGCTCCCACCAGTTGCTAATGGCAACAGCGGGTATGTGACAGGCGCAGTATCAACACTATTTTTATGCTGCCTCCTCCATACATTCAGTTTACTTTTTTTCGTCGACGTCGTCGTCGTCGTCGTTCGTTGCTTTGGATTCTATACACACATCACCTCACATCCCAACCATTGCCAGCCGCTCTCCCACCGCCTGCTTCGTGATTGTGAGCAACAGTGCTCTGCCACCCACCAGCGATGGGCCTCTGATTGTAGCTACCTCTACATATTGGCACCGAGCGACGTTGCTACTGCTTCTGCTGGTGCACACAACACACATCAAGGTGACGATGATGATGAATGAACAGTTTAATATGCCTCGTATGAATGCTAAATGAATTATGCTTTTCAAGCGTAGAATACGGAATATTAATTAGGCTTGGAATGGTTGGTTGTTTTGGAAGGGCGCGCGCTCTCGCCGTCGAGCCACATAACTTTCCAAGTCGAGGAACCTGAAGTTACCTGCTAGTTTCCTTTCCCGCATTCGCTTCCAGAGGGATTCTGCCTTACGGATGTGCCAATTTTCAATCTTCGCTGAAAAGCTTCGGAAAAATTTATACTCTCGGAAGCTGGACATCCTACGGTGCATTTTCTTCCGTCGTCCGTTCCGAAAGGCGAATGGTTTCGTAGGGATTTGATCCGAGCACAATTTTTTTTATTCGATTTTGTTCGGAAAAAGCAGCAACACAGGAAGAAAAAAATAAAACAAAAGCAACAACTCTAGCAAGCTAAGCAACTAACAATTTTTTTTAAAGCACGAATTTTCCCATTCACAGCACTTTGCGCGTAAGATTTGTGTACGGTTTATGTTGATTAATTGTTACATAATATTTTGCGCCACTACAACACCTATTAACAGAAAAAAAGGAAACGTAGAACAGGCAGCCTAAAATGCCCTACAGCCTACAAACAAAGAAGCTCGCCAATTAACAATGCACACACAGATTTTCACTTTCGAAGTGAGAGCATTAGCATATATTGGCTCGTGCTCCCGGGAGTAAGCAACAAAGGAACAAATAGCAAACAGAGGAGGAAGTTGCATCGATGATGTTCCATCTCTGTACAACTTCAACCTGCCGGAGATGACATCCCTTTCGCGCTCCCTTCTACTGCCAGACGATGTTCGAAATTAAAAAAAAAAAATCTAGGAGGAAAGTTGCTCTCACGCTCTTGTTTGCTTCTACCCGAAGTTTTCCAAACTGTACATCATGCACATTGTATTACGAAGCTCTGGACAAAACCTTATATTTATGAGTGTATACAAAACTCCGATCACGATGAAATATCGGCTCCTTCCATATGTGGGAGATTTTCTCTTTAATTGATTTTTCCCCCTGTATCAATTGAGAACCTTTTCGATATCCAACGTGTATTGAAAATGTAACCTTCGGCCTGAGAATCAGTGCAACTTTCTCTCGTATTTTCCCCCAGCATATTTATCGAATTTTAATAAAAATCCTTTAAAAAAATCTCATTCAATGCCCGTTGAACCCGTTCTTTCGTCGTTGCCTGGTCGGTGGCTCCAGAATAAGCACGGAGGGGATGTCCTTGTACCCTTTTCAAACTGGCAGCGCTTTCGGTCATATCGATGAGATATGACGTAGGAGGTATATTAGCCTGATTTTTTTTCGGTTTTTTTTTTCGTTTCTATGGCAGAAGAATTTAGGTGTTGAGCATTGTCTTCTGTGGTGAAACCGCGCACGACCTGAATTTCAGGAATTCTGGGTTGGAAGGTTGATCGTCTTTTTTCGCAGTCGCCTTTGCTTTGGGTTTGAAGCAAGTGCGGTTAGAGGGGTAAGGGTGAAATGATTTAAATTTCAAGAAATCGAGAGGAATGCCTAATTCTTCCCAGGAACTAATCGCTCGAATTGATTTATGAAAGGGTTTCACACTTAATGCATCGTTTAGTTTTATGGGTGGATAAACATTGGCGTAAGTAAGGGTGGGCTGAGGTAAGGGTGGGGGTGGTCCACTGGCTATATTCCGATTACCAGATTTAATAACATGTCTTCGTTCTTGAAGAAATGGGAAAATCTGTGAAGTTAAAATTCACGCATGCTTGTGGAGATTTTAATCAAAAAGTTGGCAGTAGGCTGTGCTTCATTACTGAAGTGTGTTGTTATGATGCAGTTCAACTTGTGGCAATTTTCAATGTAAATTGATTTCAATCAAAAACAGAAAACTGTTTGATTTAGTTATTTTTAATGACGCGTTATTTTTCAAGGCTGTTAAATATGTTGTAGTACTGTGTTCCTTATCTATTAAGTTGATAGAAAAAAAAAAAACTCGAACAATCGCTTGTGTGGTAAATTGGAGGCTGTACTATCTGAAGTAAATTTAAATTTTCAAATAGAACACGCGACGAGTTTGGAATTAAGAGTTGTGTAATTATTTTTCGATTTTCATTACCTGCTCACCAATTCATCATACGCCATATTTTCAAATTCAGATTCTGTAATGTGCTACCGACAAATGAGCTAACTTTTACTTAACGAGTCGCCCTAACCTTGGTGCAGGAAAAATTAAATGTGAAAACTTGCTCACCGTTATTATCAAATACGAGGCATTCTGAAATAGATTTATGGATCTGCAGTAAATCTATTACTACACAATTTCAGAACTGAAACCACCGTTAATGAACGGTTTAAACAAGCAATATGTACTATCACTGAAACTTTAGACATTAGAATTGGAATTAGACAACATTATGAGATTTTTTACTTCTTGAACTTCGAACTTCGAGAAAAGTTGCCCATATTGATGAGTATAAGAATAATATAGCAGACCAGCTATCTTCAATTATTATTAGACACTATCGAAAGGGCAGCTTGGCTGAGTGATCGTGTGTGTGCCGGTAGGTTAAATCATTGCAAACTGGGTCTGATGGAGATAAAGACACAGAGATTCACTTCACAACAATTCAATGTTTGAAAATACTGCATGACCGCCATTGAGAGAAACGACCTGCTTCAAACGATCAAAAAACCCATCGTATGGTTCTTCTGGTGTTCTTCTGGTATTACATCCCATTCAGCCACTAGATGTTTCTTCAGATTTTCCAAACTTTCATGTTTTCTAGAGCAGATCCTGGCCTCCAACATACTCCATACCGAAAAGTCCATTGGATTCAAGTCAGGTGAATTCGCTGGCCACTCCGTGCTCAAAATGAATCCTGTAAAATGTTCAGCATCACGGAGTTGAGTCTGAGTTGAACAAGGTGAGTTGAACGGTTCACGGCTCAATAACATTCTGTAGAAACAATTCCCGATAGGTTTGTTGATTGATTTTCACCCCTAGAGGAACAATCACCAGTAAACTTCTACTGTTATGGAGAATTCCGGCCCAAACCATCACTGAAGTAGGTATTTGTCGTCGTGTGGTCGTCAAAACGTCGGGAGTTCTTCGTGATTTTTGTGTCAACCGTATCGTTTTGCTTGTTTACGGATTGATATTCTACTATACGATATTTTTCAATTCTGCTTCCGCGGCCCTTTGCAGTTATGTCTTAGCTCGTATTACTCGTCCCTTCGTTTGCTTGATTGTTAGATCGTGTACTTCTTGGATCTTGTATGGCTTGGCGACAAGGGCAGACCCGATTTAATTTAATGTACAACATTGTAATAGTTCTAAATGATCCTTGACACGATCCTTACACGGCTGGTGAAACGATTCAAAAGGAGTTAAGTTATATCAGTTTAACACACAAGGAACAAAACTGCTTCGGAAAAATCTCAAAACGAATAAATGACACACCAAAGGACTAGACTACAAAAGACAGAAGGAATAACGAAACAAATTATTTAAGTTGTAAACGTGACACTGACTAACAAAATAACAAATAGACAATGAAAAAAAAAATCAAACGAAAGGACTCAAAATTCTCAAACTTGACTCCTTCCGAGTCTTTTGCAACAGCGTTTTCATGGACGATATGTTCCGTGTACGGCTGGCAAAATGATTCGAAAGGATCTACGCTACGATATCATCAAAGGCCTGGTGTAGAGGTGTCTACTCTATTCAGAGTCTCACCAGTAAACCTTCATAAAAAAGAATGTACAACATTGTATTAGTTCTAAATGTTTTTTAACTATTCAATTGCAGGACCCTGTATAATTATTTTCGAATTAGTTTGAGCTAAAATCGCACCATCAAACTGGTGCCTATCAGAAGGAAAATGAGAAGTATTGAAACCAGAGTGTTCTTTAAACCTTGTGTCGTTGTTTCAAGAGTGTTCTGCACACGCTTGCTTTGTTCGACAATTTGAAGCATCTTGAAGATGGTTGCCAACCATTGCACAGTGGGAAAAAACCGACCCAAATTCCCACGGATATGATGCCGCTGGATTTGCTGCTTGAAATATATCAAGTCCGGAATATGGTCCATTTTACCCCATTTACCCCTAAAAATGTGTCTTTTTGAGTTGGCACCCATATAACTAAAAACGCCGCTGAATTGTTTGCCCGCATAGAAGCATATTTCATATTAAAAACTCTTGGGAATCGAATGGTGCAGGTTTCATTCAGTTTCGAGCTCGGAAAGTGGGCTATTTTGCCCAATGTCCCCTTTAATTTGCGGTTTTCTTGTTCGTACCCTTTCAGCTACAATTGCTGCCAAATTTTTGGCTGAAAAGAGCCTATGTTACGTGAAAAAGCCTAAGAAATCGAATGGTGTTGTTTTCTTTCAGTTACAGAATCGGGAAACTGTCCATTTTGCCCCCATTTAACCCTATCTTTGTGTATTTTTAAGTTTTTATTCGTATATCTACAATCGCCGCTGACTTTTCTACTTAAAACGGAACCATATCGTACGTGAAAAACTAAGAAATCGAATGGTCTATTTTGCCCCATTTACCCCGGAATATGTGTCTTTTTGAATTCTGAAACTGCAGGAATTACTCAAAATTAGTTCATTCTCGAAGTAATACTTGATCAACCTAATTATATACAGTACTTCATTGTATGGGATCATTATAGCAAGCAAAATTGCACATTACAGAAGCCATTTTTGACTGTCGAAGAATAAGTAAGTATTTAAATTTTACACTCTTGTTTTCTGAAATTCTCCAAAGCTATTCAAAAAAAACCTCATTGGGGCGCTTTTCCAAAGTTGTTAAGTTTTTTTTTTCTGAACTTAGTTACTTTCTAAACATCTGGTTAGTCCCATCCTGAACTGCGAAGCACATTTCTCCAAAACTTTGGGAAAGTTCTTTCCAGAATTTCATGAAAGTACCTTCCTGAAGTTCTGAAAAGTCCTCTTCTGAACTTCAGGGAAATTTTCTCCTGAACTTCGGGAAAGTTCTTTCCTGAGTTTCTGAGAAATTCCTACTTGAACTAAAAAAAAGGATCCCATATACTTCTGGAAAGTTTCTTTCTGTTCTGCTGAGAATTATCTACTTGAACTCTTAAGAATTCCTGAACTTCTGAGAATTCCTGAACTTCGAGAGAGCCTCGCTCTGAAATTTTGGAATGTTCGATTCTGAACTTCAGGAAAGCTCTCTAGCACCTCTGGGTAGTTCCAACTTAACTTCGGAAAAGTCCTCTCGTGAACCTCTTTCCTGAAATTTTTGCGATCTTCCTTCTTCAACTTATAGGTAGTGCCCTCTCTGGTTAGTTTCTTCCTGAAATTTGATGAAAATTTTTCCTGTTGGGGGAGGTAGCTCATCAAAAACTTCCGGTCCGCCTCAAGTCATATTGCTATGAGGTACCAGGTGGGTCAACACTTATCTCAAATTATAATAATCCGTCCACTATATCACAAAACATTGCGATTGTTTGAGCGGATTGGAGATGATGAAATCATTGGGTATAGGACCAAGGATCCCCCGGGTGGTTCTAAATCGATGAGCTTGGACATCAAAGTTGCCAGAAGGCGCGAAGTGCGTCTTCGGACTCTTATTTTTACCAGGTAACTCAATCGTAGTTTTGGATGGAGTAGTGTGGATTGTTCTTTGTATTGTATTATTAGACTATTATATAACATACAACTAAATGTATTATTCTGTAAATTTTAAATTTCAATCTTAATTTCAGTGAGCGAGATAGGGCGCTATAACCTTGGCAAATTATTACCAGACTTTTGGTTCAAATGCCAAAAGTCCACCCCCACAGGAGCATAAACTAATCTTTCTAGCATCTATGCTCCCAACGGTAAAATACAAATTATCACATTATTTAACACTATATGGGAGCATTTGGTACGGGAGGTCCACGCTTTCTTCCTTCCCTTGATTCGGAAGTAGTTTCAGACACTCTTTCTGGAATCGCTCTATTTCTTGGAGTCCTCTCTGAGGCTACACAGTTGGCCTGGCCGGTGACAAGAAAAATGATGTATTCAAGAAGTCGTCATTTGCCAAAATGCTTTCAAGAATTGGCTGCGTTTGTGTGAGGTTAGATTAGATTATATTAGAAATTTGATGAGGGTTTTTCCTGAGCTTATGCTTTCAAATCTTCTGTTGAGTCCCAGCCTAAACTCCGAGGAAAATTTAACCGAAACTTCTGGAAAGTCCTTTCTAGGATTTCTAGGAAAATTTTCTATGAATTTGTTGAATGTTTCTACCTGATCTTCTTAGAAGTCCTCTTCTTGAACTTTTGGGAAGTTTTTTCCTGAACTTCAGGGAAGTTGGTTCCTGAATTTCTGAGAAATTCTTACTCAAACTGCTTCCCCCTATGCTTCGTTTCTTTTTGTTCATTTTAGAGGGTTAATCTAGAACTTCGAGAAAGCCTCATTCCGAAATTCTGAAATGTTCTCTTCTGAACTTCGGGAAAGCTCTCTAGCATTCTGGAAAGTTTCAACTAAACTTTTGGGAAGTTTCTTCCGGAAGTGCTTTCCTGAACTTAAGAAAACTTCTCTCCTAAACCTCTAGGACATATGCTCCTAAGCTTTGTGGAAGTTTGTTCCTGAATTTTTTTGAGAAATTATTGGTAGTGCCCTCCTTAGTTTCTTACTGAAGTTCGGAGAAGTTTTATATTGAATTCGTGAAGCTCTGAGTAGTCCTCTCTTGATTTTCGGGGACGTTCTCTCCTTAACTTCTAGAGAGTGTGATCTTGAACTTTGAAAATGTTTGGTCCTGATATTTTTTGGATAAAAATTGAGCTGTCACGTCGATTAGTCACGTTTACGGATGTCCCAGGTTACCCAAATTTGATTTATAGTTCACATTTCCAAGTGATTAAGAACAATCAAATCGGAGCTCTAGAATAATTTCTGTGGATTAACCATTTCAACGGATGTTCCGGATCTTTTGAAGGACCGTACAATACATTTTTGAAGCTTTTAAATAAACCGATTTAGAACAATTTTCCTTAAGGTCTGTATCCACATTAATCCGGACACCTTCAAATCATTGTAACTTTTGAAATATTGCACGTAGGAATGAAAAATTTCACTGTGGTATAGCTGAGAGTCTATGATGAAAAAGACTATGATTGATGTTTACATTTCATGTTTAGTATTCAAGATGGCGACGAAAGAAAAACAAGTGCGCGAGCGAATTTTGTACGGGCGTACGGCAAATCCTGACTTGTCAATACGGGACCTTGCAAAAACATTGGATTTGCCTAAATCCACTGTTCACGATGTGCTCAAATCATTTTCGGAACGTTTGACGGTGGAGAGGAAACCGAGAAGTGACAAAAACATTGGACGCGCTGATCCTGTCATGGACCGAAAGGTGAAAAGGATATTAACGAAAAACCCAAATCTCTCCATTCGAACGGTGGCTCGTAAAATAGGGATGTCGCCTGGTTTTGTCCAAAAATCAAAACAACGTTTGGGACTTAAGTCGTATAAAGTAAAAACAGTTCCAAATCGCAACGACAAACAGAACTTGGCAGCAAAATCACGGGCTCGACGTTTGTACTGCGAATATTTGACGAAGTTTTCATGCGTTGTTATGGACGATGAAACTTATGTCCTGGAGGATTTCAAGCAGCTTCCAGGGCTGGCTTTTTACTCTGCTATGGCCAGAAATGCTACAGCTGAACATTTCAGAACGAAAAAGGCATCGAAATTTCCCAAAAAATACCTTGTGTGGCAAGCAATTTGCACGTGTGGCAAAAAGAGTAAATCTTTCGTCACTACATACACAATCAACAAGGAGATCTATCAGAAAGAGTGTCTGCAGAAGCGATTGCTACCTTTCATCAAAAGTCACAAAGAAAAACCTTTGTTCTGGCCCGATTTGGCATCATGCCACTATGCTAAAACTGTGATGGAGTGGTACCAAGCAAATCAAGTGAACATTGTACCAAAAACCTCAAACCCGCCAAATTGCCCAGAGCTACGACCAATCGAGAGATATTGGGCTCTGATGAAGCGGAAGCTTTCTGGAAAGAAGCAAGGAATCAAAGACATCAAATTCACTTCCAGCAAATTTGGACAAAGGCGGCTTCTACGAGTTCTGAAGAGTCTGTACAAACCCTAATGGACGGAGTTAAGCGCAAAGTTCGAAAATTTTATGCAAATACCGAATAACTATGTTTTGTCTTCACGAATTGTTAAAACACATCCCATGAATCTGAAATAAACAACTACGACGGAAATATAATGCGAAATTTATGTTTGATTCATGTTTTGAGGTGTCCGGATTATTGCGGATACAGACCTTAGATTATTAAGGGTGTCCCTAAAAAAAACAAGGTTTTTGCTTTAACTTTTTTATTTCAAATTTGCTAACAAAGTTGTCTTCAGATGGTTTTTAGAACATAAAAAGATTTAACTTTTAACCTATATATCTTGCCAATATCGTTTACCGTTAGTAAGTTACTTACTATTTTCTTATAAAATTACGCCCTTTTCAAATGTGTTACTCAGTTTAAAAAAATTACCTATCTCCAGTTTGCAGATATAATATGCAATAAAACAAAACATTTCAAATGCAGTTGAAACATTTTTTTTTGTCTGCCCCAACCAAAGAGATTAACATTTGAAAAAGGCCTATTTTTTTACAAAAACCATAATAACTTTTGTTTGTCATACGATAGAGACAATTTCAGTACACCAAAAGTTGTATTTTTTATTGTTCTAGAATCAATGGGAAGACAACTTTGCCACAAAAATTGAAATAAAAAAGTTAGAGCAAAATAACTGATTTTTTATAGGGATACCCTAAGTTACGTAGGAAAAATTGCTCTAGCTCGGTCATTTCAAAAGCTACAGAAAAATTTATCAAATCAAAGTTGATTAAAATTATGTCATCTACAACTTTTCTGAAAAATATATGCCTTTATTTCTGCAAATAAAAAAGTTGAATTTTCGATTTATCTGAAAACAAGGACCACCCTAGTTATCATTCACACCAAAAGAAGGATCTGATTATTAGAAACAACTTTGTACAAGACAATATTACTCCATAACTTCAAACTTATGCTGAGAATGTATCTTTCCAGCTAAATTCGCATTCTGGACCACTGGTCATTCAAGTCCTTGATTGTTTCATCATCCGATTTCGTTTATAAAGGGTGTCCACGATGAAATTGCCACACTATGAAATTGCTCTAACTTTTTAACCGTTGGGTAGAATTTAATGAAAATTTGGGTGGATTTAGTGCATTATTTACATCCTGCAAGTTTTAAAGTCCTGTGATCAAAACTCGCGGAAATGGAGTCGAAAGAACAGCTCGTGCGTGATAAAATCTTGCGCATTCATCACGAGAACAAGGATCTCTCGCATCGTTCCATCGCTAAAACGTTGGGAATCGCGAATTCCACGGTGTCGCGAGTGATTAAGCGGTTCGAGGAACGGTTGACCACCAATCGGAAGCCCAGAAGTGAAGGAAAAAGTATTCCGTACAACACCAAAAATCACAACCGCGTAGTTGGGGCCTTCAACCGAAATCCGAACGCCTCCGTTCGGGATGTGGCTAAGAAGCTGCACCTAAGCCGAAGTTTTGTCCAGAAGGCCAAAACTAAGGCTGGGCTTCGAACGTTCAAGGTACAAAAGGCCCCTAATCGCGACGAGAAGCAGAACAAGTCCGCCAAAACCCGTGCCAGGAAGTTGTACCTCAACATGCTGACGAAAGTTGAATGCTGCATCATAGACGACGAAACATATGTGAAGGCCGACTTCAAACAGATCCCCGGCTACCTGTTTTTCACGGCCAAGGATAAGTTCAGCGTTCCGGAGCATGTCCGCACTCAGAAGATGTCCAAATTTGCGAAGAAATTCCTGGTTTGGCAAGCCATCTGCACGTGCGGGAAGCGGAGTGCACCTTTCGTGACCCAGGACACGATGAACGGACAGGTGTACATAAAAGAGTGCCTCCAAAAGCGGCTGCTTCCTCTCCTGAAGGCCCACAACGTCCCAACAATCTTCTGGCCGGATTTGGCCTCATGCCACTACTCCAAGGACGTGCTGAAGTGGTATGCGGACAATAAGGTCAATTTCGTGCCGAAAATGTTCAACCCTCCCAACACTCCAGAGCTCCGCCCCATCGAGAAGTACTGGGCGATTATGAAGCAGCTCTTATTAAACGACCTAAGGTAGTGAAGACAGTCGAGGAACTGAAGAAAGTATGGGTTTACATGCAAAAAACGGTTGATTCACAGGTTGTGCAGAATCTTATGGCCGGGGTTAAGGCCAAGGTGCGGGCATTTGCGTATGGACTGTAAATAAAATACGAGTAAAATGGTAAAATGAAGTTTAATAGTTATTTCTCAATCCCTGAAAATTTGATGGCAATCGGATGAAAACTCGAATTTTGCGAATCAATTTTGTGTGTGGCAATTTCATCGTGGACACCCTTTAGATCACAGTTTAAAGCTGGTTATAAAAAACATCGGATTATTTTCGCGGATTGGTAACTCTTATGGATGTTCCGGATCTTTCATTTTTTTCGGAAATCGACATGAAATATCCCATGAATTTATGCCAAATCTAGCATTCCATTAATGTGCAATGCATAACACAAGAAATTACATGTTTCTTTCATACTGTGTAATTGGAAATGCATCGTAGGTACACAACGGCAAGGTAATTGAATAAATTATATTTCGAAATGAGTTATTTGTTTTGCTGTATTTTTTGGATTTTGCATAATTCTTTGCTAACGGATATGCCTTCCTCTCTTGAGCTTTCTATCGAAAACAAGTACCTTGGAGACATGGTGGCAACGCAGGTATCCATATAAGTTCATTAGTAAGGCTCGAATGTTTATGCCTTATCAAAGTACCGCAATCTCTCTGAAACAGTTTGAATAGAATTCAATCATACTGTTGTATTGGTTGCCAATTCTACTGTTAGTGAAGATACGAATCAGAGAGAAAAGGTGTACAAGTTCTGGGCAGTTCTCTGAAATTGTCCGAAAACTTTTAAAGCTCTGACCTCTGCATTTGTATCAATTTCCTTGAAAATCTAAAAATCATTCAAGTTGTAAAAGCTTAATCGTGGAACGTGAAGATATTTTCAACATTCCATAATGTTTTACAATAATTGATGCGACACTAATTACAACTCATAAAGTTACGCAAAGCATTATAATTTGGTAAAATTGCATTTCTAGAAATCCTAAATTGCGAACATCGTTCATCCTAAATTGCAAACATCCTATACATTTCAAAAGTAGACATGGAAACTCGTAAAATCATAGCGTAAACTTCAATACGTCTAATCAAAGTCAACTGTCGTTTTCTGCTTAACCTCAACCTCAAGACATTTTTGCAAACAAGTTAAAATTCGTCAACTCACCTGCCAAGTGCCGATCGCTCTGCGATCGTGAGTATCTCAAGTTCTGCAAAGACAATCAAACAAAACATGCAATTAGTTTCCCACCCATTGGAGAGAAAAAAAACACTGGTAAGAAAAACTCACCCTCCGCTCGCCAATCTCCGGTTCTTCGTTCTTCATCAGCAACGGTGCTGAGCTGGACTTGGTACCCAGGTCCTCCAATATCAGATGGCTGTAGCCGCTGTGCAGCGAGGTGCTACTCGGCGACGGCAGCTCGGTGATGTTCGATTTGACTGGCTGGAATGGTTCCTGCTCCAGGGGCAGGAAAAATTGTCGTCTTTTGGCATCGATTACGTTCTGATGATTTCTAAATTTATTGTGTAGACTAAAATTGCCGCTAGTGGAAGGTAGACTATTTGTACTGGTTTTCAGCTTGTCCGCGTGCTGCTGCTGCAGCAATCGATGCTGCTGTGATCTTCCTATCACGCTGCCACCTTGTTGCGGATGGTGGAACTGCTTTGGGGACGTTTCCGCTTCTTTACTGTCGGAGCAGTCCTCGTCGTGTTCGTGACTATCGTACACGCTGAGTTCCTCCAGTAGGCTCATATCGTCGGACAAGCTATCCTGCAGCTCCCGACTGCTGCTGCAGGTGTTGTTTTCATAATCCGACGATTGACTATTGTCGGTAGCACCAACGGTGTACAGTCGACTGTTGGATGAGTTATTGAATCGCCGAGAACGTTTCTCCGGCTTATCGTGGTCGTGATCTTCGTCGATCTTCAACACCAACTCATGTTGTTGATGATGATGATGATGATGGTGATGGTGATGATGATGTGGATCGCTGGCAGCGTTGATGACGAACGTGGGATCACCACAGTACCGAGCCGATGATTCAAAAGCACCATTGTTGTTCCGCTCTCGCGAGCCGGGATGATTTTGCTGCGATGAGACAGGCTGGCGGAATAAATTGAATTAGGAAATGTGTTCTTAATGAGGCTGTAGTTTTTTTTTTGTGCACACTCATTGCTAGCTCCGCACTGTTGTGGGCCGGAATGGTGTAATTAGTTTGCGCGTATACGTATTGAAATAAATTGTGTGTATGTCATTGCCCGCAAAACCCGCCAATATGAGCACGAAGAGACTTGAACGAACTGGGTTCGCGGAGTTTGCCTTCTCCATTTCCTTTGCCCCGAGGGGGGAAGCTTTCAATTGTAGGAGATCGTATTTGTTGGTTAATAATGATTATGGTGTGACTAATTTAGCAATGCTCTGCTAGATTCTTTTTTGCTCTATGATCGTATGTTTTCTATGCTAGTTTGAAAAAGTGGAATATACTGAGAGGCTTTTTCGAAATTCGGAAAGCATTTGTTTGAGAATTCAAGTACAGTTTGGGGATTGTTTGCCAGCAATTAAAACTTAACCAACATTGGACATTTGGATTACAGAACAGAATTTGGATTAGGTTTTGTTGAAAGATTTTGCAGTCTCGACCTAGAAATTAGTCAAGTTCAAGCGGTGAGACTAAACTAAAAACATGTTGAACTTTCAAGAATTTGTTTCCTTGGGTTTCTGTATATCAAACTCTGTAGTTGGGTTTCTGTATATCAATTCTGTGTATCATCAAAACTCTTTTACTGTGAAAATCAAGTTAAAAACCCAACTTTTTTCATTTTCTTTTCAGGTATTTCATTAGGCATACTTTAATTAGGCATTAACGGAATTTAGTCACAGAAAGGAAAGTCACAAACTTCAATTCCAAAATATTTCGTGGTAAGTCAAAACATGTATCAAATATACTATATTAACTACACAGTCTGAACAAAACATGTAAATTTATTCCTCTGTCGGATCCAATAGAAATTTAAGTGTGATTTAAAATTTACAGCACAGAAAAATGATAGCTGTAAATTTACTCATACCTTATAAATACATTTACAGCTCCACTTTAAAATCTGCTTTAATCTATCGGTCCAATTACACAGTTCAAATGAAACTTGTAAAATTATGGCTACTTGAATGTAACAAATTGATCTCTATCATATTTAACAGAAATCTATGCAGCAAATTTAATTTACATAACTGTAGTATGCTGTAAATTTACATGTCTTGTATATTAAGGGCCTGTAAAATTAAATCTGATTTAATCTGTATTTTTCATATATTTAGGTTAGGTTTTTTTTCCATATTAAAAGAATTGGTAAATGATTTCAATTGCTTCCTATTTATTGACCTTTTTGAAAGTGATGATGCTTCTACACTTTCTTGGATGTCCGTTACGTTGGATAGTAGAAGAGGGATCAAAAAGAGGAATATATTTTTTTTTCGAACTTCAAATCGTTGAAGGAAAATTCAACCTAAGCGTCCCCGAAATCACCTCTTTCTTCCCTTCCTTCCATAGAAGGTGTGTTTTCAACATCTTGATAGGATTACTTTGATTGAGCTACTAAAACCTACAGTATATCACCGAATTATCACAGTCAAACACGATTTTTTTTTTAATATGTATGAAACCCATTTAACATTTTGGCACTCTGCGCACGAAAATTATCCATACACAATATGGCGGCGGTATCTTTTTAATTCTATCTAAAAAGCAGCGCGATGGTGCTAAGTTGTGTTGAGATCATGTAAATTTCCTGCGTTCTAGGCGGATATTTACATGCTAACAACTACATATGTGAATTAAAACGGGAGTACCATCTTAACTTTGTTATTAATTTCAGTGCAGGTAATTCATTTAGATATATACGAAATATTGAATTCAAAAATGTGGTCAGCCATAAATTATGTCAACATATTTTCAATGAAGGTTCAAATTACGTGATTATTAATTTTCATATATTTTTTCTGTGTATATAAATCACTTCCTTTTTCCACATATACATGTTAGGCGACCCGTGTAGTACTGCCAACAGAACCATCTGGTGATAAAAAAGGCAATCAAAATATATTTTACCTTTCAATTTGGTCGACTTCAATATTCTCAACACATTATACGCATTTTAAACTTCTTTTGACAGTAATATTTACTCATTTATGACTTTGTCACGGGTGCACAAACTACGTAAGTTCCGCCAACATAAATCAAAAACATAATTTTGTCTGAGCTGCTTAACAATGGAAGTGATCAACAGGATGACAAGTATGATTTAAATTCGGTTTCGTTTCCGATGTTGTTGTGTTAGGACCAAGGAATCAATATTTCTTCAAAAAACATGAAAAACTAGCAACACAAGAGCAGATCGATATGTGTTTGTCCCAACCATTTACCAATAATAAAATGTTGCGAATGTATTTGTTGGCAACTAAGATCAAATAAAATATTTTCAGTGCGTGAATTAAGGATCATTTTCAGGCCAATATATTATCTAATTGGATCAACATATCTCTACTTCGTGATATTTGAAAATCATTCAATGGTAATCAAAAATAATAATTGCAAGCGGTAAATCTCGCTTTTTTCCAACAGACGATCTTTTTCCTTTGCTGTTCTAGTTGCAGCAAACCAGAGTTGCGTGTTGCTTTTGTCATGGCATTCGCAGCTGGCAACAACTCGGAGTTGCGGCAAATTGTTTGGAAATCATTTGCTTAGTTAGGGCCTTAGTTTAACAATTTGTGATTCGTTTCAATTTGTCTGTTGAGTACTTTTGGAATATTACGCTAGGTAGAACAATTGGTCGGTAGCTTAGATTGAGCGTTTGCATTTAGTTGTTGCCATGTTTCTCACTTATGGCGCCACAAGCGCAAACAAAAAGAGTCGCCTGAAAACAAGTGAAGTGTCTTATATTGTTAATATGGAATATTTGCATTTATGCTCCGTTGTATCAAATCAAGAATGGCTTATCAACCACAGTGAAAACATGATAATAATTCGATGTAATACATTCGAGCTTACGAAAGTTTGGCGATGGAAAAAAATTAGAATGCTCAACGTATTTTGATTACTTTCTGATGCAGGATGGGTCGGAGATCATCAGTTCCCTGATTATATTTTGGACTAGGGTTCCGTTAATCTAGCATTACACTATGTTGGCAATATTTATCTTCAATACTCAAAAAAAAATCCGTTTCAAATGCGTGAACAAGAATGCGTGAAAAACTTAAAAAAGAGAGATTGGCTGCCATCAATTGATTAATTATGCTTGCTTAAGAGCTAAGGTGCTCAACTTGTGCTAAAATTATTGATGGTAGTAGATGTTACACGGCTTTCCACAGTCTTATCAACATGTTTAACGGAATCTGAAAAGCTGAACTGTATGTTAAAATCTGTGAATTTCAATTTGATTGTTTCTTTTTTCTCCTCTGTTCGGGACGGAAACCACTGCGACCAGTAATTTGAACTATTGTAGTGTACTCCGTATCCTTTGTTTAGTTGCATGTTGAGTTACTCCATCACAATTGAGAAATGATGAAGTATTCGTTGTTCTTACAGTTGTCATTTTTTCTTTTGTTGGAAATTAATCGACTTTTATTGAAAGTTCCCGCTATTTAAAACCTTTGAGTAGTGAGAGCTATCTTCAAAGGCGCACACCTTTATTAGTCAAAACCGGATTCATTGCAAAGAAAACAAACTCTGACTCCGATACTGACCATGCATCAGAACCCTAGTCATAACCAATTCAAACTGTAGTTGATGTTTTATGGAAAATGGGAATTCACATAAATGAAGACTAACCATGTTTTCCTTATTCCAAGCTCATCCTCGGTGGCTTAAGTATTGTCACTTTTCACAAGACATAACATGTAACATAAAAAGGTGTTACAATTTTCAAGTTTGCTTTTCCTTTCTCTCAGTAATGTTCTTGTCAACTGTTTTGTATGGTGTCGTGTCGTCTTTTTGTCTGTTTGTTATTTAGTTCGTTTGTGTCACGTTTATAAGTTTAATAAGGTGTTTTACTTATCTTCGTTATTTCTTCTTCGTTATTCGTCTGTGTCACGTTTATAAGTTTAATAAGGTGTTTTACTTATCTTCAACATTATTTCTTATCGTTCATGATTTCTACAGTCTTTTGTAGTTTCTGAATTTCTTCATCTTCTGTTTGTCTGGAGCCGCTTGTGATTTGAGTAGTTTGTTTGGCTATTAGTAGACTTCTGACGCCGTCGTGATTTGAGTAGTTTGTTTGGCTTTCATCTTCGGTTTGCTCTGTTGAGTTAATACATCGCCCATTGCCGGTGCACACTCTAAAAGATGCGTTTTCTTCAAAACTAGAATGTTCCTAGAATTAAAATAGCTAAATTGCCTCACGCTAAAAGACCTCGATACAAGTATAGCATCTAGGGTTACCATTCCCATTATCATCTCATATCTGATTTCGTACTTTTTATTCATTGTTAATTTTATATATTTTTATTTGTTGTTGAAAGCAAGGCACAAAAAGAATCAATTGATTGATACATCAAACCTGCATTCCCGATTTATATCAATAATGGATCATGAGATGAATAATGGAGCAGTTCCCCTATGTGGTAATGCTTTCCAAAAATTTGCTGATTTGGGATAATAAACTATTTCAGCTTTTTCAGCTGATTCTATATGATCAAATGCAGCATTTCTACTATTTGCAAATAAGGACTGTTCCAGAAAGTATAAGCACACCTTATTTTAACGGTCACTTTGAATGTAATGAAATATTTCAACATGTTTTGGCTGCGTCCTTTTGTTTGCACATTTCTGAATGACATAGCATCAAAAAGTGCTCAGTTTTGTGTTACCTATCAAAATGCGCGGTCTTACTCCGGAACAACGAAAAAGTATCGTGCACAAATGGTGCACTTTGAGTGGACTCTCCTTGAGAAAATTGGCCAAGGAAGAGGGTGTTAGCGTCGGAGCGGTACGATCTGCGATTCAAAAATATAGAGAACAGTGTACGTTAGAAGATGCGCCGAAGAGTGGTCGGAAATCCGGTCCTGCTAGTCCGGATATCGATAAAAAGATCAGGGATGCCTACAAGCGATAACCAGCGACTTCCGTTCGGGATGTTGTGAAAAAACTAGGGACCTCGTCGAGTAACGTCATGCGTGCCAAAGAAAGACTTGGGCTAAAAACATACCGGAAGCAAAAAAAAACCCAAAAGAAAACCCAAAACAGGCCGCGTCCGTGAAACCACGGGCCCGCAAACTCTACGATTCGTTATTGTGTAGACATTCTGGGTATATAATAATGGACTATGAAACGTTATGAAACTAGATTACAAAACGCTTCCCGGACCTCAATTCTTTACTGTAAGCGAAGACAAAGACATCCCCGAAACGGAGAAGGCAATTTTTACCGGTAAGAAGGTTATGGTTTGGCAGGCAATATGCGAGTGGGGTAAAACATCTAGTCCGTACATCACAACGGAGACGACGAACACTCAGAATTAGTCTGTAAGTCGCAGACGAAATAGGCCTATCTGTCAAAAGAGAAGCTTCCTATAGTGGAATTTAAAGGAATTTGCTCGCGTTTACTAGTGATAATTTTGAAAAAGTGCTTCAATATTTTATTTTTTATTTTTGTTAAAGTGATCATATGAAGTGTTAATTTTAAATTCTCCTAGTTTCCCAAACACAATAGTTCTGCTAATACGCTCAAAAAGTTTTTTTTTAAATAGTGTTTTTAAAAAAAGTGAAAGTGACACACAACATTTGGAAAGGTCCCCCCAGCGATTATTTCCGACGATTAGGCAGCCCCAAGGGAAAGTAGTGTTTTGTCCTGGTTTGGGTAGAAAAAACAAAAAATTTTTTTTTCGCCCCAAAAAACAAGAACCCCCCGAACTCCCCGGAGGCACGCCCAATCGAGACTTTTTGGGCTTTAACCAAAGCAAAGCTTCGAAAATTCATAAAACCAGCGGACGACATCCAAAATTTAAAAAAGATTGGCCAAAAGTGGTCAAAATGGTGGGAAGTACCACTGTGCAGAAGCTTTATGGGTCATGTTCGAGGAAAAGTTAGAAGTCTTGGCTATGATTAAAATTTTAGATTAAACGAGAGTAAAATATCATATAAAACACAAACACAAATATGATTTACCAAATAAAATTATTAAAACTAAAATAAACATGACTCTTTTGTTATTTTGAAAGTGTGCTTAAACTTTCTGAAACAGTCTATACTACCCCTTCACCCACCCCCCCCCCCCAAAAATAAAATTCTCAAAAAAAAAAAGAAAAGGGGTTTTTCCAAAACTTTTTGGGGGCCTTTTCCCCCACAAACCGCCACACGTGTGTGTTTTTTCCCAAAATGGAAAAAACCCACCCCCCCCCCGGGCCCTGGTATTTAAAGATAAAACACCCCAAGGTTTTGCCAGTGCCCAGGGAAAAAAGGATCGTGTGATTGTTGCAAAGAAATGCTCATGGAATACAATCGTGGTGCTTCAAAAGAAATGCTATAAATGCTTTTTTATTATTGAAAAAACTGGTCATATGGCAACTATTCCACTTGACAAACGTAGAACAGTCAATTCTGAATGGTACACAACCATTTATTTACCGAAAGTGTTTGATGAAATGCGGAAAACAAACAGCCGTGCTCGGATCATTCTTCATCAAGACAATGCTCTCACACATCTCGTCAAGCAAGTGAATTTTTGAGCACTCAAAACATCGAATTGATGGGTCCGATTTGGCACCCAATGATTTCTTCTTGTTGGCGAACCGTGTCCAATATATTTCCATACAAAATAAAACTCTATTTATTTCAAATCGATAATCCAGATTTTATTGATAACTTTACCCATTATATTGCAATATAATACTGATCAACTACAGCATATGTTTTGGAATAACACCGCCTTTAACCTTCTTGACCAGCTCCAGACGTTTTTCGAAACCGTCACAGGCGGCACGCACGACTTCCATCGGCATTTCCTCCCAAATTCGTTTGATTACGGTTTTGAATTGGTTCATATTAGACGTCCTGTGGTCATTTACCTTCGCCAGCATGTATGAACGAGATTTGCAGTATGCGATGGCGCTCCGTCCTGCTGAAACACATAGTGGTCATTTCCAAGCACCTCTTGTACATATGGCTTGACAACTTTCTCCAAAACTTCCGTTTAATAATATACGGCATTCGCTATAACGCCTGTTTCGATGAAAACCAGTGGTAATTTGCCTCGCTTGCAAATTCCTCCCCAAACCATCACTGACGCAGCACTTTGGAACCGTGGTATATTCCTGTCACTTTCTGGAACAGTTCTCGGAGAGAGAGAGCCCACAATTTGTCGTTCTGGACATTGTGGGATTGTTGCAAGACGAATAACTTTTCGTCGGAAAAGATAAATTCCCCACCGTGCCGCGACAAAAGCAGACTTGCTCTTTCGAGTCGTTTCTGCTTGGAAGGTTCCGAAACTCCGTGAACCTTACGTTTCTTGAAAGCTTTGAATCCGAGGTCATTTTGCAGGATATTGTGCATTGACCATCTCGAAACATTGCGGCCATTTTACGTACAGAGCGCTGTGATTTTCGTCTAATCCGTTCCCAGACCACTTTAACAACTCGTGCAGTCCGCACCGTACGAGTACGACCGGATCTCTTCCGGTCATCCAACGAGCAGGTGTCACGGTACCTTCGGGTGGTTCGGTACACAAAATCCCGCTTTACTCCGAGGTTTTTCAAATTTCTGAAAATAGCACCTGGGCGTTCTCCTTTCAAAAACTTTTTAATCACCACAGCACGAAACTCCTTCATCGTTGGTAAAAGATAAACACCGAATGAAAACAATCGGACATAACCTCAAAGCGTTTGTATAAATATAGTGCAAAACTACACCAACACAAACGTGAAGCATGTTGAGTAGTTGCACGACACCAATGCAAGGAAAAAGTGTATGAGAATATATTGGACACGGTGTAAATCATAAAGGAGAATATTTTGAAAAACAAAGCCATTTCCGATGAGAAAAAGTTCTTGATATTTATTCCAGAAATATATATAGCAGCCCTCGTACAAGTTATATTTTTTTTTCAGGTTTATAATGTGAAACATGTTTTGCCAGAATAAGTTCACGGCCACGAATTTAAATTCAATTTTGAGTAGCTTTAGACCCACTTTCGTCAAAATTGAAGTCACTCAAATATGAGTAAATATAACTGGAATAGACAAGTCGACATATCCAAAACATCAATCTGATTTAAGTCGATGTCTTAGATATATCGACTTGTCAATCCCACTCACATTTACTCATATTTGATTGACTCCAATTTTGACGAGAGTGGGTCAAAAACGACTTAAAACTGAGTAAAATTGATGGCCGTGTGTTGGACAAATGCATCTTGAATGAATAGTTCTAGAGACTTTTTCTCATTAGGGCGAATCTACCATTGAGAGACTCTCTTTGTTTACTTTCTCTTTCATCGATATCTTAATCGCCTTATCGTTTTTCAATTTAACTTTTTGCATTTGCAGCACTGTTGTCTTTCGGTTTGTGCTAAAGAGACCCTCAAAAATTTTAAAATACCGCTGTAATTTATGAAAGAGAACGAGAGAGGAGATAATCTTTCATTTTTACATTCGCCCTATTTAACAAAAAAAAAAAAACAAAAGCTGTCCCAAACGCTAGAATAAACACCCCGGGAACCACCCACCTGTTGCTGGGGAAGCGTGGCGGTAATTTCCCGCAGCAGACGCTCGGTCGCCTCCAGACTGGCACTACTATCCACGGTGTCACCGACGCAGGCCACATTTTGGCAAACAATGGCTTTGGTGTTGAAATTGCTGTCACGGATGCTGCTGTTGCTGTTGCTATTATTGTTGGTCGTCCTTCGTCCGGCTCTACCACTGCCGCCGCCAGCAGCAGCATCCTCGCCAGGGCTGGCTAGGGCTGGAGATTCGTTGCCGTCTCGTTTGGAAGCTTCCAGTTGCGCAAATACCTCGGAGATTTCAGCCTATTTGAAATGGTAAGGGAAAAAGGCAAAGGAACATATAAATGTACGGGTAATTGGTTGGTTTGTTTTATATTTTTATATTCATTTTGCTCGCTGCGACACGTATGGGTAATATGATTATTCCGATAGCAGTAGGGCCAGTCAAATCCCATTGCGAAAAGGTGGGTGAATGGGACTTAGCTGTTACAGAAATGTAATTACGGTATCAAGTGTGATTTGCGTCCTTTTTCTGGCATTTTGTTTAGAAAATTGGATCCTTGCTGGCGTACATGTGTGATGGAGCTGCGTTTCCTGTCTTTATTTAAAAGGCAGCTTGTGGGAAACAGGACCCGTAGTCGAATGCCACCATCAGTCCGTAAAAGATGCTCACCTTGAGAAGGAAAGGAATTTTCTAGGATAAGTTCAGGTTTGTTCGCGCAACGCGCTGAAATCTTGTTGCGGTTCGAAATTGTGAAACCAAAGTGAAGAAATATGAAAACGACTGTTTCTCTGGGAATTTGTGTGCTGTGTTGCCTGGTGGCGTTGATCGCAGCCGAGGCTTTTGGATATGAGACTACTGGCGATACACATTCAACGGCGACGACGACGACGACGACTAAAAATGATCGAAATTTAGTGAAACCTACCAATTATGGCGCCGGTACAAATAATCTAGAACCCGTTTTGGAATACGTACCCAACGATCTGGCCCTGTATAAGCACCAACATGAAAAGAGGTGAGTGTGACTTCAGCGAGAGCAACTGTTTATACAACACGTGAGCCCAATTAGTTGCAGTGGATGTGATCTTTTATTGCTTCGGAAAACAAGTGTCTTACTCCCCATTGTGTGCTTTTTTTTGTTCATTTCTATCGCAGAGAGATACTGACTCACCCGAGTGGATTGGAGACACTTCATTCGGATTCACAGCAACATCTTCGCGGTCGACGCTTACCCTTCTACGTTGAGGAACCGCGATTTGTCGTAATTAGGCAACCATCGTTTTTCCAATCCAATCCGGGGCTATCCTTCATTCCTCAGCGTGGAAGAAAATCCGATCCGTCGGCGGCAACGGCAATGGAAAAGAGAGAACTATCGATCAAACAGATGCTCGAGGGTAATGACTATTTTGTACCGAACCGTGGCAAGAAACGACTCGGCAATGGGATTTCCAAGAAGATTAAATTTGATGACATTCTCGGCTCGGATGAACTGTTCATCCCCAATCGAGGCAAGAAAGAATTAATTGACTTTACTTCCCCATCGTTCGGCAGCGGTAGTTTTGGTGCTGGCAGGATGCTAAATGGTCTCCCACCACTTTTCAGTAAGAAGAACGTTCTAAATGCAATCCAGAATGTTGGCAGTAAGGAAGTTGAGAACGACGAAGAACTTTTCTATCCAACTCGGGGAAAGAAGAATATCTTGGAAAACCTGGCCCAAAGCCAGGACACGTTCTTCTCGTCGCGTGGCAAGCGAAATCCAGTCATTTGGAGCATGTTGAACGAGCAGCTGAGTCCGTGGGAATACCTGACAGTTGATGATAGCAGCTACGATGCCGACTCAGCGCTCGATCGCTATCAAACTAACAAGATTATCACGTAAAGATACGAAAACAACAAACTAACGGGGGACTGACGTGTTTCATGAATTCATTAACCAGCTTGTTGTAAAGAAATTAATATTTTTTTTCACAAAAGAAGATGATAAAATATTCATAGAAGAGATATTTCAGAGATTGAAATAAAATAAAAAAATGCAAATGGAAGTGTGACTTGGTAAATTTCTCCTTCCTTTTTGGTTTTGCGTCCGTTTGTGTTGTCGATGTCTGTTTGCCGTCGTCGTTTGTGGCGATATACTCCGGCAAATTGTTTGTGGATGGCTGGTATTGTTATTATTGTGTTTGCGCTCGGGGTTTTTTTTTCATTCACAGCCGACTGACTGACTGAGTGACTGACATTTTGGCCTTTTAAAGAAAGTTGTTAATTTGGCTCCAAAACTAGCTTTCGCTGTTGTGTGTGCGCACACAACTCGCGCCTCGGATGTCGGATCAAACCGTAGTGCGCTCGCCTCGCGCAGCGGTGTCTAGGTTAATAGATAGCAACCTTGAACGCTCGGACCGATCATCGGTTTGACCGTGTGCTACGGGTTGCCAACTGGAAATTCCGGCCCTAGCGCTTCGGGTCTGCCAAATCATTATGCTTGTGAAATTTTTCCGAAGCGTTTTGTCTCTGTTTTTGGGTGGATTTCGGTACCTGCAAGCCGGAGGGTGTGTGTACTGGCAGAGAGCGTGGTTGAATAGCAGTGGAGGCATCGGGCACCTTTGAATAGTGATTCAGGTTTGCCACCATTGTCTGAATTGAAGGACAACCTTTGAGTCGTGAACTGCGGCATGCCCCCAAGGTACCGCGAACATGGCTCACATGGTTCACTGTTTGGTTTTTGTTTCGTTTAACGTTATTTCAAGAACGCCTAAGCTATGTTCCTTTATTTGAAGAACCGTTGAATATAATAACAATTGTAAAATTCGTTCTGTTATTTGTATTTAGTGCTATTTCTGAATCACATTTGAAGCATTTTTCTCCAAAAAATTTCCGGATGTTCTTCAGTTTTGCTAGTTTTTATTCTTAGTGGGTCGTGGAGTGATTGGCGTCTATCAGATGTAACCGATATAATATTTAGATGGATCCTGTTTCTTAAAATATTTAGAACTTTTTGCAACAAATTTACCATCGTTGGCACATCGTGAAAAAAAGTCACATTTATCTGCGATCTCAACGTTATCAATTCACCTGAACGTTTGACAGTTTACTAGGTAAGATCGTGGTAGGCCGCGCTTGACGACAGGCGTGAAATTTTTTGCGGCTTGTTGTCTTTTGCCAATTTTAGTATGTTTTAGTGTAATTAAATGATTCTAAGTGCCAATTATGTGCTCATTAATATTAGAAATATGTAGTGTTCAAGAAGAGACCTACTTCTACGACGGATACAATATATTGAAAGTGTCACTGTTGCATAGTTTGTGGACCTAGGGAACAATGTTAGTAACGTGGAAACTTGAAATCGTCGTAAGATTATTGATGAGCTGGTAAGTCATATCATATCTACATATCTTCATTGATGTATCATATACGTGTTCATGAGGTATTGTGTCCTAAAGAATGCATTAGAGTGCGATTGATTGTACACGAACATGATTCCGAAGTCACTTGCGTTCTTGAAATGGGCTATTTGAGTTGAGATAGAGCTGTCACCTTCTACCGCCCGGATCCAAGCTTATTGTAAAAACACACTAAAAAGAGGATTGCAGGAAGATTTTATCCATAATGCCACTGCCAGCCAGTGGGAGTTAACTGGTTATTCCGAGAATCGAAGTGACGATTGTCACTTCGTGAAGTGAGAAGAGTCACCTGAAGTGACGTGACTCTCCATTTGATTTACCCAGGAGAGCACGTCACTGCAAGTGACTTTTCTCACTTCACCAAGTGACAAACGTCACGTTGACTCGAAAGCTTCGAAATAATATAAGAATTCGTTTAATGCCTTTAAGACGGGTTAAATAAACCGTTCAGCTCCCTTACCTCAATCAGTAAAGGCGCAACTACAGTGCAACACCATACTGGAGGTGGCCGGGTTTGATTCCCGGTAACAGTATTGGAATTTTTACGTAAAGGAAAATTTCTCGATTCCCAGGGTGAGCCAAACAATCATACTAGTGCTACTGTAAACATATTCCTGGCATCAAGAGCTTTTGATAACTATGCAAGTGCATTTGGATCACTAACATGAAGAAAAAAGAAAATAATTTTAAAAACAACAAAAAAAAATAATTTTTGTGTCCTCTAGTCGCGACATCTTGCGGTTGAAGCCACACATTTTACACGGAAAATAATTTAATCTGTTCCAAGCTCAGACAACATTTTTAGACTTGCTAGAAAAAAGTTGCAAGGTACTTACATGAAGGTTTGTTCCTGTTGGAACGAATAAATAAATATAAATAAATAGATATTTTTAATGATTTGACCATACCCAATGCTTCCCACAGTGAAAACTTTTTTGAAGAAATTGACAATCAAGTGGCCCCTCCTTGCAGCAATCATCTCCTTCGATGGATAATTTTCCAAATGAGGTCGGGGATTTGATCACTATTCTACAGTGGAATTGTCGAAGTTTAATTCCTAAATTAGAATCATTCAAATTTTTAGCTCACAATACCGGTTGTGATGCATTTGCTCTTTGTGAAACATGGCTCTCTTCCGAAATCGATCTTCCGATTCACGATTTCAACATTATTCGGCTTGATCGTGAGGATTCACGTGGAGGAGGAGTACTTTTGGGGATCAAAAAGTGCTACTCCTTCTATAGAGTGAATTTTCCTCCAATTCCAGGTATTGAAGTTGTCGCATGTCAGGCTGTTATTAAAAATAAAAGCCTTTGCATTGCTTCCGTTTATATTCCTCCTAGAGCCTCAATAAACCGAAAAGAACTTTCAGATATTTGTTCGGTCCTTCCAGCTCCACGGTTGATCATTGGAGATTTTAACTCTCACGGTACAGGCTGGGGAGAACTGTACGATGACAACCGGTCTTCCTTGATATATGACCTCTGTGACAACTTCAATATGACAGTTCTTAACAATGGAGAAGTAACACGTTTGGCTGGTCCATCCTCAATTGGCAGTAGATTAGACCTCACACTTTGTTCGAATTCATTATCGTTGGATTGCACATGGGATGTGATTCAAGATCCCCACGGTAGTGATCACTTGCCCATAAAAATTTCGATTGCCACCGGGTTCAATCCGTCGGAATCCATCAACGTCGCGTATGATCTTACCCGTTACATCGATTGGACAAAGTTCAGGACAGCAGTAGAGGAAGCCGTAACGACGGTAGAAGAGCTTCCACCGCTGGAGGAATATAACTTCCTCTCCAACCTGATCTTAGACAGCGCGCTTCAAGCTCAAACTCGACCAGTTCCAGGAATGTCATTTCGCACGAAACCTCCTTCTCCATGGTGGGATCAGCAATGCACCGAGGTTTACCGTAAAAAGTCCGACGCGTTTAAAGTTTTCCGTAGACGTGGAACACCTGAGCACTTCGAAGTATACACGGCTCTCGAACGCGAACTTAAGAGCCTCATCAAGGCCAAGAAACGCGGATACTGGCGAAGATTCGTGGACGGGCTATCGCGCGAGACGTCGATGAGTACTCTTTGGAACACGGCGCGAAGATTGCGTAACCGAACTACGAACAACGAGAGCGAGGAGTACTCAGACCAATGGATTCTTAAATTCGCGCGAAAAGTTTGTCCAGATTCTGTGCCGGCACGGTTGATTCCCCGCGAAACCACGAATTCGATAGATGAGAACAGCCAACCCTTTTCAATGGTAGAACTCTCTCTCGCACTCCTTTCGTGTGGCAATACGGCTCCAGGGGCTGACAGAATCAAGTTCAACTTGCTTAAAAACCTTCCAGACGTCGCAAAGAGGCGCATGTTGCACTTGTTTAATCAGTTTCTGGAACACAATATTGTACCGGCTGATTGGAGACGGGTGAGAGTTATTGCCATTCAAAAACCTGGCAAACCCGCGTCCGACCACAACTCCTATCGACCCATCGCGATGTTATCCTGCATTCGAAAGTTGTTGGAGAAAATGATCCTCTTCCGTCTGGACAAATGGGTTGAGACGAACAACCTGCTTTCAGATACTCAATATGGTTTCCGTAGGGGTAAGGGAACGAACGACTGTCTCGCGTTGCTTTCCACAGATATTCAGTTAGCTTTTGCTAAAAAAGAGCAAATGGCTTCTGTATTCTTGGATATCAAGGGGGCTTTTGATTCAGTATCTGTAGAAGTTCTTTCAGATAAACTCCACGCTTGTGGCTTTTCTCCATTAATGAATAATTTTTTGTACAATTTGCTGTCAGAGAAACATATGAGCTTTTCTCATGGAAACTCTACAGTTTTCCGATTTAGCTACATGGGTCTCCCCCAGGGATCATGTTTAAGCCCCCTTTTGTATAATCTTTATGTCAAAGACATTGACGGTTGTCTAACTGACAACTGTACGTTGAGACAACTTGCAGATGACGGCGTAGTATCTGCCACGGGATCCAATGGGGTCGATCTGCAAGGACCCTTACAGGATACCTTAGACAATTTGTCTACTTGGGCTCTAGAGCTAGGTATCGAATTCTCTACGGAGAAAACTGAGTTGGTAGTTTTTTCTAGGAAGCATAACCCAGCACAACCGAAGCTTCAAATTTGGGGTAAGCCGATAACTCATCCTATGTCATTTAAATATCTTGGGGTCTGGTTCGATTCAAAGTGCACCTGGAGATCCCACATTGAGTATCTGAAGCGAAAATGCCAGCAAAGGATCAACTTTCTCTGCACAATTACCGGGACCTGGTGGGGAGCACATCCGCAAGATCTTCTAACGTTGTACCGGACAACGATTTTGTCGGTTATAGAATACGGTAGTTTTTGTTTTCAGTCAGCGGCTCGGTCGCACATCATTAAACTGGAACGTATTCAGTATCGGTGTCTTCGTATCGCGTTAGGTTGCATGCATTCGACTCACACCATGAGTCTTGAAGTGCTGGCTGGCATGTTGCCACTCTCGGATCGGTTTACAGAATTGTCTCTCCGGCTCCTCACCAGGTGTGAAGTCATGAACCCTCAGGTAATCGAAAATTTTGGGAAGCTCCTTGAGTTGAATCCTCAAACTCGCTTCATGACTTTGTACCATTTGTACATAACACAGGATGTCAGCCCTTCTCCGAATATTTCCAATCGTGTTTGCTTCGTCGACTTCGGCAGTTCGGTTCATTTTGATTTATCCATGAAGCAGGAGCTTCATGGAATCCCAGAGCATCATCGTCCTATGATCGCTCCTGTGATATTTGCTGCAAAGTTTGGCCAAGTTGATTCCACTAAATCGTTCTTCACTGATGGATCATTGATAGAGGAGTCAGCAGGCTTTGGTATATTTAATGAAATTTATAGCGCCAATCGTAAACTTCAAGCTCCTTGTTCCGTATATGTCGCCGAATTAGCGGCAATACACTTTACGCTAGAAATTGTTGCCTCACTAACACCGGATCAGTATTTCATTTTCACGGATAGTCTCAGTTCTATAGAGGCTATTCGCTCTTTGAGGCCGGTAAAGCACTCCTCGTATTTTCTCATGAAAATACAGGAGCTTCTAAGTGCTTTATCTTCACGTTATTTTATCATCACCTTTGTATGGGTCCCATCTCATTGTTCAATTCCGGGCAATGAGAAAGCGGACTCGCTTGCAAAGGTGGGCGCTATGGAAGGCGATATTTATGATCGACAAATCGCCTTCAATGAATTTTTTACTATTTTTCGTCAACAGTCACTCGTCAGCTGGCAGTATAAATGGGGTAAAGGAGATTTGGGGCGATGGCAACATTCTATCATCCCAAAGGTGTCGAAGAAATCTTGGTTTGGGGAGATGGATGTGGGTCGAGACTTCATTCGTGTGATGTCTCGCCTCATGTCCAATCATTATTCTTTGAACGCTCATTTATACCGTGTTGGGCTGAGCGACAGCAATCTCTGTGAATGTGGACAAGGTTACCAGGACGCAGATCACATTATTTGGTCATGTGCTGAGCATCGTGGAGTCAGATCTGAGCTTTATGATTCCCTTCGGGCTCGAGGTAGACAACCCAATGTACCGGTTCGAGATATCTTGGCTGTACGTGATCTGGAGTTTATGAAACTCATTTATGTGTTTTTGACTAACATTAGCCTTAGATTGTAGTTAGTTTAACCTGTATGTTTACTATAAGTTTTTTTTTATCTGTGTATGTGTATTTTTTTTCTTTTTCAAAAAATGTTCAAGTCAAAAGCAAACCATAAATTGTATAGTTATAAGTGTTTAGATAATTTAGAATTTAAATTTAATGTGTTATGTAAACCATATTTTAAATTCCCACCCCTTTCCTCCCCTCCCTAATTTTTAATTCCTATTACCCCCCGACCGGCCCCAATCGAATCGTTCTTCCCCCTTTAATTTTAATTTAAATAAAAGATATATATATAAATAAGAAACTCTGTGTATATGATATTTTTGAGGCTGTACAAATAAAAAAAAAATAAAAAAAAAAAAAAATGATTTGACCTCAAATAAACTATTCTATTGTGTGAATAAGAAATGCGATGTGTACGTACATCGATTTTTTCATACCATATACATATCACACTCTATCACCTCACACTTAAGCATTTGGAGAAGTCTTTATTTAGATTATAATACTTCTTTTAAAATAACGATTTACTGTTTGTAATGTGTAACAATTTAATCGACTTTTTTATTTGAACGAAATTCTCTATATGCATTTGACTAAGAAGCTTGAGTTTATCCAAAATTTTAATACACAGGAAATATTTGTGCGATTGCATTTAAAATAAAAACAGTATTTATACACCCCTCTATGGGACTTTGTATGAAAGTTAACTGTCACTAAATATTTGTAGTGTCAATTAAAAAAACTTATTTTATTTTAATTGAAAATTGCGATGAATCGTCTATGTGATCGCTAAAATTAATTTTGTGCTCATAAAAAAAATGTAATTTAACGGAATATAAAAAGCGACATTTATTTATTTATTTAACAACCCAATTTTGGAAACCGACCTATGCATTTCAACATTAACCTTAATTTAAAAATTTTAGCTCGGAAAAATTACGTGTCATAGAAAAACTGTTTGATAACAAATGGAAATGTATAATTAACTTAATTGAAAACATATTAACACCGAGGAAATTTTTTTTTATGCAGACACTAAATTTTTTGTAATTCAAACCCTATTTTATTCTCTTCATTTTTTGTGCAAAAACTTGAAGACATAAGAAGAAATATCGGCATTGGCATGTCTTATCGTTTGTCTTAACCTATTATCGGTAAATGAAACCGTGAAGTTTTTTTTTGCGAAGTGGGTATCTGGAACATGAAGTACCTTTGCGTAAAATCTCAGAACTTAAAAAATTCAGTAACCCCATGACGATAAGACGACGCAGAAGCCTACATAAATTTAAAAAAAAAATCAGTTGCGTAGTCCCTTAGCCTTGGCATGGATTACTTAGAACTATCGGAAAACTGCAATATGTACCTCTTTTAATTTGTTCGAATCATTCAACGGAATATCCTCACAAAAATCTTTTAAGTGAGTTAAGTTATTGCTTTTAAATACTGTTATAATTGCTTATTCTTTGAAGTATGTGCGTGTTTCGTCTACTATTTGCAGGCCTTCCCAGTTCCTAGTAAAGTTATCTCCGTGATTGGAAACGTAAGTTTCACAGAAAAAATATGGAAAAACTGTCAAATACACGCACACGCAAACGCAACGTATCTATTATGGGCAGGCCTTCAAAATGAGGTATATTCTCGGATATTAAAACCAACTGTTTGGCAAAGGTAATGGTTTTGTTCAAAATGGATTTGAAATTCATGAATGATAATTTAACTCTTACTTTCTTGATCAGCAACTGGTGTATTGAACTTGTGTAGATTTGATATTTTGAAATGGTCGTAGCTTAAATGATCTACAAATGTTTCATATAATGTTTTATAAAATTCTGTCGACAAAAAATAAGGTTGGAAAATTAATTTAAATGCGCAGATAAACATTGAAGCTAGAACAAAGTGTAGCAAAATATAAAATTAAAATGAAGATACATAAAAACACTAGCAGCTTTTGCTACTTTGTGAATCGTGGTTCTGTACAGCAAGAAATAGAGATCTATTGACATTAATTCACCGTTCTCTATATTTCACACGAATTGTTTTCCCGACTGGTTATTGTAGTGACGTCATCTGCGTTTTTGTTATACCTTATGTGTGTGATTTAGAGCCCTTGATTGTGGTTGCTATGACATTTCTCGAAGTATTTTTTTCGAGACTGAAGCATGAAAAAACAAAGAATAATGCGGGGAAAAACTTGTGCTATTTCGAATTGATTCAGCACATTAGCATCCAACAGTGTTTCTTTTTTTTGCACTGGCTAAGAGGTACGTGAATTATAAATGTTTTAAGAATAATTCATTACAGAATTCGTACTTCTAGGGGGTTTAGTAATAGTATTTTTTTAATGAGATTATCACAGAATAAAATGGAAAAATCATAAAATGAAGTGTTGTTGTTTTTTCTTCAAGTAACCAGAGCATACTGTGATGGTCATATGGCAGGAAATATACCACTTATACAAGTTGATTTGACGTTTCTTCAACACTATAAAAAAAGAATGAGTGGAAACAAATAAAATCGAGATACTTTTTACACCACAAAATTTTTCACTTTTCGTGTCATTGAATCGTTCTAAGTAGCCCTTCCGTTCCGTGATCAAACCACGAAACAAAATGGAAACCGAAAACAACAAAAAAAACCATCCACAAAATCCAGCCATAATTTACAATTATAAGTTACTCAAACTTAGTAAAATATATGGAAATTTTAGAAAGAACAATCTTTGGTAATAAAACTATATTTTTGGAACGAGCTAGCATTGTATTTCGACACCTGCGCTTTTTGGAGCTGTGTATGGCAAGTTTTATCGAAGCAATATTTTGTACAACTTTGAGATAAATATCGAGGCTCCGTCGCGATATTTTTTAACACATTTTTAGGCATTTAGTGACTTGCAAAACTCATGTTAGAAGAAGAGAATTCTCCGAAGACTGAAAATCACTAAAGTCACTTTTTAAATGCCATTCGTGATTTATTTTCGTTTATCATTTCTATGAATTGAAGGCCTCTTTTATATTACTATCAACACGATGCTCAATGGCCACTAGGCCGAACGCTCCTAGACCAAAGGCCATTAAAATGAATGAGTGATAAGGTCGAATGCCATTAAGCCGAATTTTAGTGTTAGCACTAGCATTGACGTTTGCACACCTCGTGGATGGAGCTACGATCACGAATAATTCGTTGAAGACATTGCATGCCACCATGAAACGGAACCAGTTACTGATCCATTTCTTTACGCAATAATCTCTACGAAGGCACTCCTTGATCGCTCACCTGGCCATGCAACCGTTAGAGATAGGGACAATTTGCTGTCTATCTTAAGAAGACACGGGGAACAGACGTAGCTAGCAAAGGATCAATTGAAAAGTCAAATTAATAGTCGGAGAGAAAAGCTAACCAGAATGCCCTGTTAACAGAACAAAATTTCATTTAAAAATGGTCGTTTGGAACATCTGGCCTAAGAAGGTTAAGTGATGCTCCATTTTCTTCAAGTGGTTAGGACTTTAGCATTAATTTTAGTCCTAGCCCCTATGGTTATAGCTCCATTAATCGCTCTTTGAAAACAGAAGCATGCCTGAAAATATAAGTCCGAAGGCCATTAATCCAAAATGGGTCATTATGCTGAAAAAATGGCAGAATGAACTAATTATTCTCGAATTCTATGGGACATGATACCAATGAACTATCGTGAGAGCATACTCTTTATTCAGTCATAAGCAGCTCTTTCTAATTGTGATACTTTCAGTCTGCTTTCACGTCGTGTTGAGCATTTTTTGTCATTTAAGAAACATGAGCTGTTGTGATTCTGAACAAGAAGAATCAAATGACTGAATTATTATACTCTCGTTCATGCATTAATTAACCATTTTGAATGCATTATTAGTGTTTTCAGAATTCCTCATTCTTAAGCCATAGATTCGCTTCAAATGAAGATAGTTAACAACAACTGAATAGTAATAATAATACCAATTGAATCCATAGTGAACTAAGATTAACTACTTAAGGTAGAGAATGACGAACGTACTAGAATCTCCTTTCGTAATCTGCACAGCTAATAAGTGATCGCTGAATATATTTGAGTGTTAAATTGTACGGGGTTGTGCTTCAGTTTCCTTACTGCCTGAGAATACATTTGGTTCATCAGATGATGCAAAATCCACAAATACTTTCCCAGCGTTTTTCTCTAGCAAAATAAATCCAATCCA
>JAHHFK020005591.1:0-45953 GCA_024533555.2 Aedes koreicus | reverse complement strand
CGAAAGGCATGCTCTGGCTTCCGGCGTCGGCTCGAGGATGTTATTAATAAAAATGGAGGACACATTGAGTAAATTTGTTTAAAAAGACTTTATAAAGATAACTGCACTCGAAAATGTTGATATTATTGCTTGAATTAGTTGAAATTGGGATTTGAAAGAAATAAAACAAATTTTTGCATTATTTTCTGCCGCACCCTGTATCGTTTCCTAGGAAGTGGGCTTTTGAGACAGGAAAGTAGCTTTCATCATCCAAAACGAAACATTTTCCGGCGTAATTTCGGGTCATCCAGCGGCATTGGTGGATATCGGTTGCTCTGTGTATTCCGGTGCTCTTGATTTCTTGTGGCAAATTATTCCTATCTTCTTCAACGTTTTGCAGATGTAGTCTCGAACTTTTTTTGCTGCATCAGATTGACTAATCGAATCCTTGTTGTTAAAAGTACTATAGAGCAATCTAAGTCCTTTCTTGTCCGTTATTTTAGCCGGACTCCTGAGGACTGTTCCTGGGGATGCCAGGATACGAAAGATGGTTGAAACTGGAACATTCTTGGTTTTAGAATGGTTTGCAGTGAACTTTTTCCCGTGGTTTATGTTCGTTTGATAGAACTGTACAATCCGCTCACTTAATGCTTCTTGCTTCAACGGAATTTTGAGCACAATTGAACAAGTTGGAACAAAATAAAACATGCGATTATGTTGAGGAGACAGAGATAGACAAACTTGGGATGAATTCATTATAAAACTATTTTAGTACATTTATTTAATGATTACTTCGATTATTCGTCGCTTGCTAGCTTTTCACCTCCAACACTCCTTTTCTACGGAAGAATCATGGCTCCATCACGAAAATGTTTTTGATTGACACGCTGAAGTGGCTTCGTCATCATGTCGGCTAGCATTTCGTTTGTCGGAAGGTACTGTGCACGGATGATTCCTTGCTGCTTTAGTTGTCGTGCATAGTGATATTTTGTATCTACATGTTTTAATCGTCGCTCACTGGAGTTGGATTCAAGTTGCTTGATGGCACTTTGTTTGTCCTCGTCCACAGTGACTGGTAATGGTGTTTGGATTCCAAGATCTTAGAATAAGCGCAACATCCAGCAGCATCCAGCGCTGGATCCCGAAACATGGCCTGACGGACTTCTATTTCGAGAATTTGAAGACTACGGATCTTCAAAATTTCGGCTCCCGCTGATGAAGAACTTACAAGCAACACCCTCGCTAACTCCATCTACCACTCCAATTATGGACCTGTGCTGAAGTGGCCCACTCTTTTTCGCAACAACACGAATATTTTGGAAGCTCAATTGCCAGTTTTCACCTCAACGACGGGATGCACGCCTGGAAGCCTCAAGGAAGCCCCTTATCCTCTCGTCACAGTCGAGTCACTCCCGCCAGCGTTCTGCAGCCATCCCGGGCCTGTGTATGAGTTTGGAGAAGGGGTCTTCCAACCAGTTTTAACAGGCAAGTATACAAGCAATGAGAACTCTTTTCTCCCGGTAACGTTTGTCGCTTCTAGCAACCCAACGCCAGCCATTCTCGATGTCACAACACCGGGATGCACGCCTGTAAGCCACATGGAAGCCCCAGATCCCCTCGTCACAGTCGAGCCACTCCTGCCAGCGACTTTCAGCCATCCCGGCCCTGTGTATGAGTTTGGAGAAGGGGTCTTCCAACCCGTTATCGCAGGCAAGTATGCATGCAATTTGAGCATCTCCCTTCCGATAGCATTTGTCGATTCCAGCAACCTAGCACCAATCCAGTATTGTCAATGCACAACGGAAGCCTCAAGAGCAGTAGAAAGTGGTTCATTCGTCACAAACTCTATCTCGACTCAACGTGGAAATCTTGAGCTTCCTCCTTCGAGTTTTAAAGCTGGGCAAAAATCCAATATTTCAGTCTACTACCAGAACGTGAGAGGCTTACGTACCAAAATCGTTCAGCTACGCCTGCAGCTTATCAGCTGCGACTATGACGTTATTGTTTTCACGGAAACTTGGCTGCGAGAGGATATCAATAGTGCTGAAATATCATCTGAATATGCGTTGTTCCGTTGTGACCGCAGTGCATCAACAAGCCAACATACTCGTGGTGGGGGGCGTATTGATTGCAGTAAAAAACCACCTTCGTTGCGAGGTGATTCCTTTGATGGATTGTGAACGACTTGAGCAAGTTGCAGTTTGCTTAAGATCGACGCATCGTTCGCTCTACATCATTGCTGTTTATTTTCCCCCAAACTCACACGCGGATCTTTATTCTGCCCATAAAAGAGCAGTTCAGCATCTCACAAACAGCGCTAGCGAAACCGATATCGTTTTGTCATTGGGTGACTTCAACCTCCCGAACTTGCGATGGCAATTGGATGACGAGGTTAACGGTTACATTCCGTCGAACGTTGTTTCCGAGCAAGAACAATCCCTCATCGAAACCGTGTTCGCTGCGGGCTTACGGCAAGTTAACAGTTTTTTGAACACCAATGGAAGATTACTCGATCTTGCATTCGTAAGTTTACCGGAACATCTGGATCTGGTCGAACCCCCCACTCCACTGTTACAGATTGACAACCATCACACGCCTTTTGTTTTATTGTTTGACGTGACCGACAATAATTTTGTTACGATAGATGATAATTTTGACAATTTTATATTTGATTTCAACGCGTGTGACTACAGCCAGCTAAAAACAGCATTTGCCGATACCGATTGGAATACCATTTTGCGGATCGGAACAATTGACGATTCACTGTCAGCCTTTTATGACAAACTTTACGAAGTCTGCAATGATTTTGTGCCTCGCAAAAGATAATCATTTAAATCAATGTTTAACCAACAGTGGTGGACCTCCGAGCTACGCCATCTCAGAAACATGCTAAGGAAAGCACGACATCGCTTCTTTCTCACAAAGTCCAAGAAAGACCGAATCATCCTACGTAATGCTGAATCATCGTACAAGTCAATAATGCTAACCACATACGAGAATTACGTATCGAGAATCCAGGCCAGTGTCGAACAGAACCCATCGCGTTTCTGGGATTTTGTGAAGAAACAGAAATCATCTTCCCGAATTCCTTGCAACGTCAGCCACAACGATGCTCATGCTAGCTCAAATTCAGAAGCCGCTAATCTCTTCGCTATATTCTTCGAGAGTGTGTTCAGCAAAGTGTCGCCTGTACAACGTCAAGACTGCTTCACACATATTCCCTCGCATTCCATCAACCTTCCTATCATCCAATTTTCCCCAAACGAAATCTCGCAAGCCATCGAAGACCTCGACGCTAAAAAAGGACCCGGGACAGACGGCATTCCACCAGTGTTTCTGAAAAACTGCTCGACGGAACTATCAGCACCTGTTGCAAGTTTGTTCAACCGATCGCTACGTGAAGGAACATTCCCGGCGGTTTGGAAAACTGCCTCTATCGTTCCCATTCACAAGTCTGGCAACGTCAACCAAGTTTCAAATTATCGTGGTGTTTCTATACTATGCTGCTTAAGCAAAGTATTTGAGAAACTGATGCACAAGGTGCTGTATACTGTTGCATCACCCTTAATTTCCGATAGCCAGCATGGATCATGAAACACCGCTCAACTACAACCAATTTGATGTGCTACATTACCACGCTGTCACGGGAAATAGAAAATAGAAAGCAAATTGACGCGGTGTATGTTGATTTTGCCAAAGCATTCGACACCGTGCCGCACAGCCTAGTCGTCGATAAACTAAAGCACCACGGCTTTCCGAATTGGATAACGCAGTGGATATTTTCGTATCTATCTGACCGAACCTCGTATGTAACGGTTAACTCAGCACGATCCAGTTTATTCTGCATGACTTCCGGTGTACCTCAGGGCAGTGTCCTAGGTCCACTGATATTCAACATTTTTGTGAATGATCTGTGTCTGCTTCTCTCCTCGTTTAAGCTTTCGTTTGCTGACGACCTGAAATTTTTTCGCGCTATACTGTCCCCGGATGATTGCGCCATTCTACAGACGGACATCAATACCATATTGATCTGGTGTGGCGATAATGGCATGCGGGTCAACAGCAACAAATGCAAAATCATATCCTTTACCCGCTCTAGTAATCCCGTGCATCACCAGTACAGTATGGACATTGAAACACTGGAGCGTGTTTCTTCTATCTGCGATCTGGGCGTAACCATCGATGAGAAGCTTAGGTTCAATGAACATGTTGGGATCACGACTTCCAAAGCATTTTCTGTTCTTGGGTTCATTCGTCGACATGCTTCCGAATTCACTGACGTACATGCTTTGAAAACACTGTACTGCACGCTGGTGCGTAGCATCCTAGAATATGCTTCCCCGGTTTGGTCTCCGTACTACGTAGCGCAGATTCTTTCAATTGAACGGGTACAGAAAAAGTTTGTAAAATTTTCATTGCGGCTACTTCACTGGAACGATCCAAACAATCTCCCTCCCTATCCCGAGCGATGCCAATTGATAGGCTTGGAATTGCTGTCTGCCAGACGCGTGAAAATGCAGCGTTTATTTATATTCGACGTCATTAACGGTGTCATCGACTGCCCTGCGCTTCTTGAGCAGGTACCGCTGAATATTCCTCCACGACGCTTTCGGAACTTGCTTGCTGTTCCGTATCACCGAACCAATTACGGTTACAACAACCCTCTTGACGCTTGTATTCGGTCATTCAATGATATTTCTGACGAGTTTGATTTTAACATGTCCAGGATTATTTTTAAAAACCGAATTATACGAATTGTTTAGTTACATAAGTTAAGTTAGAATAAGTACAGTCTGTACGATCTCGTTGTCGAAGACGGTGATAATAAATAAATAAATAAATAAATAAAAAACTCTTTGCAGCTCTTCGTTAGAGTAATATATTCCACTTTCGAACTGCTCAGTGTCAAGCATTCTTGCTTCCTGGAACACCAACCAATCATTCAACCGGATTAAGTAGCCTGTAGTTGACCTGCGGTCCCTCGTGTTGCCTGCCCAGTCACCGTCTACGAACATCTCCAATTGCAAAGAATTTGCTCCTAGAATCACCTTGTGGTCGATGGTACCTTTAAGGTACTGCAGGATACGCTTCGACTCTGCCCAATCAGCCTATGATGGGCAGCTGGATTTTCCTCCCATGATAAACACAGCTGCTGCAATATCAGGTCGAGTACACGTGGCCAAGTACAACAAGGGAGAAGCCGTTTTTGGAGACACTCTTCCAAATACACCTGTCCATTAATGGTGCTTGAGGTAACGAAAGGTGTACTCCGCTTTCCGCAAGTACAAATCACTTGCCAAATTAAGAACTTCTTGGCGAACATCGACATCTTCTGTGTCCGGAGGTTCTCGAGAACATTACACTTATCCTTGGTAGTCATATACAGGTTTTCTGGAATCTGGTTGAAGTCCGCCTTCACATACACATACACATTACGCAGCAGTGTGGTTTCGTTAATTTCTGGTCGTAAAACTTCCGGGCTCGGCTTTTTGCGATCGTATTCTGTGTCTCGTCACGGTTTGGGACTTCTGAACCTTAAACGTACGTAGTCCAGTCCAGCGAGTTTTGGTATTCTGCACGAAAGTCTTGCTCACATGCAACTTTTTAGCCACATCTCGAATTAAGGGGTTTCCGTTTAACGGCCCCAGCCAGGCGTTTGTGATCGTTCTCGTTGGCCTGACGGCTTTTTTCCGGATCTTCGCTTCCGATCAACAGTCAGACGTTCTACGAACCCATTTTATGATACCAGACACCGTGGAATTCGCAATTCCCAACTTTTTTCCGATGGCACGATGTGACAGATCCTTATTCTCAAAGTACTCGTGCAAAACTTTTTCGCGCACGCTCTGTTCTTTCGTCGCCATTTTGAAAACTTTTGCAGCACCTGATGAAATCAACTCATAGAGTGTAAACAATACACATTGAACTATGTTTATGCAACATTTCAATTAATGTTACCCAACGGATCAAAAGTTAAAGCAATTTGAGGGTGTGCGGATTTTAACCGGTACACCCTTTAGTAAATCTTTAGTAGTCTTTCAGGATACCAGAAGAGAGACGTTTTTTTAGTTTTTAACCAAATATGCGTAGCTCATTCTATTGTTTTCGTACAATGCTCGAATGGTTCTTCTGTGTCAACAAATGCTTCGTGCTTTTGACAGTTGCGCGTGTGGCATTAATTACGAAGGTGGCTTCATAATAAGTACTCATCAGTTTCGTTGCAGAAAACAACGAATAGGTTCGTTAGTCTTACCTTCGATTTCGTAATATAAACTAAAATTAATTTTCAGTGTAATTATTGCTTCCCGCTCTATAAGACCTAGATGGGTGGAATGGACTAAACTTATTGTTCCTTTTTTACCACCGCTTGCTAGCAGAATGTTTATATACCAGCTGTCAAAATCAAGCCAGAGAGCCAGCAATTTTCGGCTTCACGAAGAATGTATGAATTCCAAGCAACACAAAACTGTCATAATTGGTTGCAGCTACTTGATTTTGACTTCTTTGGGTCACATTTTAGTTAACTTTGCTGATTTGCAACAAGTGTGCTGCTAGGGATGATATTCGTGCCACTGATGTGATTATGACTCAATAAAACTTGGTTTTCTATGGTGCGTAGAATATATGCGCTCTTACTTTGCTGGTGGTGTTTTACTTATCATCTCCATTGAATGTTACTGTAACTTTGTATGTTGACAGACAAACCTATTTCATGGTTGCTGTTATATTTTAGTACAGTGATATGTGTGATATTCCCAATTTGTTCCAAATATATCTGATGGAAAGGTTAAAATAAAATTTGAAAACGCTGATCACCAGGCTTTGTATCAGTTGTCACAAATAATCCAAGCTTTGTTATAATGTTTATCACAGTCAATTGTGCCAAGTGGGAATGATTTAGATTTTTTTTTAATGATACGTTGTTCCTCTTGCTACGATGCCATTTTGACAACTGGATTAAAGAACGGCACACACAAAATACAGGTATACCTCGATGTAAAGCATCTTTATTTTCAGACTATTTTCAACGATTTCTCGCAAACTCCACCGCATTCAAGAAAAGTAGTAAGACCATTTGATAGATGAGACAATTTCCAATCTATTGGTTGCAATGATTTGTATAAATGAACTCTCAATCGTGAGAAATGTATGTTAGAAGTCGAAAAGTAAAGTTGCCCAATATCGAGGTATTCCTGAAGAAGCAACATTCCGTCCCAACAAGCTAAAATTGGATTAAAGTACAAAGTTGAGACGATATACATATATGCGTCCATTTAGTATATTCAGTATCATATCTGCTCATATTATATTCGATCCAGTGTATTCGTAAATGCTCGATTAAAAAAATACAACAACAAAATTGCGGTCGAATAATTTTCCACTCTTTGAATAACTCTAATTCACACGCTAACTGCAGGGCCGCTGTAAATAACAAATGATCAAGAACGTTAGTCTCTTTTGGACATTTTCTTTCCTATCTCAAGGCAGTCTCAACTGAAATCTGCACACAATGCACTTGTTCATTTCACTCGTCATTCCCACCTACGTCTGTTTCTATGTATACACAGAGAGCAAGTGGAAAGTGACAAGATAAATATGAAAATTTAATTATAATACGATTATAATTTTCTCCATCGTTTTCACATCACAGTGAGCCAAATTAGATACGAGCTTTTTTGTCGTTCCATATACTCTCATACTGTACGAGAGCAGGCTTTCAGCTCGGCTGTTTCCTGTATCACAACCACTCACACCTCTTCCGGAAGTCTGAGGGTATGTTGTCCTATTGTTGGGTTTTTTAATTTTATTTTTGCTTTGGGTGAGATGATTTTCAATGGCAACGCTTGTTCAATCGAAACAGTAATAGATAGGGTATGCATCCCTAAATTCGGTCTTATTAGCAGAGCGGTATATTACATTTTTATCACCTTAAATAACTTATCTGCAACCGATATTTAGATTTTTAGCTTACGACACTAAAAAAAATCTTGCAGTAAAAACTACCATTTTACCCGACTATGCCTATTTTTAAAACTAACATGAAATTCCAGTCAAATTTACTGCGTTTATGGTACAGCCTTCAACATTTTTGGTATATTTGTCAGACCACTTGTTGATATCAACCCCACCATGGTTGATCTTATCGCAAGCATGGTAAAATCAAACGCATTTATAGAGAGGTGAAAATGGTTGGTGTTTGCGCTTAATATAACCCTCGAAATGATAGTTTCTACATTTCTTTTTTTTTTGCGTGTAGGCACCACATATACAAGTTTTCATTTAAAGAATGTGCACAGCAAAGAGTAGTCAACGGAAAAGTAGCGTAATAAAAGAAACATAGTGGAAAATCAACATCAAAACGTTTATCCAATAGTTCATCAAAATACAAATATGCAACATATTTTGTTTAGTCAATTGGATGTGTTGTGTACAAATGTTCGTACGTAATTTGACACCTTGCATGAGTTTTTGTGCAGTATCATCCGGCATTCATTTCGCAGCCTTTTTCAGTTACGCATCACACGCTATACCTGACTGCTAATTACGTAGATTGGTGCTGTAGGGGAAAGCCACCAACGCCGCCTGACTCACGTCCAAAATCGGAGGTACGGTATTGAACATTCAATTGCACCCCAAAAACGACGCTTGTACGATACAAACACGGGATCTTCAATCCGCACCGCACGTTGCTCTACAGTACTCCCCATCCACGTGGTCGAACCCCTTCAACAACTCGTGAGCCGCCACGTCTCACGTCTTACGATCGGCTTTTTTGTGGGTAACCGAGTACGATCATCACCGGCAGTCATTGCCTTGATATTACCACCCCAGGGGGAGGCTGGTCGACAGGCAACGAATCGTCAACATCTACAACTGTAAGTACGCGAACCTCTGAAACACCAACACACGGAATACAAGTAGGGAACGAATATATGTAGGGGAGAACAGTTCAAAATGCACTGGTGGGGTAGAATGACCCACTCAATAAATAAGCTCAAACCTTCAAAACTATAGCTTTAATTGAACGATAATCTATCAGTTTTTACATAAAACAGCATAAATCATAATTTTGTAGTACAATAAGACACTAAATACACCCAAAAATGATCAAATTTGGAGAAATTGTCATGACTGTACCTCACATGTAAATAATATTGTTATTAAAATATGCTTCTACCAAGCGTTAATATCCATGGTTTATAATAAATTCACTTCACATGTATCGCACACCACAAAACTTCAAGATGGTATAAAAACTTCCCTATAATTCCACGTATTTTAAAAATATTTAAACAAAACTATGCAAAACTAATACTGGGGCAGAACGCACCATGGCGTTATGTATGTCTACACGCTTAGAAAAAAGTAGCCAGTGGAATGGTTAAGTGTGTGAAGCCAACATTGGGTATAATCATGTTAACCTACCGTTGGGTATAAATAACTTATATCCGGTAAAATTCTACCCAAAAGTTTGTAATTTGAACTCAGTGGTAGGTAAAAATAATTATACCCAACGTTGGCTTCCTACACTTACCTGCTCCGTTGGGTACTTTTATCTAAGCGTGTATATAATGAGGAGTTTTCAAAATATCGCAACGTTTTGCTATCTTTATTCTATACCCATTGGCTGCTTGATTACCAAACAGAGCTGAAAGGATGTGGCGATATGTTACAACGTCCTCACTTCACAACTCTAATGAGTAAGTTTTTATAGCTGTGTTTTTACCTTTTACAAGCGGTGCATGCTATCTTAATATTGTGGTGCATCATATTCCAATGTTGTGGTGCGTCTTACCCCAATTTTGAGGTGCATATTGAGCAATGAAACAGGCGTTTTACCCCCGGTGTCGTCTTGGGATCAAATTGGAAAATGTTTTAAAAATCATGAAAAATCGTCATTTTGAATTTAAATCACATTTGATCTACAACGAAAACATCGTATTGCACCATACTCAATAACTTCTTCCTAAATTTCAGCTTCCATTCCCTAGTAATTCACGATGTTGCTTAAACGGTGCGTTTTGTACCATTCTCCTCTACATAGTAGGGGAAGACAAAAGGGTTTGGTACGTAGAGAAACATACATAGAACGAACAAAACTGGGAATGACGTCATAAGCAGGGATTGAGTGATCATCGGCAAGTTCCGAAGCAGACCCGGCCCCCCCCCCCTCCCTTTTCTACTTCTTCATGAGCTTCAAACGTTTCTCGAACACAGCGCAACCGGCACGCACTGGCTGCATGGGCATTTCGAACCAGATTTAGAGAATTACCGTCTTGGACTGGTCCCAGGTGGCCGAACGAATGAGAAAATTTACGAAGGTGTACCCCTTATATATCGTTCACTTCTGCATATGAGACCTCCCTTGCTCTCATTTGAAATCTGTGATAGGAAAGTACTGTGCATTTAGTAAATTTAGCCTGCAAACCAAAATTATAAGACATCACTTTTTATTTGCATTATTTTCAATAGTTTACAATTGTTAAAGGATGATTTTTGATAATTGAATTGATATGCATCAAAAGTTCCAACCGTTAAATGTAAACATCTTGAAAATCTATAGAGTATTAATTAAGTTATAAGCGTATAATTTGTAACGATATTTCGTGATGGTTGCTTTTTTCAGATTTTCATTAGGGCCTTGCCGTAAGACGTAGTCTACGTCAAACCCCAATCATATCATAGTTTTAAATCTGCAAACGAAATTTATACTATCGAAAAACGATTTTTGTTTTCAGAAGAGGAAACAGCTGTGAAATTTTAAAATTATCTTAACCAATAATGTAGGGTAAAGGGATGCAATGTCAGCATAGCATACATAGTATTGAATATGTCATAGATTCAGCGAAAATCGACAAAATTATGTTGGTATCATGATGATTGATTTATTATAGTTGTAATCTTTAGTGAGATTTTTGATTTCCATAACTTTTCAGGCACCACGATTTCACTACTTAAGCTGAAGATATATATTATCACCCCAGACTTAAAATGATCTAAGATTGGCTAAATTGAACCGATACGCCAAGTAATGCATCCTAGATATACAGAAAATAGTAAGTCGTTATATATTAACTGTTAACAAACAAACATAAGCAATGATTTCAAGGACATAATTTTTGCTATGTTCCCAACAATAGCGAAATGTATTCTTCACACAGTAACATTTTGGCGTTGGTAACATTTGCAATGGATATGGATGAGTGATTGATTGCATATTTTTCGAATGGTTTATTTAAACCAAAACCTATGCAACAATATCTATATAGTCGGAATTCCAATGTTTTGAATATGGAAAATGGATTAAGTAGTTTTAGAGTTGTTAATTTGATCCATGCAATTTTGTGCTGAGTAAGGGAATATAGTTTAAAATTTATCAAGATTGGTTTTAAGGAAAAACTAAAATGATGAGACGAAGTTGCATCCACGGATAGACCCAATATATTGCTTATAAATCGACATAACATCCAAATTTAACTAAAGGTCCTCCCTAGCTCAGTCGGTAAAGGCGCAGCTACAAAGCAACTCCATGCTGGAGGTGCCTGGGTTCGATTCCCGGTCTGGTCTAGGAATTTTTCGTAAAAGGAAAATTTCTCGACTCCCTGGGCATAGCGTATGATTGTACTTGCCACACAATCATACTAATGCAAAAATGGTACTTGGCATCGAAAGCTCTTAATTAATAACTGTGGAAGTGCATTAAGAACACTAAGTTGAGAGCAAGCAATAAGCTAATTGTGAAAGTAATAAGCTTGAAATGCCGAAAGAAGAAGAAGATCCAAATTTATCGAAAGATTTCGTCTCTTAAAAATAAGTTATTTGGCTTCTCGTGGTTCAGTATAGCAAACGACATATTAGCTCATCTAAGCAACCGTAAAGTTAGTGGATTGTCGATTACAATTCAGTTGTTTTATGAGTAACAATTCAAAAAGTAACTGACCACTGCTTATAAGACACAGTCAAGGGACACATATCCTATGCATTTATTGTATACATGTAATAAAAAAAAATGGTAATATAGACCTAACAATGACTTTCATTATATGATGTATTTAACATTGAGAAAATTCCAGTCTGGCTTGTCTCTATCAAATGATGCAGGATTATTATTCATATTATTTATTGAGCTTACCCATTGTGGATTGTCCATAAGCCACGTTTTCTTTTTGGGAGGGAAAGATGGGGCGGGAGTCGGCCAGAACACATGCTCCGTAAAATTGAAAAAAAAAATCATGAACAGAGAGCTACAACGGGAAAGTGGTCTGAAAATCCTAAATACGTGGTTAACGGGCCATCCCAACTCGCGAAAAGCTAAATGAACTTATAAAAATCACTTAAGATTGATGGAGAAGCATGGTTGACAAGTTACTTTGAATAATGGAAACGAGTGGTAGGGCAGTCAGCAAAAACAAAAAACAAAGCATATTTGAAAAATGTAGCTCAGAAACTAAAATAATGCAGTGCCTGTTTCTTATATGTTGTGAAAAGGGCTAAACTTCCAAGAAAACATATAAAGGAGGCTGTTTGGTCCCGAGGCCATGAAAACCATCGTAAACAAATATTACCTATGTTTTCATAATTAACATCGCAATGCAAGGGTAGTTAAATATTTTAACTTATAAGTTTTGTTAATTACCTTTTATTTGCGTATTTTATTGATGAAAAAAAAAATATATATTTTTTTTTTAAAAAAAAATTTTTTTTTTAAAAATTTTTTTTTTACCCCCCCCCCCCACAAAAGATCCCCCCCAAAAAATGAAAAAAAAAAAAAAAGAATTTAAATTTTTTTTTAAAAAAAAAAACACCCAATATTAAAATTCCAAAAAAACCCAAACTTTTTCCTTTGGAAATGTATATATTCTTCCACCAAAAACCCACCACAGACATATTCATATGATAAAAACGGAATTTTATTTTAATTTTATTATTTTTTAAAAAAGAAGCCACCCCCAAAAAGCCATTTTTTTTCCAAACAAACCCCAACCCCAGAAAAAAGCTGCTGATTTCGTTGGTTGTAAAAAAACACGTTTGTTACCCACGCAGATAATATGAAACAGTAGCAAATTTACGAAACCACAGGGCTGATTCTTACAGAATGCGGCAGAAAATAATGCGAAAAGGTTCAAACTTGAGTATTGGGTTAATTCGTGTAGCTAGTGACTAATTTCTCCCGAAAAAGTATTTGTTTATGTTTACTTTCAAGTACTGCATCCAAACATTCAATTTGCTTTATTGCAAATTCGTCAAAATGTTCGCGAAAGAAGTGATCACCAGTTGGTTGCTCGCCCAGAAAGAGCCGAAACAGATTGCCAAGGTGGTAGGAAGCCATTTGGCAACAGTTTACCGCATAAAAAAGTCCCTGCAGGATGGTCCTAAGCAGCGGAAGCCGGGAAGCGGACGTCCGCACTTTGCACGTACGCAGAACGTGATCAAATCGGTCCGTGCAAAAATTGGTCGCAGCCCGGTGCGTTCCATAAGAAAACTTGCAAAGGAAGCCAATATTTCGGAGAAATCCATGCCGAGAATCATCAAAGAAGACCAGCATGCATCTTCTAGAGCCAGAGTGAAACGCCACTTGATTACGGACCGGGTCAAGGAACTACGAGTGACTCGTTCCAAGAGATTGCTTTCCTTGTTGAAGAAGGAAAAAATGATAATCTTGTTCTCCGACGAAAAGCTTTTCAGCATCAATGCTGTGGCCAACAGCCACACGGACCGGTCCATTTCACCGCAGAAAATGGAAAACGTTCCGGAAGAAGTGAAATTCAAATTTCAAACCAAACATCTGGCTGGTGTCATGATGTTTGGCTTGGTGGCGTCCAACGGTTTGAAAACCTTTGAACGCCTGTTTTCTTTGATGCTGGAGTTAAAATCAATACCGAAGTGTATATCGGTATTTTAAAGGACCAAGTGCTTCCCTGGGTAAAGGCCAACTTCTCCGAGGACCAAAACGTTGTCCTACAGCAGGATGGAGCGCCGTGTCACACGTCCAATCGAACCCAACAATGGTTGAACGATAACATGAAGTTTTGGCCGAAGGATTTGGGGCCCCCTAGCAGTCCAGATCTTAATCCGTTGGATTATTCAATTTGGGCATATGTTGAAGCACGGGCCTGCAAAACATCACACCATAGTGTGGAAACCCTGAAGTCAACCATAACACGCACATCGCAGTCAATGTCGGAGGACTACGTCCGAAAGGCATGCTCTGGCTTCCGGCGTCCGCTCGAGGATGTTATTAATAAAAATGGAGGACACATTGAATAAATTTGTTTAAAGGACTTTATAAAGATAACTGCACTCGAAAATGTTGATAGTATTGCTTGAATTAGTTGAAAATGGGATTTGAAAGAAATAGAACAAATTTTCGCATTATTTTCTGCCGCACCCTGTATAGCACCGGGGAAACCCCCCCACCCCCCCTAGCTGGAAAGGGGACAGAGGAAAGCCGGCAGCCGGAAAAACCGCACCCCACATAACAACCAATTCACACAAAAAATTAAACAATATATTATGTATTATTTAAAAAAAATCAAAAAAAAAAAAAAAAAAAATTAAAAATTTTAATTAATTTTTAAACAAAAAAAAAAAAAAAAAAATATAATTTTTTTAATTTTTTCAATGTTAAACAACGAAAAACTTCAAAAAAAAATGTTGATTTTTAAGTTTACAATGATTCTAGTTGTGTAATTGATACATTTGTTACTTAGGACCTATTGCATTTACATTTTTAGATTGGACCTGTGAGATTGGTCTTTTGCCAAGTTAGAATGTACATAATAAAATAATGTTCAAATTGACTCCCTTCTAGCTTTATTTTTGTACTCTTGTTCCGACTCATATTTGCTATTAGCAAACATTCATTTAAAAAGAAGTCTGTTATATTTGAGAACCCCAACATGTTTATTCAATCGGATAATTGTAACAGGTGCACTAGTAACCAGAAATACTTCCTCTAATTGTTATGTTTGTATTCTCCGTGCGTGGAGTAACGATTATGATGTAGAAGGAGATGTTTGCTCATCACCATTACAGTGAACAGTAATGTTTGCTAGAATGAAAGATATGAAGAAAAAGTGTTGAAAGTTCCGTCCGTGTACGGTAGGTTGAAAATTGAATAGAAGTATTGAATAAGAGCGAAAGGCATGGATATAGTTGTACTCGAACCAAGGACGTTACATTTGCTTAACATCCCACTGCGGGGTAGGTCAAGGCACGGACGAATCCGCCACCTCAACAGGCAAGAGTAACTTGTTGGATCGCGCTCATGATCCACTGATAGCTTGTGATAGTTTCTAGCGGTTGTTTGTACACACTCCGTTTTGTTGCATACGTGCGAAAGGAACCCTCTCCTTTTGGGTTTGTTTTTATACACAACAATTTGAGTTTTTATACACAACAATTTGAGTAATCATACCACATCACAATAGTCCAATGTACATTCTAACGTGGCAAAAGGCCAATCTACAAATGCATATTCAATAGATCCTAAGAAACAAATGTATCAATTACACGCCTAGAATCACCGTAAACACCAACATTTTTTTTTTTAATCCTGAAGACATTTTACGTTCAAAACCATACAAAAATGAAATATTAGACGATTGAGTTGCAATTAAGATTTGGAAAAAAATAAATATTAAAAGTTCCGTTCCAATTTTTTCGATTTGACACAAATGTTGCTTGAAGTACGAACGAAGAACTTTTTGCTTGTTTTCATTCTTCGAACAATCAGAAAACACGTTTTTAGAAGGCATGATGTAGGTACAATTTGTAGGTACATCTGTCAAAAAATTAGGACAAGCGGCTGAAACGTAAAGTCTTATGTACAGAACTGTGCGATATCAGACGGAAGGTACATTGGACCTTTTGTTATCGGCCGTATATTAAGTTTTTTTATTTGGAAGCATAATTTCAAAATGATTCATAGAAAAGTAATAGCTTTCTATCCAAATCGATATTCAACTCGATTTTGTTTATATTGTTGCTCCGGACCTAATGCAATGTTTGGCTTGAAATGTCACATGTAGCATAAAGAATTGTTATTGAGGTGGATAGTGACCGAAAAGTTCTAGATAAACTCAATTTAAAGATTTAATAAAGTACAGTCAGCAGCGGTACTCCTGGACATTTGTATTCAACATCGACTAGTAGAATATAATGATGTGATGTGATGTGGTGATGTCACCACCAGTGCAGGACTTGCCACGGCGTACGGTTCATCCTAATGGCAAGATCAAACTGTGCATAACAGTATTCCACACTATTCCATTGTATGAAGGGCCAAAAAACGGGAGTGTGGACCCATAAGCAGAAGCACTTACACGAAACCCATGGAGAGAATTTCCTTCCAACGAAGCGCTCTTATTACAGGAAATGAGCACTAAGCAATACACATTAGGATTTTCGTCTGGTGGTTTGTTAAAAAGATGGCTAGCAAACTCACTGTAGACTGTTAGAAGATAATTAGACCTTCGCTGATCTCGATCTGACGATTTCCATCAAAGAAGGCATAATTGTTATCCATGACTTGGGCCAGATAACCAAGAATCCCTCATCCAGCCTACAGTTCGTCTAGCACCCTTTTTTTCTCTCATACCCTTTGTCATTAAATGTATGTATGTTATGTACGTAACATAATATAATATATGTATTTACAAAGTATATCTAACATCCACTGCACATTGGGAAAAAAAGTACCCGAAACGCGAAAGAATTCTATATCGCAGCTTGGAGTGGAACGATTTCTGTAATTGTTACCTTAACTTCAAGAAAATTTTTCAAGAAATCGAATGGACGTGGTCTCATTGGCCGCACGGAACTGCTTGGGGAGCAAATGAGCTCATTTTACCCTGGTTACCCTAATATTTCCTTGTTGTTCAGAAATTTCTTTGCTCGGTGTGACTCAAGATCAACAAAACGATGCTAGTCCAATGTAAAATTTTCATGAAAACCGATTGGAGTTGGTTTTATTCACTGCACGGCTATGTGAATGAAGATATGGCTGATTTAACCCTGAATCCCCTAACATTTTCTTTTTTTTTCAGAAATTTTTTGTTCGGTGTTTTTCTAAAGCAGCAAAATAAGGTTAGTCCCATGTAAATTTTCTGGAGACTTGATTGGAGTTAGTTTCACCACTCTGTGAATGAAGATATGACACATTCATTGTCCAGTGAACAAGCGAACGGTGCGGTTCGTTGTGTACGCTCTCCGTTGCTTTGGAAGTTTGTCACGCGTTGTTTCCAAGTGCAGTTTTTTTTTTCTCTCGATAGTGTCGTCATCGCAGTTGATATCGAGTTTTGCTTTTTCTGAAGAAGAAAACGTGTGTTAATCAGTGCAACGACGCTATTAATTGCAATTAGCAATCGAATAGCCATATTGCTCCGCATCTATTCACGGCACGCACACCAGCAGTCCATCGTGTGTAGCGTGCAATCGTTCATCTGCCAACCACCACCGACCAGCGTCCTCATCATCGTCATCATTTTCATCATCGCTGAGCTCCACATCTAGCCCGTACAAGCGGCCACACATCGTCGCTCGGCAGCAGTAGCACATTCGTTGACCGGCTGCAGCAGATCAGTGATACATATAAGATAAGTTTTTGTTTCTCCTGAATACATTATAATTTAATTTTGAGTGAGTGCGTGTGTGTGTGAGAGAGTGTTTTTAGCTTTAGTTTGTTTTTCTGTGTTCGATTATTTTTAATTGCGTGAAGGTTTGAGCGTCATAAACTCCCACGTGAGAGCCATGGATGATTTGTCGGAAGACGAATCATCTATGGCACGAAATGATGGGGTAGCTCATAAGGTTACCCGATCACGTGCTTATCCAGATGGTTCAGCTGGTCCATGGGTTGTCTTCTTTCAGCCCAAAACGAAACCTCTTAATGTATATCAGATCTCCAACGATCTGACGAAGCGATTCTCGGCCGTGACCGAGATAATAAAAGTGAGACCGAATAAACTTCGGGTCGTTGTGTCCAACCTTAAGCAAGCTAACGAGATTGCTGTCTCTCAGCTTTTTACACTCGAGTATCGGGTGTATATCCCAGCTCGGGGTATTGAAATTGAAGGTGTGGTCACCGAAACGAGTGTGAACCCTGAGATCCTGCTGAAACAGGGGGTTGGTCGATTTAAGAACCACCTGCTTTCTCCAGTGAAGATACTGGATGTGATAAGACTTGGCACAGTATCGATCACTAAGGGTGAAAAGAAGTTTACACCGTCAGACTCGTTTCGTGTGACCTTCTCTGGCTCAGCCCTCCCTCAATACGTCGAGTTGGGAAAACTTCGACTACCTGTGCGGTTGTTCGTACCTCGGGTCATGACCTGCCAAAAATGCCAGCAGATGGGACATACGACCTCCCATTGCGGCAATAAGGCACGCTGCTCCAACTGCGGGGAGAAACACGAGGATGGCGCCTGCGCAGACAGCACACCAAAATGCGCTTTCTGTAAGGGAACTCCTCCTCATGCTCTCTCGTCGTGCCCGGCGTACAAACAACGCGGGGAACAATTGGAACGCTCGCTAAAACAGCGTTCCAGGCAATCTTTCGCCGAAATGGTGAAAAAAGCCACACCATCACCCGATGCCAATACAAATCCCTTTGCTCCTCTGTCAGATGACGAGTCTGACTTTGATTTGGCTGAAGAGGGAACATCGTGCAGTTTTCCGGAAGGTGCCCCACGGAAGCGAAGACGCGTCCGCCCACGGAAAGTTGCTGAAAAGAAGCCCGAGACCAGCATGCCTACTTCAAAAAAAGGTGGGAAAAAGGAAAATCCAATTCCTCCTGGTTTTCGTAGTACTAACTACACCCAGGACTTTCCATCTCTCCCGGGGACATCCCAAAGCCCTGATGCCCCGCTTTTAAGAACAGAAGCCCCCTCCTCAAGCGGACTGTTCTCATTTGATAACATTGTCGAAGGTATCTTCAAGTACCTTGAAATTTCTGACCCTCTCAAAAGCATTGTATTGGCAATGCTTCCCACAGTGAAGACTTTCTTGAAGCAATTGACAATTAAGTGGCCCCTCCTTGCAGCTATCATTTCCTTCGATGGATAATTTTCCAAATGAGGTCGGGGATTTGATCACTGTTCTGCAGTGGAATTGTCGAAGTTTTGTTCCTAAATTGGAATCTTTCAAATTTTTGGCTCACAATACCGGTTGTGATGCATTTGCTATTTGTGAAACATGGCTCTCTCCCGAAATCGATCTTCCGTTTCATGATTTCAACATTATTCGTCTTGATCGTGAGGATTCACGTGGAGGAGGAGTACTTTTGGGGATCAAAAAGTGCTACTCCTTCTATAGAGTGAATTTTCCTCCTATTCCAGGTATTGAAGTTGTCGCATGTCAGGCTGTTATTAAAAATAAAAGCCTTTGCATTGCTTCCGTTTATATTCCTCCTAGAGCCTCAATAAACCAAAAACAACTTTCAGATATTTGTTCGGTTCTTCCTGCTCCACGGTTGATCATGGGAGATTTTAACTCTCACGGTACAGGCTGGGGAGAACTGTACGACGACAACCGGTCTTCCTTGTTATATGACCTCTGTGACAACTTCAATATGACAGTTCTTAACAATGGAGAAGTAACACGTTTGGCTGGTCCATCCTCAATTGGCAGTAGATTAGACCTCACACTTTGTTCGAATTCATTATCGTTGGATTGCACATGGGATGTGATTCAAGATCCCCACGGTAGTGATCACTTGCCCATAAAAATTTCGATTGCCACCGGGTTCAATCCGTCGGAATCCATCAACGTCGCGTATGATCTTACCCGTTACATCGATTGGACAAAGTTCAGGACAGCAGTAGAGGAAGCCGTAACGACGGTAGAAGAGCTTCCACCGCTGGAGGAATATAACTTCCTCTCCAACCTGATCTTAGACAGCGCGCTTCAAGCTCAAACTCGACCAGTTCCAGGAACGTCATTTCGTAGGAAACCTCCTTCTCCATGGTGGGATCAACAGTGCACCGAGGTTTACCGTAAAAAGTCCGACGCGTTTAAAGTTTTCCGTAGACGTGGAATACCTGAGCACTTCGAAGTATACACGGCTCTCGAACGCGAACTTAAGAGTCTCATCAAGGCCAAGAAACGCGGTTACTGGCGAAGATTCGTGGACGGGCTATCGCGCGAGACGTCGATGAGTACTCTTTGGAACACGGCGCGAAGATTGCGTAACCGAACTACGAACAACGAGAGCGAAGAGTACTCGGACCAATGGATCCTCAAGTTCGCGCGAAAAGTTTGTCCAGATTCTGTGCCGGCACGGATGATTCCTCGCGAAACCACGAATTCGATAGATGAGAACAGCCAACCTTTTTCAATGGTAGAGTTCTCTCTCGCACTCCTTTCGTGTGGCAATACGGCTCCAGGGGCTGATAGGATCAAGTTCAACTTGCTTAAGAACCTCCCAGACGTCACTAAGAGGCGCATGTTGCACTTGTTTAATCAGTTTCTGGCTCTCAACATTGTACCGGATGACTGGAGACGGGTGAGAGTTATTGCCATTCAAAAACCTGGTAAACCCGCGTCCGACCACAACTCCTATCGACCCATCGCGATGTTATCTTGTATTCGAAAGTTGTTGGAGAAAATGATCCTTTTCCGCCTGGACAAATGGGTTGAGACGAATAACCTGCTTTCAGATACTCAATATGGTTTCCGTAGGGGTAAGGGAACGAACGACTGTCTCGCGTTGCTTTCCACAGATATTCAGTTAGCTTTTGCTAAAAAAGAGCAAATGGCTTCTGTATTCTTGGACATAAAGGGGGCTTTTGATTCAGTATCTGTTGAAGTTCTATCAGATAAACTCCACGCTTGTGGCTTTTCACCATTAATGAATAATTTTTTGTATAATTTGCTGTCAGAGAAACATATGAGCTTCTCTCATGGAACCTCTACAGCTTCCCGATTTAGCTACATGGGTCTCCCCCAGGGATCATGTTTAAGCCCTCTTTTGTATAATGTCTATGTCAAAGACATTGACAGTTGTCTAAATGACAACTGTACGTTGAGACAACTTGCGGATGACGGCGTAGTGTCTGTCACGGGACCCAATGGGGTCGATCTGCAAGGACCTTTACAGGATACCTTAGACAATTTGTCTACTTGGGCTCTAGAGCTAGGTATCGAATTCTCTACGGAGAAAACAGAGTTGGTAGTTTTTTCAAGGAAGCATAACCCAGCACAACCGAAGCTTCAAATTTGGGGTAAGCCGATAACTCATTCAATGTCCTTTAAATATCTTGGGGTCTGGTTCGATTCAAAGTGCACCTGGAGATCCCACATTGAGTATCTGAAGCGAAAGTGCCAGCAAAGGATCAACTTTCTTCGAACAATTACCGGGACCTGGTGGGGAGCGCATCCGCAAGATCTTCTAACGTTGTACCGGACAACGATTTTGTCGGTTATCGAATACGGTAGTTTTTGTTTTCAGTCAGCGGCTCGGTCGCACATCATAAAACTGGAACGTATTCAATATCGGTGTCTTCGTATCGCGTTAGGTTGCATGCACTCGACTCACACCATGAGTCTTGAAGTGCTGGCCGGCATGTTGCCACTCTCGGATCGGTTTACAGAGTTATCTCTCCGGCTCCTCACCAGGTGTGAAGTAATGAACCCCCAGGTAATCGAAAATTTTGAGAAGCTTCTCGAGTTGAATCCTCAAACTCGCTTCATGACTTTGTACCATTTGTACATAACACAGGATGTCAGCCCTTCGCCGAACATTTCCAATCGTGTTTGCTTCTCCGACTTCGGCAATTCGGTTCATTTTGATTTATCCATGAAGCAGGAGCTTCATGGAATCCCAGAGCATCATCGTCCTATGATTGCTCCGGTGATATTTGCTGCAAAGTTTGGCCAAGTTGATTCCACTAAATCGTTCTTCACTGACGGATCATTGATAGAGGAGTCAGCAGGCTTTGGTATATTTAATGAAATTTATAGCGCCAATCGTAAACTTCAAGCTCCTTGTTCCGTATATGTCGCTGAATTAGCGGCAATACACTTTACGCTAGAAATTGTTGCCTCACTAACACCGGATCAGTATTACATTTTCACGGATAGTCTCAGTTCTATAGAGTCTATTCGCTCCTTGAGGCCGGTAAAGCACTCCTCGTATTTTCTCATGAAAATACAGGAGCTTCTAAGTGCTTTATCTTCGCGTTATTTTATCATCACCTTTGTATGGGTCCCATCTCATTGTTCAATTCTGGGCAATGAGAGAGCGGACTCGCTGGCAAAGGTGGGCGCTATAGAAGGCGATATTTATGATCGACAAATCGCCTTTAATGAATTTTTTACTATTTTTCGTCAACAGTCACTCGTCAGCTGGCAGTATAAATGGAGTAAAGGAGATTTGGGGCGATGGCAACATTCTATCATCCCAAAGGTGTCGAAGAAATCTTGGTTTGGAGGGATGGATGTGGGTCGAGACTTCATTCGTGTGATGTCTCGCCTCATGTCCAATCATTATTCTTTGAACGCTCATTTATACCGTGTTGGGCTGAGCGACAGCAATCTCTGTGAATGTGGACAAGGTTACCAGGACGCAGATCACATTATTTGGTCATGTGCTGAGCATCGTGGAGTCAGATCTGAGCTTTATGATTCCCTTCGGGCTCGAGGTAGACAACCCAATGTACCGGTTCGAGATATTTTGGCTATACGTGATCTGGAGTTTATGAAACTCATTTATGTGTTTTTGACTAACATTAGCCTTAGATTGTAGTTAGTTTAACCTGTATGTTTACTTTAAGTTTTTTTTCTCTGTGTTTGTGTGTGTGTTTTTTTTTCTCATTCTCAAAAATGTTAAAGTCAAAAGAAAACCTAAAGTTGTATAGTTATAAGTTTTTATCCAATTCCGAATTTAAAATAAACGTGCTTTGTAAACCACACTTCAAATTCCCGCCTATCTTCCCATCCATACAATTGTTATTCCTATTAACCTCGAGACGGCCGCGAGTAATCGGTTCTATCCCCTTAACATTAGTTTTAAGATAATTGATGTATATAAATATGAAAACTTGGCTCTGTAAAGTTGATTCGATTGAGCCTGTACAAATAAATGATTTAATAAAAAAAAAAAAATTTCGATGTGCTGCTCCGTTTCCTTGCATCGCAATAAATTTTTTTGGTGAATCTCATAGGTACTACCGCGATTTTAGCTAATGAAACGAACCATTTGAATTCCATATGTTACTACGGTAATTATACAAAAAAGTGAGTAGATAAATACAGTGGAAAAACTAATAAATGTGATATTACCACAATGGAACTGACTCTTCGCTTCGGGTCTTGACAAAGAATCCCTACTGAGCCCTTGTGGCATGACAAGCCGGCGCAAGGGACATCGACAAGTAGAAAAGAAATATACAAAAATACATAAAAATTAACATCAACAATAAGTTTCATCTAAAATAAAATATATTATGAAACTAATGATTTTTCAAATTAAGGACACACAAAAAGATAAATCCGAAGAAGAATTTAGTTCGAAAAAAACAGGGAGAAGAAAACGAAAATGTAAGTTACCCACTATTTATAAAGTAAGAATTATAATTGTTCTGTTCAAACAAAATACAAATATATTTCTAGCTTTGAAGCTGCGTATGGTAAGCTGCTATGTGGACGTTTTTCCTTCCCGATCCGAACAAGCCAAATAAAAAATATTCTGCCAACAATAGTTACACCCATAAAGTTTATAAAATCACTTTCAAATCGTTCTGGATAATTCTTTCGATTGTAATAGACAAAAGATCCAGAAGCAAATAAATGTTAACAAACAAAAACGTCAGATGTGTATACGACGCTGCGAAACTACTTTTAAAAGAGTGAACCCTACTTAACATGCCTAGAACAGGCAAATCCCCCTAATTCTAAAAATATACCATGATTCAATAAGTATTACTTATGGACACATCAACTGAAGTAAAATTAACAACCTTGAGTTTAGCAAGCAGTTGGAATGTGATTTACGTTCCACTTTCATCAGCATACAAATACTCTTTATTCAACGTAAATTCAGTTCACACTATGGAACAAAATACCCTAGTCTAGTTCCACATGGACGACTAATGGAGTTAGTTCCAGTTCTTGTCTGACGGGTGTTCAGCAACAGCGCCGCGAAGGGGGTCTCATGCCACAATCTTGCAGTTCCCGTTCCTACACGATCTTGCGTGATGTTTTTGTGTTTGGATGTTACGATGATGCGACACTGGCTGCCATAGTTATTATACACGACTGCAAAACAACGACCGCCACCACCGTGGCCACCATCGCCACAGAGTGACATTGACGAACACCGTGGAATATGGGATGGGTGGCGGTGGTATGCAGGTTCGTTTATTTATTATAAAAGAGGATCAACGCGTATAGTGTTGAGGTTTTTTCGCTCCTTCCAGCACGTACCATATGGTAGAACAACACCAGCTAGCGGTACACATGACTAGAATTGGGTTTTAGAATTCGTGCCTTAATTCACCGCAAGTGCTAGAAGGACTTACAGCTTAAACGCTACTTCACGATCAGAACGACACGGATGAAGTTAAAAAACGAAAAAAAATGGATCAGTGGATACTAATGAAGTTGAATTTATATTTTTGCGAGCGTAATTAGCCAGATGATACTAATGAGATTAAATTCCAACCTGTTTCACGCTTTAAAACTGTGTGCTTGCATTACAGTAGAGGGCTTTGTGATACATTGCGACGACCAGTAGATCCACCATAATCCGATTTGCCTGTTTACACAATCGAAGGTGACACATTTCGTCGAATCAAATAATTTTAAACATCCACAGCCCGCGTAGATTGACGGAAAATTATAGAGAGTAGCATTCGAGGTAAATCGGAACGATGTGTAGTTTTTGGCAGTGTTTTGTCTCTTTTTACTAATTTATACCTCGAGGAAAATCTCTATATTTAGTGTATAGACATTTCTGAACGTTTTTCGGGGTACTTGCCGCAATTGTACACACGTACTAATATAATTGTCAAATCCATATTTAGTGTAGAGACTGAGGTTTGCATTGTAGAATGTTGGATACATTTGTTATTGAATTTAGATTCTTCGAGAATATTAAGTAGTATAATTAAGATAACTATAAATACAAGTGTATTTTTACATCAATTATCATTATTTTATTTGCATTAAATTTTTCAATAAAGCTTACTCATAAGGCCTGTACTTGAAAAAAAATGCTTTACTAGTTTACTCAGTTTACCGCATTGGCATATGGCCAGGCAGAGCAAGTATTTTTTGGCGAATTTGTTCACTTTCTTCTTCCTTATGTCTTCTGGAACATCAAACCGTGATTTGGCAACGTAGAACTCCAGTCCCGGTATCTGCTTTGTGTCTGCCTTCATGTAGGTTTCGACATCCATAACCACACACATCGGTTTCATTAACCGTGTTTTGTTGAACACGCCGGTTCGGTGCCTTGCGGACCTTGAATACACGAAGCCCAGCTCATTTCATGGTTTGCTGAACGAACCAGGCGGAACACTTTGCCCTCAGAGCCGCGTCGCGAATCGAAAAGTTCGGATTACACTTGAAATAATCCAACACCTTCCGGGCCTTCACAGGGTCAGCTGTCTTCGATTTTCTTCCACTTTCAGTCCGCCGCTCGGTCGTCTGGGACTCCTTAAATGATTTTACCACCCGAGACACAGTTGTATGGGTGACTCCCAGTTGTCTTCCGATCCATCTCATGGTCGCAGTCGGATTTTCCATGACGGCGCGCAAAATTCTCCGGCGATTTTCTTCTTGTTTCGATGACATCTCAATAACCACTGAACCGATTGTTATGAAATTTTTCACATGTAAACAATTCTCCAAACTAGTTATACCCAGATTTTCATCAATTTTTACCCACGGATAAAAAAGTTACACACGGATAAAAATGGTGCATTTTTTTCGAGAACAGGCCTTATTACGGGTAAAGGTTCATCAATAATGGACCAGAGAAACTGTTAAAAAATGTCTGCTTCGAGTTCACTAATTCTTGCTTTCATGTTGAATAATCTTCAAGTTGTTCATCTGATCTTAATTGTTCATTTCATGTGTGCTTATGACCAAAAATCTTCAGTAGAGAATGGGTATCTAGAAATAAGTAATCAAAGAAAATGATCGACCATTGATTCTAATTAACGCTTTTAAAGATCTGGTTCTTAAGAGTTCGACGACTTTCAAGTTCGACAACTTCCAACCATAACTTGATTAAAGGGTGCTACGAGAAAAATTTAGTGAAACAAAAATGCTTGTGAATTGGTTATTATAATTCTTCAAAAAATCAGTTTATTTGTCAGTTTGAAGTTAAATTAGAATGAAATACAAGAGCAACATGCAAATATGCTTCCGGTTGAGTCCTGCCATCAGTTTGGTGCACAGTCACTTCTCGATTGAGCGGAGCCCTGGCGTTTTGGGAGGGTTCTTGTGCTTGAGCAGCACCTGCACGATGTAGGCAGCATGACACTCTATGGTATTTTTTCCGTAACGGCAGGATGCCAAATGCGGCAACCCGGAACAATCGCGTTGCTTCACGAAGGACAGCAGACGTTTTCCAAACACTCGTTCATGTAAATTTTAATGTTGACGATCCCGATTGCGAAGAAAGTGTGGCGTTTCAAGTGACACGTACCAATACCCTGCCGAACCAGAATTTTTTTAGGTGAAGCCTAAAAATGTCTGCAGTCTTTCCCCTTCCGGTTGCCGTATCACGCAATGGTACATCGTCAATATTCGCGTGTATTGTTTCAGGGATCATGATTTAATCGTCTTGTTTTCTTTGCCGTCGCGTTTTGGAGTGACTGCCTTCTTATAAGTCGACAGTCCGGCTCGTTCTATAGCCCATTTTGTAGACTTACATTGTAGACGGCTAGGTTGAGGGTCAAACTATTAGCTACTCTTTTTGCCTTCCAGCTTCCGGCTTCTGGCATTCAGTTTCTCCCCGCTCCAGGTTACTTATCTGTCGGCCAGTTTTTATCTAGACGCTAGAAAAGTTCACGATGCGCTATTTGATGCATTGCTTCTCTTGCTTTGGACGTCATTCTGCTAATTGAAGAGAAAATGTCAAAATCAAAACAGAGGCATCATGCTACATGACACATTTACAAATTTAGGAGTTTTCAGGTTTTATAAAAAAATTTATTGTAACGTGATGCCTATCCACGTTAAATTCCGGACACATTTCGTTTAGTATACTTTTTGAAATATTTCACGGATCGTTCAAACGATTCATCTATATGACACCTGATCTCCACTTTATTTTGTGGTACAACATGTTAACATTTTTGTTGCATTTGGTAAAATGGCGTCGAATCAAGTCGAAGTGCGCCAACGCATTATGTACGAACGGCAGCTAAGTCTGACGTTGTCGGTACGGGTTCTTGCCAAGAAACTAGGACTACAAAAAAAAAAAAATACCGTGTTTAGTTTTTGCAAATTGTTTAACCAGCGCCTGACTGTCGATCGGAAGAACGGAAGTGGAACAAACCGAAAAGTATGCTCCCGACAAATGGACAAGAAGGTGGGAGCCATTATTGAGAAAAGAGAAAAATCCCAACCATTCTGTGCGAAATGTGGTTCGCAAAGTTGAAAATTCTAAATCATATGTGCAAAAAGCAGAGACATGGAATGATGGCAAACACAAAGAAAAAGTTGTCCAATCGTGATGATAAGCAAAATATCACTGCAAAAAGTCGTGGTAAGGAGCTTTGCACCATCTTTTTGCCTAAAATTTATTGTAATATAATAAACGACGAAACACATGTGCTCGAAGACTTTCAACAGCTTCCGGGCCTGACTTTTTATACCGCAATGCAAAGAAGTATTTCCGCCGAGTATTTCCGGACAAAGTAATGCGGCTGAATTCTTCAAGAAGTAATTGGTTTGGCAGGCCATATGTAGTTGTGTCGAAAATCCAAAAGTTTCGGCTCTATCGGAACTATCAACAAGATGTGTACAAGATAGAATATCTGCAAAAACTTTTGCTACCGTTCATATGAAGCCATGACTCTCCAGCTATGTTTTGGCATGACTTTGACCTCTTGTCACAATGCAAAATCCGCCCTGGAATGCTATTTATATGGCACATGAGGTAAAATACGTGCCAAATATAGCCAATCCACCCAGCTATCCAAAACTTCACCCGATTGAAAAATACTGGCCTCTCGTTAAGCGAAAACTCTTCAAACTAAGAAGAAAGCAAATGGGATCGACGATTTCAAGAGACGATGAAGAACCGCCACCGCTAGCGTATCGGAGCGTACCGTACAGACAGTTCGAGATTTTTACAGGATGAAGGATTAACATCTCAATCTACTGTTTTAATGTAAAAAAACAAAATTTTGGAAAATGATAGCGTTACGCTAAAGTAAAAAGATGTTGAACGCTAATAACTCTCGTTCGTCAAAACACTTAAACACTTAACTCTTGAACTTAATTCATACACCATTTGAGCGGAAAAACTTACAAATATTTGGTATTAAAATTTTAATTAAGTGCTATTAGTATAAGTAGTTTTTTGCTTTAAAATGACCTACTTTTGCTCTCATACAAATCTGCACATGAACAGGTTGAAAATATAATTTTTCTTTTCCGGGTCCACAAAACCAAGTAGTAAATGGTTCATATTGTTTTCATCTTTTTATTTCATTAAGCTTCATTCCGTGTTTAATACTGCAATAGCCACACCCGTCAGCTGCAAAATAACTTTGCATTGTCGCCGGTGTCTGATTTTCTAATTAAGGCCCATTCTCTTATATGAATCTTGCTTCGAACTGCATTTCGTGGACTTTCTGGAAATTCGCTATTAACGCTAGTATATAGTACGCGAGACGAACTGAAATGATTTCAGTGTTGAACATTAGCTCTCCGCTGATGGTTCACACGCGGCTTTGACAATAATTGAGGTTGAAAATAATTCAAAAGTTTAAAGCTATGGAGCCCGCGGGGTATCATCTTGTGTGCCAAGGTATGGTCCTTAGTACAACAGTGTTCATGCCGTACGAAAGAAAAAGTAAAGCTAATATTGTGGCAGCCCCTAAAAGGTGGGGGCCCGATGCCGTGCCCTCCCCCTAGTTCCAGCCGGTAGTCGTCTGTCTGTCATCTCTTCAGTCATTCTATATGCAGTTTTAAACTGACCATGTCCAATGCATTCGTGAAAATTTCAAACCAAATTTGTGTTAGGTTTCTTTCTCGCATTTCTGAAGCTGATCTGCAATTTTCTGCCAAACATACGATTCGGCAAAGATTTTTCATTAGAACTCAACTGAAAAACGTAAAAAATTACTCTTCTCATAAATATCTACTAAAATGTATCTTTATTTCGTTTGTTTTAATCTACAATTGGTTTGACATTTTTATTGATAAGCCAGAGGAGTTCTACGTTTAAAGTAGTTATGTTTTTGTTTTAGTTGATAGGTGTTATGTTTTAACATGTGGTATGGTTTTCTCTATTGGGAGTGTATTGAATTTGAAAAATGTGATAACCTATGTAACTACAATAACTTAAACCTAATTTAGTACAAGCTGTCTGATGATCGGATGGGGCGACCTCTGTCAGGATTCTCTGAGCCTCTCCAGGATCATAACCTTACTCTGGAGACCAGCCAGGCGATGGATCTCAGAATTTCTAGTTCTTGGATGACTGTTCAGAAACATCGGAAGGATGTACTTCTGAACTACCTGGCGTTTTCGATGGTTACAATTGGCGAAACTGTTCCAGATTGGCAAATCGTACTCGGCTACGGGATGAATGATTTGTTCATGAGCTTCAAGCTCGTTCTTGGTCTATAGAGTGGACTTTCTGTTAATCTGCGGATACAGAGATCTTAACAGAGTACTACATTTAGTTGAAATTGAAGGGTTTAAGCTGGATTGATACAGATCTTTCAGCTATTGAAATATTCGGACAAAACATTGAGGCCCTCCTGGTGTTTTCCTGTCAGGACACGAATTACTCGACCCTTGTAGATGATGGAAGTGTCATCTGTCAACACCAACAAAATAGCAGCACCCAGCACGAATACGATAGGGCCTCAGGGCTACCTTGGGAAAAACCATTATCAACGATAAACGTATCAGAATGAAAATTGTTCAGAAAGACCTGGAATGATCTGTCCGACAGATATTTTTTGATATTGTTAATAAGGCAGATCGGAAAGCGGTATCAATGCAGCTTAAACAACAGACCAAACGAACGCCTTTTCGACGTCCAACAATGCCATGGCAGATGTCTTCCCAACGGACTTGTTCCGTTTGAGGATATAAGTCACACGCGTCAGTTTGTGGATGGGAGAGTGACCTTTCCTGGAACCAAATTGTTCCTGAAGGAAGATGGTATTCTGGTTTGCGAACTCCAGTAAACGGCTGACGATCAGCTTTTCGAACAACTTCAAGGTGGAGGACATGGAGGCTGATGGGGTGATATTTACCAGGCTTGCGAATAGGCATAAATTTGGCTATTTTCTAGCAAGATGGAAAGTTGCCAAGCACCCAAAAAAATTTTAAAACCCGCTGCAAGATGCCGGACGAAATCAACACTCAATTTTTTCAACTCAAGGTTGATGATTCTGTTGACACCAGCGGCTTCCATGTTTTTGGTTTGCTTTATGGCAGTTATCACCTCATCAGTCGATATACTACTATCGTCAGGGACAACTATGGGTGTTTCGGCGACTCGAGTGGACTCAAAATAGATTGGCCAAGGTTGTGTGAGTTCACAAAATGATGACCTAGTGCATTGGTTTTTTCAACAAGAATGATGGATTGGGATGGGACAGAACACTGGGAATTGATTTTGGCTTAGTCTTCAGAATTTTGGTCAACTGCCATAAAAATTTTGCACAATCTGAGAGAGAGTGAATTAAAGTTTTAAAATATATATTTTTGAGATTGAATCATTTTAGTAAGCCAGTTAGAATTGGTCTTAAGATTATGTAGACCTGTGCGTTGAAATTGTCTTCGAATCAAGTTACTGGTTCCGATAATGTACTTAGTAGTCCTGTAAAGCTCCAGAGAATCACTCACCTGTTTTACTACAGGAACATGCTGCTCTCCGGCCCAAGAGATAGCTTCGTCGATGGTACGCAGTTGTCGGTCGATGTCGTCGGGCGTCTCTGAGAGCGCATCGTAATCGGAGTCGTCGACGCAGAGCTGCGGGAAAAACCATTGCTTAAGTTTTCCAGTTAGATCCTTATGAAAAACAAAATTCGAATTAACACTCTCGACTGAATGCCTCAAACAATCCAAAATGTGCTGTGCTTAATAATATACAATGGTAATATGGGTTCGATCACGAAAATAATGCTTAACACAAACTCTTCTATTGTAAAATTGAATATTCGCCCAAAAAATGACGAAGGTACGCGTTCAACATTATTTTTTTATATCCGAGTTTCTTGGGCAATCAAAAAATTTTAATTTTACTAAACTACAGTCATTCAGAAACTATATGTGTTATGATATGAATAAATAAGATAATACCATTATTATTATACACAAAAGCAGTGCTACGACAACCTCGCGATTATATCACTGATATGACCCACCTCTATTATTTATTGTACGTATAACATTATTATACTAAAATGAACAATTCGTTTTGTTAAATTATGTCTACATTTTTTTGCTGATCTTAGTGTTAAAATTTGACGTGGACAGCATTTATGCTTTAAAAAAAAAATCGGCTGACGATGGAAAAAGATTATTCAAAAGACCAATATTTCCTTGAATCCTACGTTAATTAAGCCTTCTATAAAAATGCTTTGAAGCTCTGCCGAGCGGTTGGTCAGGTGATCTCTAAGAAGCTTTGTGGATGTCTTTGCGGGGAAAGAGGGAACTTCGAACTGCAGGAACGGAAATAATCTCTCAGCCGTGCAAACATTTTTGTCAAAAATGTTTCACCAGGAAATTAAATTTTCATTTTATAAGAGAAAATTAAACGAACTACCACGAACAGATAAATTTCCTAAGTTTCTGCAGCCTAAATAACAACGTGATAAGAACTGTTCATTAAAGAAAGTGGAAACCTGTTTCTCAAAGGGGCGACCCCGCCGTAGTGGTTAACATCCATACCTCTCACGCCAAAGTCACGAGTTCAAATCTCACCCCGAACATTGTAGCAAGTTGGCTACTTCTATTAGAACATTAAGTCAAATTTAACAGAAGTATTCTGTAATTTATTAAAATATTTGTATATAGTAATTTATATTATTATTTTTGTTAGATATTTTATGTGCTCATCAACGTCACATTGTCTACGTGTAAATGTTCACCAGTTTGAATGTTAGTCAATTTAAAAAAAAAAAAACAAACAATACCATACCCATTTTCAACTTGCATGTGTTCGTCAAATATCTTGCATCAAAAGTTGTTCATCCAGCCCGTTGGTTCATTGGTCATTTCCTGAACTTTTACGACCGCTGATCTCACCACGGGGAAGGACTTATATGAATCCTCAGTTACGGAATGGGAAAGAGACAGCTATCTGAACGTCTGGGCTAAGGAAGAAGATGGTATCCACCATCGGTTGCGAATATGACTTTTAATGATCGGGTTCATAAGGTCGTCGAACTTCCCTCAAGTAGTTCAATAACCTCAGATTACCACTGACTACTAACCGAGGCCTATCTGAGGGTTTACGGGACTACATCGGAACAGATTGCCCTCGACCGTGGAGTCAAACGGTAGTGGAATTTGTTTGGTTAGTTAGAGTCGCGAGTTTGAATTGTGGTAATACGTCGAACGATTTGAAGGTTTTTTGTGTTTAATACATTACGTTAATTTATCTTTCCCAGGCTAGGAAATAAATAGTATGTTTGTGCGGTAATAAGTCGTGTGCGTGCAAGTTTGTCATAAAGAGAAGGTAATCTGTTTAATGTGTGTGTAAAATGGTGTGTGTCTCAAAACTCGAACAGCCGTTCGACGGCTTCTTATACAGGTTTTCCGAACGGGATTCGAACCGACCGTTCTAACGACCCCACGCAGCCGCCAACACCATCCAGCCCGATCGACCACCAATCGACCGTTCCACTCTTCACCGACCGAAATTTCGGGCTTGCGGCAATACTTCCGAATACCGAAGGGTTCGCAACAAAAAGCCAACGATAAAGCGCCATTTTACAACATCTCGGTAACCATTTTCGCCATTGTTGTTCATCCGTCGACTACTTGATCCGTCGTTTATGGAGGAATGAGCTGGAAGTAGCGGAATCTAACACCACTTCTCTGACAGTCGCAACCGATTCCGTGCAGAGGGCTGCGATACTTCGCCAGCGGAGGTAACTAGGAAGCCGGCAAAGAAGCTTTGCCGCAGCTCTAATTAAAGGAAAGGTCGGTAAAGGCGAAGCAACAAACAATGAGTAACCCATGCGCATGTGAACAACAATATTTGAGACACACACACTATAGAAATAGACAGGTAGAAATCAGAAAATTCGCACAAGTAGGAGGCAGTATACAAAGCAGGGAAAGGCAATAAAATGATAAAACCTAGGTTTAATTAAACAAATCAAAATAAAATGTTGTTTATTCGTTTCCACCACCAACATTCAATGTTGTTTGTATAGCCAATATGCCTTACGTGATGTCTAGATGCTAAGAGTTTTCTTGTCGTTCGATCAGTTCGGTTTTCGTGTTAGTTTGTAGCTTTTTCGGTATTTTTACTCCAAGTGTGGACTGCTTGGGAATCTCAGTCTCTCCACCACTCTCCATCGTTGCGAAGCGAGAAAGGGAAAATTTGTTCAGTGAGTTCTGCCTGTGATGAAATAGGCACTCATACTCAGAAGTTTTTGGTAACTAATCGAACGACGATCATTAACTGTTATACTCTTAGCCTATGGTGGAGCCATCTTAACGCCCGATAGCGGAGGTACTTGGGTTGACCGGTTCGTGCGAAGCTATATCTTCCCAAAACTGAATTTATATGAGAAACCTGCCTGAGGTTGGGATTTCTTGCCGGGCATAACAACAGACGAGTGGCCCTCCTCGGAGGTGGCGCTTAAGTCACTCGTTTTACGATTCAGGGGACGGATAACCCCGCAGCCACACTCAGTGTGCCACAACATGTCACAAAAATACCCAAAGAGGTGTTTCAGTGACCACGATGGGAGATGAACCAGCCCGACGCTGAAAATCTCGATAATAATGAAACTAAAACTACTACCTGTTTCTCGGAGGAAAAAAATATTTATTTTGGAATAAATTCATAACTTGACCTTATATAAATGAAAATCAACATACATATGACCGAATCCACATGAGTTTGAATAATTACTTCTCATTTCTGAAGAACGCTCGGACTTTTCTCTTGATACATCCCTTTAGATTCTGCACAACTTTCTCCGTAATTTTTTGTGGTGCTGAAGACCAAATTTTCTTCAAGCATTCAACAGGCTTGCTTCTCTTCTATCTTTCTTAAGATGCCGCTTGATTATTGCCCAGTATGTTTGGATAGGACGCAGTTCAAGGTATTTTGGGGGATTTTGGCATTTTTCGATAAAATCGTCTTTTTCCTTCTTGAGCATCTCCAACGGATCAGAAGCGTAGTGAGCAGACGCTAGATCCTACCAAATCAATGGAGGATCCGTATGCCAGAACCCGTTTTTTATGCATTCTATACTGTAATTTTTACCGTTGAAATATGAAATATGAAGAATTCTTCAAGCCACAGGTGCAAATGGCTTGCCGCACCAAAACCGTTTTCCCAAATTTTTCGCTCCGGTGCTTTCTGCTTCTTTTAGGTTCTGATATTGTTACGCTTTTTGATATTCTGCACAGTTCCGACGCTTATGTCCACTTTTTTGGCAATTTCACGAACAGAAGACGGTTCATGCGATTTCAAAAGGCGAACCGCTGCCAACTCCTTTTCTGGTTCGATACCCCCTTTTGGCAGTGAACTTGACGCTTTTGTTTTTGAAGGTCCATACAAGAAACGTGACATAGGGGGGGGGGGGGGGGGTTGTTATAAAAAGTCACACTTTTAACGTCACGCAATTAATTGACGTTCCCTAAGAAGATGATCGGTCGCATACTCTTTTTATCAGTTAAGAGGGTATCCTCCCTTTGCCTACCCCGCATCAGGGGTAGTTTGGTAAAAGATTATGCGCCCGATTGTATACTACCTTCATATGCCCTCCGCTCGTTTTCAACTTGTATCTTTCAATTTTTCATAACCTGCCGTTACTCTAAACGGAACTATCAATGCTTTCTCTTCAATTCTCTTAGTTCTAGCAATAAATTACTGTCCACTCCTAGAGCCTCTCATGTTGATGGGACATTATCTGCTTCAGACAAATTTCATCATTAAGTATATTTATTTATTCAGGCTCAATTGAATTAACTTTACAGAGCCAAGTTTTCGTTTTATATTTACATTAAATAAAGAAAAAAAAAATGTAATTTAAAACTAAGTTAAAGGGATAAAACCGATTACTCGCGGTTGTCTCGAGGATAATTGGATTTAAAATTTTATGGATGAGAAAAAAATTAAGAGGGGTTCATACAAAGTTAATAAAATGATAGTTTTCTGATACATAGAACTTCAAGATACAATACAAGTTAGGGTATTGAACGTTTTCAAATAAAATAAAAAAGGAAAAAAATGACCTTTATTCTGTTAATATTGTATTGATTGAGTTGAGTGAAAAGATTTCGTAATGCCTCGAATTGATTTCAAAACCAAACATCGTGAAAACAGCACATATGTTTTAAAATAAAAAAACAGTGTTATAAATTACCATTGTGCTATCAGAAACAAAAACATCTACAAGAAATCCACAGTAAAATGTTATTTTTACTCTGCTTAACTGTAGCAGCCATGAAATAAGAAACAATTAAAAGTGTTTTGATAAAAAATCAATTGAACAATTTCAATAAGTTTCCCACCGATGGCAACCGCCTTCGTTGCAGTTAGGCAGATTTTCCAGTATGGAAAAAATCATTAATTCATCAAATTCATCACAATCAAGAAATCATCCGCAAAATGAATAATACCAGCAGGAGTGCAAAAATTATCCAGTTTCCCTGGTTAAAAAATTAAAATAATAAATGGCTTCTTTTTTTTACAATCGAGCAAAAACCAAAAATCCATACATTTTCGGATTCAATGATATCAAGCCCATACATTTCGATATTGATCGCCTCCTACATGTAACTACCGGCAGTATCGACTGCCATCGGTTAATTGCGAATGTGATTTTCAAAATGCGTATCGGTGGCAGAAATCCGCTGTTATTAGACTTTAAATCGTTTTTAAATCTTAACATGAAATCTTCTTGAAGAAGAAGCGCCGCCATGTGAGAACAGCTATTTTTGGAGACAGCGTGTCAACGTAGAAAGAAGGAGGATTTTGAATCTTTGTATTCCAAATTATAAACTAATAATCCTATTATCAACTGCATCAAATTCTGGTGGTGTATTGGGTCTTCGAGTTGTGTTACTAATTTTTAAACATGATAAACCATGGTAGTTCTCCATTAAAATCGAAATTGATCATCGATGGCCCCGATGTGTGCCGCCACAGTTTGCTTAATCCTCGTTTCATAATCCTCTGATTGAAAATAAAAAAAAATAAAAACTCCGACAGGAAAGTAAATCCGAATTACTCTTCAGCGAAGAAGCATTTCATCGTTCAACTGCTACAAAAATCGCATTTGCAATACACGACAACCACATCACACATGGCAACCACATCGAACGTACATTTCGTTATTGTTATAATAAATTTTATATCGGTCTTCACTGTGTAAAATTTGATTCCAGGCATTTTTTTATTTCAAATCATATATATTTTAATTTCGCTTTAATCACTCAGCGCGTCTGTCATATTAACATAAATTTTCATTTTCCGTTCGAATAAAAGGAATCAAGTGGTGCATAATTTATATGTCGCATGCATAATTTCATTGATTTATTCAGTTCCACGACAATTGTTCCAATGCACCGTTCTCCGGTTGGAATCGATATGTGATTTGTCCCGCAGGATATCGATCCAAAAAGGTTGTTACGCAGGTGCTTCTCAGTGCTTTCATCTTCTTTGACTACTACTGAGGGTAAATAAACATGAAAGACGCATTTTTGCTTTCATTTTTTTTTCTCAAACTCGTAGCCCCGTAGCAAGTCGAATTTGCAAATTCAGATTGAAATGCAAATAGGTAGTATGCACCCCGTATACAGAGGAGCGAAGTTATCCTTTTCTAAAGGTAAAAGAGTATGAATCTAGTCCTTTTCTGTGTCCTTTAGAGTTACGCTTCATGATATTACATGCCGCATACGAGAGGTTAGATGATACCGCATATAGGCACGCATAGTAGGGGTGTGTAGCGTGTTTCAAACCAGGAGTGCATCTGACGTGGTGTAAAGAAACCACAAAACACTTCCATCACCTGCTAGTTTACATGTTAATTAAAACCTATCAACATGAGAGTGTTTTCCACCATGCATCGACCTACCGTGGCAAGCTATGAAGGAAAATGTGCACCAAGCTGTGTCGAATCACGAAACACATTGAAAGGTATTTTGATCGAGGTGATAAAACTTCAGTGTCACATCCAAGTTAAGAGGAGACAATAGAGTTTCTAGGCGCTTCCGATCTTGTGCCAAACCTACCCACCTGTAGTTTTGGGGGCCTCTCGTAGCTGTGTCGGTAAAGGTACAGTAACAAAACAAACAAAAAATACCACGCGGAAAGTGGCAAGTTTGGTCTAGAGGTTTTAAGGTTGGAGATTTTTTCGATATATCTAGGCATATAGATGTTACACAATTCCACTAATGCAAATTGGAACAGATATCAGAAGGTTACAATTAGATAGCTTAGACAGTTTCTCTGTCATGGATTTCCTAATTTATGACTATTTCTAATTTGTCAAGAACATTTATCACACTTCTCACAGTTAGTTACCGACCAATTGCGCGTACACATACCAGGTTTTAGCTCTCAAATATCCACTCACACACTTTTAAATCATGATTTAATACACAGCAAAATATCATCAAAATTATATGCGATGTTAAACGATTGCATGATAAAAATATGCCATTGTAAAGCATCGCGTTCTTTAATTTTAAATTGCGCAAAATCGGAGTATTGATAAACATTGAAAAATACGTCTTTTTCCACGTGTTCATACATTAGTACATTTTGCAAAAAAAAAATCACAGTGCACTCGTTTTCCAATTCATTATCATTCATTATCATAACATGATACAAATTTACACGATCGTGTAAATATAAAACTACATCCATTAGAATGTATCAAATAGAACTAATGTTTAACTTAGCTCCACCCAAGCAGAGAACACAAGAGAACGTTTATTTGTAACAGCAGTTTCGAAATCTCAAATCTGGTGTTTACACCTGGTAATGTGCTAAATAGTTAACGAAATAATAAGTATCATGTCATTAAAATTGATGGAATTGAACTAATTGAATTGCCGTCTAGGAATTCATTGTGCTTTTACTCGCGAGCAACTGCATATTATCCGATTTTAGCGAGCAACAAGAATCTGCCTTTGTTAGATTTATTGACTGAGTTTTAATGTTTTTCCATTATTTCCAAAGCATGAGAGAAAGTGAATGGATATGTTTCGCTATATAATGTCATTTTGAATTAAACTAATCAGTTCCTAAGAATGCATTTGACTTGCCTTCAATGTTGAAACAATATTTTGGTGGTCCGCAGCCCCATGAAAGCGTTTGAAGGGATGAAGGGAATGATTTAAAACTTGACGTTTTTTAACCATAACGATTTAACCTCTCACATGATGCTGCATGTTTGGATTGATTGGTAATAAAGGGTGTTTCGATCAAAGTTTGGTCGACTTAAGCTTGACGCATTAAAAAAATTTGCACACCCCTCATTTTGAATATGTGTGCGAGTAGCATCATGCCTCTATTTTGATTTTGAGATTAGCTCTTCAGTTATCAAAATGTCGTCGAAGGAAAAGAAGCAACGCATCAAAATTTTGCACGTGCATGGCGAAAATTCAAACTACTCTCACGCCAAGTTGGCGAAATTGTTGAATGTGGCTAAATCAACTGTTACCAACGTATTAAAAGTGTTCGGTGAACGTTTGTCGACAGCCACGAAAGCTGGATCGGGGGGAAATCGAAAGCCGGAGGCCACGGTGACGACAAAAATAGTTGCCCGCTGTTTCGAGCGGAACCCCAACCTCTCCGTCCGAGATGTCGCAAAGAAGCTGGGAGAGGCGCCTTCAACCGTGGATAGAGCTAAAAAACGGGCTGGACTGTCGACTTACAAGAAAGTGGTGAATCCAAATCGCGACGATAAACAAAACACGTCGGCCAAAGCACGATCGCGAAAGTCGTACACGACGATGCTGACGAAGTTTCAGCAGCTTCCTGGATAGGAATTTAATACGGCAACCGGACGGGGAAAGGTGGCAGATATTTTCAAGCACATTAAACTGTCAAAGTTCGCCAAGAAATATCAGGTGTGGCAGACCATCTGTACCTGTGGCTTGAAGAGCAACGTTTACATTGCTACCGGAACCGTCAATCAGGAAATTTAAATGAGCGAGTGCCTACAAAAACGTCTACTGCCTTTCCTGAAACGACACAATTGTTCCGTTCAAGTGTTCAGATGTTATTTTGCCCGGATTTGGCATCTTGCCATTACGGAAAAAAGGGTCATGGAGTGGTATGCTGCCAACAACGTTCAAGTGGTGTCCCAGGACAAGAACCCTCCCAACACGCCAGAGCTCCGCCCAATCGAACAATATTGGGCCATCGTCAAGCGGACCCTTAAGAAGACTCAAAAAGCTGTTGTGAGCGAGAAACAGTTCAAGGCAAACTGGCGTTCTGCGGCGAATAAGCAATCTATGGGTGCTGCAAATTCAGCAACCCGTACATAACAACCGGCCAAATATATAAAGAAGAATGCCTCCAGAAGCGCCTGATGCCCTTCATCCGGTCCCACGAAGGTGACACTCTGTTTTGGCTGGATCTAGCATCGTGCCATTACCGAAACCGGCGATGGAGTGGTACGATGCTGGTAAAGATGTTGTTTTTGTACCGAAGAAGGCAAATCTGTCAAACTCGCCAGTACTCCGCACAATAGAAAAAAATCTGGGTGATTATGAAGGGCACACTCCGGAAAACAGGGAAGGTCTTCAATAACGACAAGGATTTAAAGAAAAAGAAGATGAAAATGTGTAAGAAAGATGGCGCAAGTATTGCACAGGAAATGATGGATAGCGGTAAGTCCAAGGTGCGGAAATTTGGCCTAGGAGAGAAGAGTGAATAAACCAATTTAACCAAAACATAGCTGATATGTGTTTATTCATTCCCTGGCAGTTTCAAAATTATTCGACCGAAAATTAATTTTTGGTGATTATTTTTGTCTGTTGCATTTTTTTCGAGTACAATCTTTGTCTCTTCACCAAATCAATTTCCCCAAACTTTCTTCTAGTTCTATCCCAAGTAACAATTTTAGTTTTATTCCAGCCGTATAGCACTCCTCTCTGCTTTATTGATAAAACTACATTCAAAACTATTTTGTCTACCAACACTACCTCTATGCTTCTTTGAAGCAAAAATTTGTACAAAAAGGCCCAGCTTATAAGCGGTTGTCAAAACAAGTTAATAAGACCTTTATAAGACCATAAAGATTTTGAAAATTTTGTGGTGAAAGATGTTATGACTATTTGAAAAGCTTCTAAAACCTATTGGCTGCCATTAGAACCAGATTACGGCCAAATGGCCACAGCTGTCAAACTTCACTATGATATCGTGGTTGATTTTTGATGATTTGCGTTTTTCGAGTATCTGCTCTTCTGATTCATTTAGCATTAAATAATATCTAAGAATAAAGTTCAAATGTTGCGGGAAATTTAGTTTGATAGCAAAATGTTCAAAACAAATTGTGTTTTTTACAGCGTATCATGCTCCAAATCATATGCGCATTTAATTTTATGGTGAATATTGGCACGATAAGAGCCGAAAATTAATGCGCCTCGGAAATTATGCGAGTTTACAACCAACACCAAAACCAAAATTAAAACAAATATATTCGATAAATTAATGATGAATATCCGGAAAATGTATGGCATTCAATAAGGTTATCTAAATAAATTCCGAAATTGGTCTCCGATCTACAATTCATTTGCATTACACTTAAAATTTGATGTATTTATTTTTCCACTTCCAATTTTTTCAATTAATTCTTTTATTTCAATATGGCGATCGGAAAAAATCGCAGTTTTGCCAAAAACCCAATTTATCTTCGCAATGACTACTATAAAACCAATTTGCCGTTTAATGCATTTACTGGGGGCAAAATGGTTTTAAAATGCCTTTTCAACTGACCATAATAAGATAATATGAATAAGTTTTAAAACGGCATATCAAAACAGCATTTTACGAGTTCATAAAGTCGAAATAAAACCTTTGATAGAAGTAAAAGGAATTTGAGAAAACAATGTTTTAAGATCGTTGCAAAGAAGCTGTGTAGCTTCTCATAAACCTGACTGAAATAAGAAACCTATTGGCACCGCTTGGTGCAATGATAAAACCAAATTGATTACAATTGGCTTTCTTGAACCTTTAATAAGACTCAATGAAGCTGGATGGTATTGGCAATGTTACTTGATCACGTCTTCCTTCGTAAAGGAAGTAAAGTCTTTGGACCTGGCTCGTGTGTTGATTAGTGCGATATGTGCGGTGGAGATGCCTCCCTCTGGTGGTCAACCAGCCTATAGCTGAAAGCCACCTTAATATAGAATGAAGAAGAAGACGAAGAAGAAGTAGTTTCTTCAGGCACCAAGAAGTGGATCACTTGTGATGTGTTTTATACGTCAATAAAAATTGTATGCATTTAAGCCCATTTAATTGTAAACTCAGTGCCTTTTGCGTAGTGTGTAGCTACTATTATTACAAACAACCCCCAGAGAATGCAAATGTTTTTCCAAGAAAAAAAAAAACATTTTTTTCCAAAACAAACAAAAACCCAACACACATTTTTTTAAAAAGTGATACGCCCCTAGTCAGAAACTCCTTCATGTACAGTCCATCGCAAAATTGAGTGCACACACCTGCTAGTTCACATTTTTCTAACATTTCCAAGACAAATATCACTATGCATGAAAATTTGCCATGGAGTTCAATAAATTAATCTTGCAGCTAGTGATGGGTGCACACATAACATGCAAACTTTTACTCAGTTTTTTAGAATTGTCGAAAATATGATAAATGAGCCATTTTCAATGTCGCAAAATTGAGTGTCCACTTTTTGTGTTCGTCAACATATTTCATTTTATGTATTTATCAATTGAAAATTTCCGTGATGTTTTATAACAGTGTCACTATGAGCATCTGTCAGCTGCTAGCAGAGTGGTCAAATTCATTGTTTACTGCAATTCAACTGAGTTCTAATCGAAATGGCTACAAAAAGAAAGGAAACGGATATTAATACGCGAACTCAGGTAATAAGTCTGTGCTGCCGTGGAAAATCATTGCGGGAAATTGCTGAAATCATTGGTAGACCACATTCGACAGTATTCAAAATTATCAAAAAGTGGAAATGCGAAGGGACTGTGAACAATCTTGCTGGTAGAGGGCGAAAGCGTATTCTAACACCTGGAGATGAACGGCAAATTGTGAGAACATTACGAAAAAATCCTAGAACAAGCATTCCGAAATTGGCTGTGGAGGTTGCTGACAACATTAAAAGACCCGTTAGTGCCGATACCATCAGACGCGCGGCGCACAGACATAATTTGCATGGCCGAGTTGCTAGGAAAAAACCACTTCTCTCAAAAGCAAACATCAAAAAGCGGCTGGAATTTGCAAAAGAACATGTGGACAAACCTCAGGATTTCTGGAACACAGTAATTTTCACCGATGAAACGAAAGTGAACTTGTTTGGATCGGATGGAAGGCAAATGGTGTGGAGAAAGCCAAGATCGGAGCTGCAATCACAAAATTTGTGCCCAACCGTTAAGCATGGAGGAGGAAGCGTAATGATGTGGGGCTCGATGGCGGCTAGTGGAACCGGCACTATGGAGTTTATAGAAACGACCATGGATAAAATGGGTTATCTCAACATCCTGAAACGAAATCTTCAACCTTCGGTGCAAAAATTGGGATTACCACGGGTTTATTACTTCCAGCAAGATAATGATCCCAAGCATACCTCCTACGTAGTACGTGAGTGGTTGCTCTATAATGTCCCGAAACAACTCAAAACTCCTCCCCAATCACCTGATTTAAATCCTATTGAGCATTTGTGGTGTGAGGTTAAGAATCGACTAAAAAATGTTAACCCAACAAATAAGAAGGATCTCAAATCGGCGATTCAGAACATTTGGGAGAATATTCCATCATCGGTGACTAAGAAGCTAGTGGAGTCGATGCCGCGTCGCTTACAAGCCGTGCTGGAGGCCAAGGGAGGACACACCAAATATTAAATAATTTGTTTTTTTTTTATGTCTACGGGCATTTAAACTTGTTTTTATTAATAAAAAGTTGACTGTGCACTCAATTTTGCCAGGTGAGAATTGATGTTTTTTTTTCTTTTTATTTTTTTTTGTAATGAATTCATTTGTTATTGTTTTTATTTTGCCCACCAATCATATGGAAGAGAAATAAAGTTATTGTTAAACTATGATTGATGTCATTTAATTTCTTTCAATCCCTGAAAAACGTTACATTACTAATGAAACTATAGGTGTGCACTCAATTTTGCGACTGACTGTAGGTAGTGGATATAGATGTTAGCAACCTAGCATTTCCAGGAAATTTACGTTTTAAGTCATTGTTTACAATTGTTACTTCCGACCTCTTGACGATTTTGTTTAGTTTTCTTCCACAGTCACATACTGGGACCTAAGTTCCGCCCTTACTCATGTTTCATCGTTCATAATTATTTCAGGGGTTTTTTTTTTCAGTAGGACGAATCTAGAATTTTAGGTTTTTTTTCATTAAAGCAGAATCTACAAATCTGAGATTCTCCTCCGTTGTCGCTCTAAATCATTCATAAACCAATCACCTTTACGTTTTTCATTCCACTATTTGAAGAGTATGCTTAGCAAAGTACAATTGCTATGTTTCAATCTGTACTAAAGAATGCCCAGAAAGCTTTATAATGGCGCTGTATTGAATGAAAGAGAGCGAGCCCGGAGAGAATCTCTTAATTGTAGATTCGCCCTAATGAAAAAAAAAAAAAAAAAAAAAAAAAAAAAAAAAAAAAAAAAAAAAAAAAAAAAAAAAAAAAAAAAAAAAAAAAAAAAAAAAAAAAAAAAAAAAAAAAAAAAAAAAAAAAAAAAAAAAAAAAAAAAAAAAAAAAAAAAAAAAAAAAAAAAAAAAAAAAAAAAAAAAAAAAAAAAAAGAAAAAAACCTCCAGATTTGTGTGTACAGCTCACGTGCACGCGTTCTAGCTGTCCTATTCCAATGCTCAGTTGAAAGTGTTGTGCATTCTGAACTTTCTTTGCAACGCTTCCAATGCATCGTCTAAATTTTTTTTTTTTTTTTTTTTTTTTTTTTTTTTTTTTTTTTTTAAAAAAAAAAAAAAAAAAAAAAAAAAAAAAAAAAAATTTGATAAGGTATAAACCAAAACATCCTGTTTCTTTTCCGTGAGAAAAAAAGGGACTCTAATATAAATGAAAGAGAAAATGCTTTGAGCGTGTGACTTTTTGGTCTTGGCATGGAAACGGAATAGGTGTGGGCTTCTTACGCCTGAAGGCAGCAAGCACTCACTTGCGATCCTTAACACTGAACGGAATACCTTTGTTTCCATTAGCTTGCTTCTGATTGACAGTTTAACGTTTTATAAATACAAGAAATAGTTGATTGTTGGGTTTCCAATATCTTTCCCAATGCTTAGTATGAAAGGTGTGGGTTGTTGAGATGAGCGTACAAGATTTGCTCCCTAACTTAAGCCGTCTCCATCTGTCGTGCTTTTCAAAATTTCTAAAAATTTCACAATGAAAACTCACGCAGTGTGACGATACAGTCCGATGCCTTTTCATACAGAATTTCGTTAAAAAATCAACTTTTCAATGGGTAAAATGTTAAAACATTTTGAATGTTATAAAATTGCTTTGTTGAAATGATTTCTTTGGCTTTCAGTCTTTCGAGCAATGAAAACAGATACTATTTATATTTCACCTTCTCTCTGTGGATTATAGATTTCTGTTTGTACAGGGTGCGGCAGAAAATAATGCGAAAATTTGTTCTATTTCTTTCAAATCTCATTTTCAACTTATTCAAGCAATAATATCAATATTTTCGTGAGCAGTTATCTTTAGAAAGTCCTTTTAAACAAATTTATTCAATGTGTCCTCCATTTTTATTAATAACATCCTCGAGCCGACGTCGGAAGCCAGAGCATGCCTATCTGACGTAGTCCTCCGACATTGACTGCCATGTGCGTGTTATGGTTGACTTCAGGATTTTCACACTAGGGTGTGATGTTTTGCAGGCTCGTGCTTCAACATATGCCCAAATCGAATAATCCAACGGATTAAGATCTGGACTGCTAGGGGGCCACAAATCCTTCGGCCGAAACTTCATGTTATCGTTCAACCATTGTTGGGTTCGATTGGACGTGTAACACGGCACTCCCTCCTGCTGTAGGACAACGTTTTGGTCCTCGGAGAAGTTGGCCTTCACCCAAGGTAGCACTTGGTCCTTTAAAATACCCATATACACTTCGGTATTGATTTTAACTCCAGCATCAATGAAAACAGGCGGCATTTTAAAACCGTTGGACGCCACCAAACCAAACATCATGACACCAGCCGGATGTTTGGTTTGAAATTTGAATTTCACTTTTTCTGGAACGTTCTCCATTTTTCTGCGGTGAAATGAACCGGTCCGTGCCGCTGTTGGCCACAGCATCGATGCTGAAAAGCTTTTCGTCGGAGAACAGGATTATCATGTTTTCCTTTTTCAACCAGGAAAGCAATCTCTTGGAACGACACACTCGTAGTTCCTTGTCCCG